>VXBJ01004997.1:134329-318920 GCA_013400055.1 Nycticryphes semicollaris
TATATGGAGGTGGAAAGTACTGATATTAGCAAAAGAGAATTTACTTGGAGGACTCAAGATGGAAGGTGTCCAATGAAAGATGTCATAAGTAGTATGAAACAAAGGGCTCAACTAGGAAACAAGGATAGAAAGATGAAAACAAGGGTAAATGTGTGTGTCGGCATGAAAAAGAGTGTTGAGGCTCTGTGTGGCAGGGAACTCATCACAAGTTGTCGCCATTAACTACTGGAATGGGGAAAAGGATAATCCGACAAAATGTGCCAGGAGGGTGGGATTCAGTTCAAGATGAAGATACCTAAATGTATTAGTCTGTCTACGTACAGGTGTTTATATGTGAACAGATACCTGTGCCCTCTGATTGTCAAAATGGATCAGATATTCACAGCCAGTTTAAAGACAACTCGGCTCACCCTAAATAAACATCTATATTTTGCAGTCAAGTTGGTGGGTGTAGAGGAGATGGAAAGAGAGATGACAGATGAATGCTAGGTGAAATCAAAACTTTATTTATAGTCTTAAGCCTACTTATATTTAAAAACTGAGAAATAGGAGCAAGGAGGCTGACATAAAAAGGAAGGGTTAAGAATGATGATAACTACTGACTGCAATGGATTAGTAAAGAAATAAGTAAAATTTGTAGTAATGAAGTAAGTGAAATCTTATGTCTTATCTGAGGAAATTTCAACAGCTGTTTAATCCCCAAATTAGCTAAAGAAGTAAATGTTCACTTTTCTCCAGAATGGAAAGTTTCCTAAAATTAATTAAAGAATTTGAAAAAATGAATTACTACATTTCTTAACCAAAAATGTACTTTCTAAAACCTGAGATATTTCCTGTCATTAAGCCTGAACTGCCTTTTAATATTAAACTACATTTTCTATTGTCTTATGAGACTTGTCATTCTTTTCCATATTCTCTCCCAAAGAACAGACTCTGTTAGTAGACCACTCACATAATATACCTGCAATCATTTAAATCCTGTGAGTCTACTATGTAATATAACTTTACAGAAAATGTGTAAGCCAGGGAATCTAGCTCACAGAAACAAAGTGGGCAGAACTAGAACTTCTGTAGTACTCTACAGATAAAAATTGGTTAACTGATTTTGATGGGGGGAAAAAAAAAAGGAATCATTTAAAAAAAAGTACTCCAAACCAGAAAACCCAAATATTTAATTCATATTTTCAGGAGAGAAAATACAATTATTTTTAATAAAGACAAGATTTTCTGGAGAAAATCAGAAATGTGTAAAAAATTCTAGTTCTTATTGAAGAATTGCCTGCTATTTCTGCTTATTGCTACTATGTGAATTAGATAGGCACCATACAAACAGACAGTAAGAGGCAATTCTTGCTTCAAAGACCTACTGTCTAAGTAGATCTGACAGAGCAAAAGTTGAGGTAATTTGCTGAAACTTACACAGAAGTGCCATGCTAGAGACAGAAAGAAAGATCAGCCCTTCAAACCTGACCTACAAAGGCGTTTGGAGCAGTGGGTGTCATTAAAGGAAAACAGAAAGAGTCCAGTGCACAGAGGCAAAGAAAGTTTGACTTGGTAGAGCTTGTCAATCTCTTGGAAAAGGCATGTGAGAATTTTTCCAAGAGGAGGGATGTGCTGGAAGGTTGGTTCAGATTTTGCAAAGAGAAATGAGCAAGCACTGGGATTTGCAGATAGAAGCCAGAGAAAATGAAGAAATTGTATTTGGCAAAGGAGTATTGAAAAGATGAAAGTGGAAGAGAGGAAAAGCCTGGAGCAGAGGGGGGTCCTTAATATTGCTAGCCCAGAACATCAGGACTCAAATATTGTATGCTGCTTGGATATTGTTTGGCATGGAAACAACGTGCTGGTGGCAGAATGAAGAAGGAGGAAGGAGGATTTGACAGGATTTGCCATGAAAGGAGAACACAAAACTCGGGTTGTTCAGAATGAAAACCTGATAGCAGAATCTGATAGGTGACAAGGACATCATAATATATCTATCTCAGAGAATCAATACAAGTTTCAGATGTGACAAAATGAATGTCAATGAAAAACACAAGTTACGCAGATAGCGATAAAGCAGCAAGGTAAGTATTATTTCCTATCTAAACCACTGATGTCTTTCTAAATTTTTGTATCTCTGAGTAAAACAAACCAGCATAAATCATAAAGTGTAACAGAAAAGATGTTTGGCATAAAAGCCAAACAAACTCCCAAGCCATAGCTGAAATGCACACAAAATTAATCCTTGATCTGACATTAAATCCAGGCAAAAATTACAGATCTCTGTGCTATAAACAAACTCCATGATGTTAGACCTCAATGGCAAGGTGTCGTAATTTTAAGGCATATTAGTGATTTTTAAGGAAGTTTTCTTCTGCGGGTATTGGATTAAAAAAAACCTAAACCCACATTTTTTAACAGCTGAAGAACCCTAGGAAAAGAGAGGATGTTGCAAGAACAATCTCCATAAAACTAGAAGATCTCTCCCTAAAGTCTTTTATGCTTCACTTCAAGTACTTTGTATTAATGAGCTGAGCAACTCTTTCTTAAAAGAACGACATGACCCAGCATACTATAGTAATTCAATATTCCAGTAGTCAAATAGCAACAAAATAATATTGTTGCTTTAATGCACTGACCTTCATTTTAAATAGTTTCAGACACTTTGGCATTTTAAAAAATATTTCACTGTTCGTTGTGATCTCAGTATACAACAGTGAACAGAAAAAGAAAAAAAGAAAACTAAACCAAAGCAACACACATTTAGTCCAAGTAACTCTGTGATATGCTACTCCATAGATACTGGTAGATTTTTCTTCTGCTTTTTCCACTAGTATTCCTTAAGGAGCAGGCAAAGATGTAGCTTCATATAAGTAATTTGAGAGATTTCTAATGCAAAACTCCTGTGCCCTTGTTTTGTTTCAGTAACACGTTTCTATTGTTTTCACTGTAGAATTTACTCTGGGAACTGAAGTTGTCAGTGCTAGAACAAGCATCACAAAATCATTCAGATGTGTAATTTCTGATGTCAGAAGAGAACGTCAGAATTACTGCTAAAATAAGGAAGGGATTTTTGTAATAAGCAACCTTTCAAAATGAAGCCATTTGCAAAAAAATAAAACCGAAAGGGAACATTCTTTACCAAACCACTGACCCTGCATTTTATAAAGCCAGCAACTCCTCAGTGACCTCTTTATCAACCCAAAACGGCACAGAGTTTTCTTTCTGTTAATAGTATTTGCATTAACTAAATTAACCTATTTTTGAAATTTAAAATAAATCAGATGTAGTCCATGAAAGCCTATTAATATATTTAAAATATTTAAAAATGCCTTGAATTAATGCACATAGAATGCATGCATTTAATCTCACAATGTATATCTCACAATAATAAAATAAGTAGCAGTCTTTACAAATCATTACTTCGTAGCTGGCTAATTGAACTGACATTGAACTACAAAACAATGGAAAAAAAACCCTCCACAGAGAAGATCTATTACAATGCATTTTTTACTTTGGCTTTATTAAATGATTTTGATGACTGAAACTTTACCAGAGAAAAAATAGAAATTATACCGAATACATATAAGGTAGTTCGATAAGATCTGTATTATTTCATATCTCTGAATCTCTCGATATAGCCATCTCTCCTGCACAACAGCTACAGCTCCTTTAAGCATCCTAAACAGTATTTACGCTTTTAAATTTTAAACCATTAACAATGCAGTACCCCCCAAATCCAGTCTTGAACTCTGACAGACACTGATCACTTTTCTCCCTCCCACACCCTGTTTTATCAGACACTATTTTGTTTAAATTGGCTACTAAATAGCATAGCACTGTACCTTTAAATACAAATCAAACAATATTCATATTCCCACGGTGCTGCTAGTTTCCCTTATGCATTGAATCGCCTGTAGATTAAAAGCTCAGAATCTGAAAAGGGATTCTGTTCTGCAGACCAAAGTTCTCTGTTGGAGATGAGGGAGAGGGTCAGTCCCGGAGTCACACACACAACAGGCAGAAAACACACTTGTGATCCTCAGCTTTGGATAGCATCAGAAAGGGGAATAAAAAGCAGAAACACATGGCACACTGAGAACTGGTATCACTTATGGCTTCTAACCAAAGCAGCAATTAAACACCTTTCATCATTCCCCCAAATGCCTGATTTTTGTACGAACTGAGAGAAAGACACACACACAAAGGCAAATCCCCTCTGAGCAGCAACGAAAACTTAATAACCTACCATTTTCTTTGCACTCTTCTGGAGGTTTAGCCTTTTTCGCAAGTCGTGGATCCAGCCATGATGTTGTCTTTGTGTTATGGCTGAAAAGAAAAGAGATCACTCTGAGCAGACACATACTGAAAGGAATCAAGTTTATTCCTTAAGAATAAAGGGTTAGTCCAACAAAATTGCAATCGATACACTTAATTTGCTTACTGGTTCTAAGTAGCCCTGAAGGAGGTGTAAGAGTAATTGTGCAAGGCAGCTGTAAATTTGGCAACCTCAGCTCCCTGTCCTCAAAGCAGCTATTTTTATTAAAATCAACTAGAATGTTGCCAAGTTAACCTCATTGAAAATGCAGAACTCATCCAGAGCAAAAGGAATTTATTACAAATACAGTGTTCTCCCGTTGAACGAGTGCAGGCGACAGGATTCTGTAGCATTCTCACAGTTTTCAGATAGAATTATTTTCATCTTAAACCTGTCCTTTTCATAAATACAGGTTTGTTATTTCTCACCAGCAGCACTGGCAAGGCATAGCAAAAGTGATGCAAATTACAGCATGCTCCTGCAAAGTCTACATTTCCGGACAGAGTGATTAATGATACTTTGTTTAACAAACCTTTATCTCTCCATATATAATCCTTCTCTCAAGATAAAATAGATATGCACAAGCCGAATGAATCATGTGGCTCCTTTCTATACTCAGAATAGATCTTTGAGGAATCAGCCATCAAATAGCATTGAACTGGCACAAACCGTTTTCTGCGAGAATATTTTGCCAAATGAATTGATACTTAGCACAGCTAATGAGACTGAAAACCAGATCTTTTCAATGTATACTTTTCCCATATGCATTAGAATTTGGAGTCAAATAATTTAAATATGTTAAGAAGGGAACATTAGAAAACAAAAAAGGATGTGATCGTTACTCCTTTATTTTTTGGATGCCTTTCCCACAACACCATCATTCAGAATCACTTCTAACCCATGTTTTATTTATCTGATACATCCTAGGAGGATGCATGTTCCAAACAATTAATATAGTATTGAATTATTTAGTTTATTATTAATTTGCTGTACCATTTTAAAGTGTACTTAAGACTTCTCTTATAAACATCAGTATAATGTGTTCAAATAGAGTGGACCTGGCAAAAGATGGATTAGTACTGAGTATTAGTTGGTGAGTTACTGATTAACTTATAATGACCATGTGGTCCAGACACCACTGGTCCCCCTAGGGAGAAAGAAATGCGTAGAGCCACTTCCTTCTCCCACCTTGACTCCTTGTTTAGTCCATGGCAGATAACTTTCCTCTGCCTCGATTTCTCTCTTTCTCTAAAAACAGAGCAATACTACCTACTTCTCAGTATTATTGTCACAATGTTAAAATTTCATCCACATATTGGATGGGAAAAAAGGTAGAAGAGAGTTTTGACAAGTGGCAACTAAAATGAAAATTGAGTTACTTAAATTCCTATTTTAAGCATGCCCTAGTCTAGAACACCATTCACGACAGGTGAAGAGGATAAACAAAACCTTACCCAACTCAGAGAGCAGGGCTATGTTTGCAGAGTATGAAGAATGATAAGCCGAAGATAAAGTAAATTTGAAACGATGCCTGCAGCCCATTCTTGATTGCAAATGTAACTAAGACGCTTTCTCTGAAGCTCTGGCTGCCTGTGGTCTCCCGTAGGGTGTATTTTTATACTGCAGTCACTGCCTAACTGCAGCTTGTGCAGAGATACTTGAGCTAGCTTTACATTAACTAGGGGAGATGCTGGCAACAAGGTCACTGCAGCAGAAGGGAGCTCAGTGTGGTCTCATCACCCCAGCACCTACTGAGCTACTTGGGTGCAGCCAGCAGCCCTCGTTGAGCTCCCCACTGCTGTGGGTATCCTGCTAGCAGTACCAGAGCTCAGGGCCAGATTGGACACACCTGTAGAAGCTGCAGGAGTATCTCTGGGGGGTGGGCATCTCTGCACAACAGGCACTCCCTCCCAGCTACGCATGCTGAATGATTTTAGGGACCCCCACTGGTTGCAGGGATGAAGGCAGATATGCAATTTCCCATGGCTTTATACGGGTAATGTGTACATATGACTTCTGTTAGTGATGTTTGCTGTGGTATAAAGTGGATTGCAAAGTATTTTACAATGGAAATAAAACTCATCACCCCTGTTTTAAAGGTGAGAACATGAGGGCACAGAGTCATAAAGTAACCATCCACAGCCACCAAACAAGCCAGTGGCAGTCAGTACTAGAAGCAGCTCTGTTGCGAGTCAGCTGGCCAGTGTTTTCTGAACAAGTCAACACAGCATTAGAACAGGCCAATTCTCCAGCTCTGAAAACACCCCTAGGACATTTGGGAATAGACCTGAGAAATGATTTTCAGGCATCTGTAAAGACAGGTGCCAAGCTGTCTTGCAGACCAATTCAGTATTAATATTTAAAATGTGAATTAGTTGAATTACAGCCTCCAAGGCTTTTGTTGAAACCAAGAACAACAGCAAGCAGTTATTCTTGCTCTCAGCATAGATGTGGCTTCCGTAAACCCAGAAGGACTGATGTTTTCCAGTTTGATGTACTGTGGCCATTCTAAACAAAACCATAAACATATTACAGTCAACATCATTTCCAACACAGGAGTTGTCCTTCAGTCTGCAGAGAAATTTCCGAGAATTAAGATGGTATCTCACCTAGATCAGCTCTTAGAATCATAGATTCATTCAGGTTGGAAAAGACCTTTGGGATCATTGGGTCCAACCATCAACCCCACTCGACAAAATTCTCCCCTGCACCATAACCTCAACACCACATCTAAATGACTCTTCAACACATTCATGTGCCAAATAGCCATCACCACGGAGACCAGCTTCAGGGCAGGTAAGACTGTGCTGGGGAAGGGATCTGCAGCAGAAAGACTGATGAAAAGCTCTTTTGGGGGCTTTTTGAAGCCGGGAAAAGCTCCTGCTTGCGCTGGGGACTGTCAGTTGGTGGGCGGGCTGCTGAGTGAGCCTGGAGAGAGCCAGCATCATCCCCATTAAAATTAAATGATCTCTTACAGCACTCAATCTCTTCTTCTGATTTCTGTCTCTCAGACTCATTCAGCTTGTTAGTAAAAGCAAGTCATCTACAAGAACTTTTACCTATAACAAACTGCCTTATGGTCTAGACAAGTGGTCTTTGGGGTGGGTGGGGACCTGGCTGACCAGCTGCACCCAGAGCATGGTGGTAAATAGCTCCTTGGCAAAGTGGCAACCAGTCACAAGTGAGGTCCCCCAGGGACTGATACTGGGCCAAATGTTGTTTAGTATCTTCATAAGCGAAGATCTTCTGGATGATGGGATCAAATGTACTCTGATGAAGTTTGCTGATGACACCAAACTGAATGGGGAAGTGGACACTTCAGAAGGGAGTGCCACTCTGCTCGAATACCTGTATAGGCTGGAGGAGTGAGCTAACAAGAACCTTATGAAGTGTAAGGTCTTGCACCTGGGAAAACTTAACCTGAGAGTCAGGACACAGGCTGGGATCTAGCTGGCTGGGGAGCAACTCTCTGGAAAGGGCCCTGGTGGACAACAATCTCAGTGTGAGCGAACAGCGTGTTGCTGCAGCAAAGAAGGACATCAATATACTGGGTTGCATCAACAGGAGCATCACCAGCAGAGATAAAGTCATTATCCCACTCAACTCAGTGCTTGTCAGGCCATATCTGGAATACTGTGTTGAGTTTTGGTCCCCGCCATATAAAAAAGATGTGGACATGCTAAAGAGGGTCCAGAGAAGGGACATCAAGATGATCAAAGGACTGGGAAGGCTGCCATATGAGGAAAGGTTGAGCGATTTTTGTTTGTGCAGCCTTGAGAAAATAAGCCTTAGGGAGACCTTATCACCATGGTCCAGTATTTAAAGGGTGGCTACAAAGAGGATGGAGACTCCCTTTTTGCGAGGAGTCACATGAAAGAGACATAGGGTAATGGGTCCAAGTTACTCCTGGGGAGATTCCGAATGGACACAAGAGGAAAAATTTTCACAATAACAATCAGCCAATGGAATAATCTACCCAGGGAAGTGGTAGATTCCCCAAGATTGGACACTTTTTATATTCACCTGAACAGGGGGTTGCGCCATCTTGTCTAGATCATACTTTTGCTAGGAAAGGTCAGACCAGATGAACCTTGAGGTCCCATCCAACCTGGTAGTCTATGATTCCATGAACTAAAGGAGCAAAAATGCCCTTTGAAACTCATACCTCTCCTCCTTACCGATTTCTATGCCTGTTCCCTTTCTCTGCCTTTCCACTTTATCATCTCCACTAAACACGCGTGCTACATCTTGCAATGGGACTTTAAATGTTTCTAAGTATGTGCTTCAGTGGGTAAAAACAATGTTCCTGCTCTGAAGACTGACCCTACTTCAAAGAAGGCAGAATCAACCCAACCTGTCTTCTAACACCTCTACAGTACTGTCACTGTCCTCTTTAGTGCTGCATAGTGCTGATTGCTTGGATCATCTCAGCAACTAAGTGCGCAACACACAAACACTACCACAATGAGGACAAACATGATAGTGTTGTGCTGTTCTCAGTAAAACAGGGAATAAGCTGTCCGATATTACAGCCCAGTGGTTTGATATTCATTACTTCTGTCCTACACAGGAGGGTACTCCTGCAACTTCTCTTGTGCCAGCTTTCAAGTTGTGGGTGTTGGAGAGATGTTGCTCTTGCCATAGTCAGTGCCACACTAGCTCTATCCAGTGTTGTTCAGAGTAACCTGCGGTTGCCTGTCTTCCAGCAAGGACTAGAACTGGGATTAGCTAACCATAGACAAAAAGAGAGGTGGGTTCTTCCCCATACAGCTAAGACATGTTGGGAGTGAGAGAAAGAACAAAAGCATGGTGATGCAAACTTGCTGAATGTCCCAGGGCAGGCTTCAGGGACATGTCAGGAAAGATGTCACCTCCCCTGTGTCCCAGGGTTCTGCTATACCCTCTTCAGCTCTGAAATGGTCTGGGATCTGTAAAAGCTAAAGGGAAGCAATATTTAGCACCTCAGCAGTTTTTAGTCTAATTTAAAGAAGCTTTGACAGGAAACCTTTAACAACGGGAAAGAAGACAGAAGGAACAGTAAAATGACCAAATTAACACCAATGACAAAAGTAACATTAACATATGTGAACATTATGCTGTGAACATTAATGCTTCTTAAGCACTAAAAACCTTGAAAAATCTATCGTGTATAACTTGCCTGCCTTACCACTAGGTCTAACCATTTGTGTCCATTTGGGAAGTCTTATAGACAGATGAGAAGGAAAAGGGGCTGGGGATTTACAGATTAGTTCTGAACGAATTGCAGATGAATAGCCTGGGCAGTTGGAGAATAAATGCACAAACAAGCAGTCAGCACATTTGTCACTGACTGAATGAGAGTGAAGTGATGCAATAAATGCGTTCTGTGAGAAATACAGCTGTGGCTCCACCAGCATTTTCCACTGGCCACTGTTTCATTACTCAGCGATAAACATACCTCATCATTAAGGGGCAGATTTAGAAAGTCCATCTTTACACAGTTTCAGTGATCTTGATTACTAGCTAGGACAGTTGAGCTAAGAGATAAGTACTCTCAAATCAACTATTCACATCTTAGAATCTGTCTTAAAATCAAGAGCAAATACCCAATTCTGGAAACTTTGAAAGCAGTTAATGAAGAATCTCTGGTTTTGCTTCATGGAGCATGGGAATAGCATAACATTGTAAGATTCATCCTAATTTGTTACCTGCTATACAAAATAGAAACCACTTATAGGCCTGAAGTGTGTTGTAAATTTGAGAAATAATTAAAAAAAAAAAGTCACTCAGTAAAGCAGGGGAGCCTAATATTGTAGACAAAAGTCAATAAAATAATTATTGCTGAACTAACTTAAATCCGCCCTCTTTACCAAGTATTTACATCCAGTTGAAATAGCTTATTATAATCAGAGTTCCCTGGTAGCAATTATAGACAATTTTAAACATCTACAAAAATATATATTATTCAGCTGGTTTAAACAGAGTGAAAGAAAGCTCAGAATACTTCCCAGAAACCCTGACTCAACATCCTCTTCTTCTCCAGCTTTTCTTTGTAACTTTGCTTTTAAGAGTTCGCAAAGACTGATTATGCCCCAGTTCCCTGTTTTCACCACTGGATCTAGGTACCAGGACCAGAACCCCTCCGGAAATCTCACTGGATACCCATCCATATCTTTAGGAAGTAAAAAACGTTAGGGCTTTTCGTATTTAACACTGTATTATCTTTTTATTATAATTATTTGTATAGTATATTATTTAAGATTTGAATATAACGGTCAGTTCAAAGCACTTTGATAGATAAAGTTTCTTATGCTATCAAAGCCCTGAGACAATCTCTTGAAACATTTTTGAAGGGAACATAGAAAGTAGTTACTGACAGTAATAGCCTTAATGTCTTTTGAAAACACTGTGAACCTATTCTAAATTGTGACTCTTGCAAGGTATGTAATTTGCACGCTATTGTGAAAGGCATTTCAAAATGAGTATTTACCAATGTGCTGCTTCAGTGTATTTGGGGACAGCACATATGCGTTTGTTTGGGTTTTTATTGTGAATACATTACAGTCAAGATAGTCCTCAATATAACAGCTTGAGCAAAGGGGAGTATATGAGACAAAGAAAGTGTACTGTAGGCCACCTGACTTCTAAAATGCTTACTCCTCCCTACTTTTTCTATGCCTAAGACCTGTAGATCTGCAGAGCTTTTCAAATAACACAATAATGATTTTCAAGTAATTTATGTCTAGGGGTAGAATGATAGGAAAACAGAGCATTAAAACGGCAATTTTGCAATTTGTCCTTTGTTGGTGCTACCCAAACTTCTTGCACAAATGTAGGGACAGCTACAAAAGGGAGTCATCCTCTCTCTGGCTGTGGTTTGAATGGCTGCGGCTATCACTGCTAGTTTGTGCTGCGTTTCATGCTGTCAGTCAGATGTGCTTGGAGTATGTGGTCCCTAACAGACACAGGTTTAGGGGTGCCCACCCTGTGAAGCCCCCCCTGCTATTGGGCAGTAGGTGAATACTCATGTATTCAGTCTAAACACAGTGGTGGTGCCTCTAGGCATTTGCAGGAGCAGAAGATGCTTATGTAAGATTTTTTTTTGAATATATAAATGCCTAAAGTCTCCTATGGTAATTTCTGCCATTTAAGTAATTCTGACTCAGGGATCTAATTTCTGACAAAGAATGGGCTTCATCTCATGTGACTTCAGCCTTTGTATTCAAGGGAGAGGTACCTACACAGAATAATTTATCTTACCTATCTTCCAGTGGGACTGGGGACCTAACCATAGGCTCTCAGTGACATACTAGATGCTATGGCATCCCCCAAATGGGCTCTGGCTGCTGGTTTTGACAGGTTATGTGACATATTTCCAGGTTCATGGAGATGTCTTGGGCTATTAGTATGCCTCTACAATAGTGCTTCGGCTCAGATCAGGAGGTCACTTTTCAAGCAAATCTCTCAGTTATCTTCATTTACACACTGAGCATTCCTCCCGCTTGTAAGCCTCTTTCACTTGAGTTTAAATCAGATGATATGCAGCAAGAGCTCACCTAATGCATTACAAACCATCCACATGGCACCTGAAAAGACCTTGTAGTTGTGGGTCATGAGCACTGCGTGTTTCACTGATATCAGTTTACTGATGTTGCTAAGTTAGACAGGGATGTGGTTTAGATCAGAAGGAATTCAGACTGGTTTCAACTCAAATCTGGCCTCATGGACTGAGTTCAGGGGTTCAGGAGTTGGAGACAATTAGGTGTGCTCCTAGAGGTCAACTTTCTTTTTAGTTTCATCTGAAAGGAATCCAGTTCATGTACTCTGAAACCTGATCCAAATCACAGTGTGTTGAGAAAATTGGAAGATTTGTTTCATAAATGTACTCCTGACACAAACTTACATACTACTGCAGACATACCCTTGGATATCTGTGGGCATCTTTATTGGTAGAAGCAGCTACATTTAGGCAAATAAATTCTGCCCTTATCTTTGGACAAGATGAATCAGCCTCTGCAGGTAATTATACCTCCCCATTGTCCACAGAAGGAGTCTTAGCAACTGGCTTATGCTAGATACCTAATGGTATATGGCAAGCCAGGTGAGCTGAATCTTCCAGTTCAATAAATACCAAGGAGAAAAATTATAACACCAGTACAAACATGAGAGGAAAGATGTTGGAAGAGGAATTCTGCAGAGCAGAGCAGCAGAGACCTTTAGGGGAAAGAAAAGAAATAAGAAAATGAGGACAGACAATAGGAGTTGAGCTGACAGTTTGACCTGGATGTCTGCATAGATAAAAACAAGTGAGAGCAAGGAACAATACACCACTAGTACAGACTGATAATGTCTTTATCACATCAAAAGACAAGAGAAGCATTTCCCATATACTTTCCAGTTCTACCATCTCCCCATTTCTAATTAATTTGTCATGAGGCAAGGAAATGGTTTCAGGAGAAAGAAACCAAGAGAGATCTCTTCTGTTTCCTCTCCCACTGTCTGTCATGTTGAAGTCCAAAGAGCATTAGAGATCTAATCATTGTTATGCTGACCAAAACTGATGAATTCAATGCAACATATAAACAAGGAAAAAGAATTACAGACATCACAAGAGCACTGATTATTCACAATTGTCCACACAATAAAGTCATACTGATATAAACCGGCTCGATTCCCAAAGAAGAATCCCACCAGAAGTAAATATTAAAACAGCCTTCATCTTAATTGCTGCTCAATGAAAGTAGCAGAAATGAGCATACAACCAAAACATGGCCAATTTAAATATTATGCACTGATACTTTAATGATGTAACACACTCTCAAAAATGCCAAGCTAGCTTAGAAGAGATTGGGTAATTACTCTAGGCTATGGAAGTAATCTTGAGCAGGTGGAAGGGTGTACTTCCACCTCAGTACTTGTAGTAGCTTTTAGTACAAAAGATAACGTTATCAAGTGTAATGGTGTAGCCAAGCTTAACTAATATATCCTGCTTTCTGATGGTGAACTGATGGAGCAACCAGGAACAGCTAAATATATCATGATTCAGGTAAACAAGATGTTAGGATAAGCATGCTATTCTTGCAATCAAAAGGCTTTTCTCCCTTAAAAATTACGAAGAAGAAATACTAATCCCACTGAAGTCAGTAGCAATATTCTTAGAAACTAGGTCAGGATTTTACTTTTCCAATGTGTAGCTATACATCTTTTCAGGTAACACCTGAAATAGCACCAGCTGCATTCAAAAACTTAATGGCTGTTTTTTACTGTGAAGAGGAGAGTCCTTGGCAGAGGCCTATTTTATAGCTGTTTTGTAGTTTTTTATGGTGCTCTCGTAAAAAAAGCAGCTTTAACAACTAGAAAAAGATGCTGCAAGAAGTCCAAAAAGCAAAGCTGACTGCACTGCAGTCAGAGAAGTAGGTGTTGAAATGAAGAGACTAAATGGCTGTGAGATGTACTGGGAAGTCATTTGTTAAACCTCTTGTGGCCAAATTCTCCTAAAAATCATCACCAGAAGTCAAAGAAGATGATCTTTTAAAAATGCAGTGCAGAGGTTTGAATTTGTTCTAGACTTTTGTCCACTAATAAAACAAGTACTAATATAGTATAAGCAAATGTCCTTTTGAACAGTACAGAGTTAAACAGCTTTTGTTATAGGCTATGTAATGTCCTTGAGACTATTCATCAAGTCTTAGTTATAGCTCAGCTTAATGAACTGCAGCTCTTCCTGATTTAATGTCTTACTCTCTCCACACCCTTTCCAGAGAGCTCTGCTGCCTATCTATAAAGTGCTGGAGAGGGAGGCAAAATCAATTTGGCCTTTTATAAACAAATATCATAATGTGTAACCATCTCTACATGAGAGTCTATAATGCCATGGGGTACGTGATGACTTGAGTGAGGGCCTCATTTAAAGTCGACTGTACATGATAACAGATGCACCAAGAGTCATGGTCCTTTTGTATTTCCCTCAACACTGCACTGGGCCAACACAGCCACCATTGATTGCCCAGGATCCAACAAAGTCAAGATCTGACTTCGTGAGGACAACACAATACTCGTGTCTCTAGAATGTGGTTTGAGAGTGGTTGGCAAAGTAAGGTCTAAACGTTAAGGGGAGCTGCAGCCTTTCCTTAGCCCTGGGAAAGGGAAAAATTAAAAATCAGTGATTAAATTTATTTGAGCACACCAAAAGAGGTCACGTTCATTCAGCCCTATCTAAATTAGGAGAGAAGGAGCAAAACTAGAGGTTTTTTTGGTGGTATTCCAATTTATATACAGTGTTTTAATTATTACATGTTCTCAGCATATGTTTCCAATGAAATCAAATGTAGGAGCTGGACTCCTGTTTGCATGGTGTGTGCCTGTATTTGAAAATTTCGATTCATATGTAAGGGAGGTTGGAAACAGCCCAAGAAATGGACTTAAGTAGCTCTTCCTGAAAAACAGTGGTAAGTATTATGCAGGAAGAAGGAAACTCTTCCTGTTCAGACTGTGAATGCTAATATAGGTAAACATAAGGTCATGCACCTATGTTAAAACAGGAAAAAAAAAGAAAAGGAAAAAAAAAAAAGACCAAGTTTTGCTATAAAATACAACTGTCCTCTGAATCATCCAGTGAATCTTTTTCTTTCTAAATCTTGAGGTTGAGGAAATTCCTTCCAGTGTGCTTTACAAAATGCTAACTGGGCCATTAATGATTAGCAAAAAAATAATACTATCTACAGACAGTTATATTTCTTTGTATCAATTCACTCCCTCTCCCGCTATAAATCTGCCATCTTACTTCTCAAGGTAGTTTTGATAAATGAGTTCACATACAAATTTTAGAGGTTAGTTTGAGGTGAACGAATGAAAATGCTGTCATGAAATCTAAGACCTTTGGGTATAACTGTGACAACCTGGAACTTGAGATCCCTTACTGCCTGAAGTCCTTCGGGTTTAAAGTCACGATTCACATGAGCGTCAAATAAAGCTATAAAAGCTGCCGCCTAGTATGACTTTTTTCCACCCATTGTGATGTACACTTTAAAAATGTTTGTTTTTCATCTATTATTTAATAATCTAGTACAATCTTTACTACTGTTCAGGGAGATGTTGTTAGACAAATAGGTTTTTGTTGTCTTTTTATCTTTCCGTTTTTTGCAAAAGCAAATGGAGTCTCTTCATGCCATTAACCAAAGTGACTTGTAAACAAAGAGGCAATTTAACAGCTTCCCCACAGCATTACATTCCTACTTAACCCTGTGAAGACTGTGCAATGTGAAAGCTCAAACGATCAAAGAGTTGTTCCTTTGCTAAGATTCTAGTAAATAATCTGGTATTTTTACAGATGTGCAATTGCACTTTTTTTTGCAATTATGTTATTCAAGAATATAATCCCAAAGGCATGGAGCCCTTATAACAGCCTTTTTATCCAGTTTGCACCTCTGATTGACTTTTCTGCTTTACATAACATTCATTTAGTGGAAGTGAATGATGAGCATTGTCAGAACTGCAGTGTAAACCAGAGCATTTCCAGGAAAGGAAGTAAACTGTAAGATCAAAGGAATTTGTGGAGTGGAATGGCTGCTCTGTAGAGGAGCAGGGCTGTTTGCATTCACATGCAAAATATACATTTATTTTTGATTAAATTGCCTGCTGCAGTACTTATCACTGTCACAGTTTGGTGTGTTAGTGACCTACCCATCATCCCATCCCCCACCCCCTAAAATGTATCACGTTTTTGTTACAAATAGAATAAAAGTGCCATGTAATTCAGTCTGCTCTCTGTCAGAGCATTCAATATGTGCAGAAAAATTAAATTTGGGAGTGAAGTAAGAAGGAAACAAGGGTTTGAGCTAGCCCTGAGGTCATCCTAATTCTTCTCTGCTTGCTTGGGCAAAGTTACTATAGTTACTCTTTTTCTAGAATAAGCATATTTTTGCCCTTTTCAGCAAAGACACTTACATTTTGATAGTTACTGCTCTTTTCAGCCTTGTATAAGCCAGAAGCTATAATCATGCCAATGTTTATGAAAATCATGTGCATGAACTTTATTCTTATCATTTGTTTACAATTCATGTGACAGTCATAAAATTTTACATGAAATTAGGGACTTAAAGCAGAATTGACACCACCAAATGTTACTTTTACCTACTAATAATCAGAATAATGGCTAACACTCCAAATTGTTTAGGGCAGTTCCTTAAAGCAAACATAATCACTACTGTAGTAGTGCATTAGTGTTCTGCTGATGAAGGTGTTGTTCCTTTTCTCTCTTTTTTGTGCGTTTATATGAACTCACTCACTTGCTGTGTTCTTATTCTGGTAAATGTGTATTAATGAATTCTCTAAGGAAAAGAAAGAACTTTCATATCCATTTGTTGGCTATTTTGCAACAGTAGCAACAGGTATGTGTAGCCAACCAATAAGAAAAAGTTTCTACACACAATTAATTCTCCTTTTTGTCCACCAGAGCACCAGAACAGCACAAAAGCCTTGCTTTCCACCGAAGAAACAACAGCTTTAATTGCTGCCACTGAAGAGCTAAGCAGTCCCCTTCTCTGTCTTAAAAAACCAGCACACTTCAATATATGTCAGTAACACAGACATTGCCACCAGTTCTCAGGAGCCTTGACAGCAGGAAGGTTCCTGCTGTTTTAAGGAGTGCAATGCTCCACTCCACCATGTAAACCATTTAGTCACCCAGTTAAAAACAATATAGGTATTAGAAAGAGAAAGAATAAGACTCACTCGATAAAGTAGACTTCCCCCTTTTCTGTATAAGCCATTTCCCAGTTATCAGGAAGTGGGCCCAAGTCATCATTCTCTTCAGGTTTAGTCTGCTTAGTTACATCCATATCCTCCTTTGTTTCTTCAGGCTGAGTGTATCCTGGTGCAGGACAAGGTTGGGTGGAAGGTAACTCACCCGAGACACCTGTACTCTTCTCTTCATGTTCACTTGATTCTACAAAGGAAGAAAAATTACAAGGTTTGGATATCCATGTTAATGATAGAGAATTACCAGGTGCAAGTCTCCAAGCAATAGTCTATGAACTGCAAGTCTTGAAATAAAGAGAGAAATTCTGTTGGGTTTACACAAGGGTGCCTCTGATGATGCATTTTATCTGGAACAGAATAAAAGAAGATAAAGCAATAAAACCAAACTGAAACGAGAAACTAATAAAGAGTTAAGAAACAAGCCAAGGAGTTCTGTCCCAGGAGTCCTTCCAGACCAACAGTTAGCACTGAGCAGCCTCATATCCAGCAACGCTACCAGCCTGTGTCTTAACTTTTCAAGCTGTACACCAATAAAGCAAATACCTTGCTGTTTTACTACAGACAGCAGGCCCTTTTCAATTAAAAAAAGTATATACACTAATTGCTTTACCTATATCCATACATCAAAAAATCAATATGATACCCATCAGCTTATAGCAATATAGTAACCGTACAGAAAGTGGTTGTGATTTTGCTACCAATATAATCTGTGGGAGGCTTCATTTCCCACAGTCAATGCCAAATGTTTGCTATACCCAGTGTTGTTACGTCTCATTGTGACAAGATCATACTTAGAAAGGAGTTTTCCTTTCCTATGTCTTTTTCAGTACTTGATCTTTCACTTTGTATTGATTTTACTTTCCATAAAGTCAGAAATTAATTAATGTGGTGTCCAGCAGTATCTCTACCACTATCAGTTCCCACAGTCCAATCCACATACTTTCAGATAATCAAGTATAGTAGAATTTAGAGATACTTGTTAAAACTTCCACTGAAAACAAACAGAAGACAAAACCACAAAGATACCGCCAAAAATCAGGTAAGTAGGGACCAATTGTGCAACACTAGGAGTTTAAATGTGTCTTATCCACATTGTTGAACACTTACCTCCATACTTAAGAATTTAGGTGTTCATCTGCTGGGCTATCACTTAGCAGGGCTTCCATGCACACAACTATTGACAGTGGAGAAAACACGATCTCCTCTTGACTACTAATAGCTCAAATAGAGGATGCTTGAGAGACCTTGTCCTACTACACGAAGAAATTTCACCATCCTTGGAGGTGAATAAATTTGGCTGACCGGTCCACTAGATATGTTTTGTAAGCTGTGTTTTATTTTATGGTCTATCAAGGATCTATTTCTTAAAAAAAATGTGGTAGTAACCTGTTGCCTCAGTGAACAGAAGCTCTTATGCTTGGATCCTTTTTTCTATAAATGAAGCCTGATCTTGCTGAAAAAGTATTCAGACCCCTATTTTTGGCCAAATGAACTGCAACTAAATTGCATTCACAATTTTAATATATTGACCCAATCTCCACTGCTGGTGTCCTAGTCAGATGGCTGAAATGACCCCGCATTTTAAGTTAGGTAAACAAAATTCAGTCCCAATTAGGTTAGTTGTTCAGTTTCTAGATAGTGAAAATGAGGGGAAATTAATCTCAGACCTAGTGAGCATGGCTTTACATTAGGTTACGTGAAGGCTAGTTATATAAGCGCACCAGCAGATAAACATCACAGGGGCACAAAGAATATCAGAGGAGAACTGACAACAAACTGCAAAGGTGTACACTAGTATTTAACCAAAAATGGTACATAATAAGTGTAACAGAGAGTAGATTGAGACATGTTGAGAGCTTGTTCATAACGATATGTAAGGAATGAAGGAAGTATGTATTTTGTATCATCAAAAATATACATAAACTTTCCCCGAGTAATAATATATGGACTATATTGAAATATGTGGATAATGATTGAAAAAAAAAAACCAACCCAGAAGAAAATACTTTTTTTAAAAGAAGCCAACAATGTAGTCTACAATGAAGTTCGGGAAGATGACAATTTTTTAAATTAACTAATGGTTCATCCAGAGCACAGAACTATGTAGATAATTGTGTGAAACATGTAGGAGGTGGAAGACAACTTGGGTAAAATGATCTAATTTGTAATGATTAGGACAGCAAGAAAGAAGAGAAACAAAAAATTAACAACAATGGTCTTAAATAAGCCAGGTTTTAATAAATGCAAAGAATTATTAAACTTGATTTTGTGGTAAGCAATGGTAAGGGAAAAGGAGTTCAGGAGAACTGGTAAAGATTAAATAAACAGTATTAAGAGGGCAAGCACACATTGTTTTAATGAAAAAGAAACATAGCAAGTATAATCAGAGATCCTTTTGATTAAGCCATGACTTTTCAGTGGTCTGCTACTTGATACAGAATTGTACAAAAGGTGAAAACTAGATTAAGTTGTTAAGAATGAACACAGAAAAACAATATGGGCATGTAACAGCAAAGCAGAACAGTCAGTCTAGAAAATGGAATAGAGTCAGGAACATCAGAGGTGACAAGAAAACTTTCTGTAAGTGCATTAACAATAAGACGACCAAAAGCAGAGTCATTCAACTATGTGGGAAGGAAGGAAAGCTAATAAATAATATATGATGCATAAAAACCCAGGGCGTTAGGGCTCTTTTTGCCTCAGTCTCTGCTGCAAAAAGATTACCTGTGATTAAATGACTAACAATTAACAACAGCAATAGGGCTAAAAAAATGTAGAGTGGGCAGAGAACAAGTCAAGTTAAACTTAGATGGTTGCACTATTCTCAGTTGGCAGAGCCTGATGAAATGAAACATAGGCTACTGAGGGAACAAATGAAGCAGACTCATGGCTAGGGACGGCTACACCTTTGAGACTTCAGGGACAAAAGAAACTTAGAAGGGACAGACACAGTCCTGGTTTCAGCAAAGCATCTATGATTTAAGTTTTTAGATAGTTTTATATTCTTAATTTCTGAGTCCCTAAGTTGTCTTTGAAATAATTTGCTCAATTATGCCATTATGTCTTTTCATAATAGAGGAGGAGGAAAAACCATGAAACTGTAACTACATGTCTTTCTATATTTAATTCTGAGAAGGACGCTGGGACCAGCAGTCAAACCACCTACATGTAAGCTCTTCAAAGGTGATAAAAAATTGTCAAAATTTTTCAGGAAGAAATTATGCCAAACTATTCTTATTTATTTTCATGACAGAGTAACAGGTGCTGCCCATTGGGCCAAAATGGCAGATATAGCTTTCATGATCTTAAAAAAGGACTTTTGACACTGACATATGCAGCCTTTTAGAATAGCTGGTAGAGAACAGATGTGGTGACTTTGCTGTGTCTTGGGATTTTACCATGATACCTGTAATATGTGTTCTTCCTCAAGATCTTATTTTTAACAGGTCTGAAGAAGTCAGATTCTTGATTTTCAATAACTATGTTAACAAAGCCCAGCCATCACAATGGTAGAAAAAAATGTGAAAATTAAGCCTTGAGGATTAGAAATATTCTAAGCTTGCCTAAAACAGAGATTGCTATCAAAATATAGCTGGGAAAAAAGGAACCTGATGCTTATTTAACAACTAAAAAATATAATTATTTTAAAGCCAATCTCATGAATTATTAATTACTGGATGATTATCTTTTAATAGCTTACTTGGATAGTGGAGAAGGCATCATGATGACTAAACCCCAAGCAATTAACGTAGAATTGCCTAATGCCATTTTATAACATTAGGTTTTACACAATGGACATTTATCATATTTATCTGGAGTACAGTCCTACGATGTCATCTTGTCTTTTGTTATATATTTATCTTTCACAAACTCCAGGTATGGTAGATGGCTTTCTGGTTTTCTTTGTGCTAATATATATTTGTTTGTAATGTTTATTTGATAAAGTAC
Source organism: Nycticryphes semicollaris (assembly GCA_013400055.1). Lineage (NCBI taxonomy): Eukaryota > Metazoa > Chordata > Aves > Charadriiformes > Rostratulidae > Nycticryphes > Nycticryphes semicollaris. Next base: position 155,316 of record VXBJ01004997.1, read on the forward strand.
AGGAGTTCTGGTTAAAAACTAGCAGTGTCTTAAATGTACAAATAAAATTTGAAATACTACAGTAACACACTATGAACACAGATATTTATCTTCAGACCATATATGATATAAAAGTCCTAAAATTGTACCATAATATGAGTCCAGAATTATTTTTGTCACTAAAAAACCAATCAATTGACTTTATGCCAAATGAAATAGCCTGCTAGAGCTGCTGTCTCGCTACAAAACACACTCTATGGTTCAGTTTTTAAAAGCAGTTTAGCACAGCATCTCAAGAGTGAGTGTCCTGGGAAGTGAGAGAATAGGCAGCAGTAAAGCACCAGCAAGTTACCAGCATATGTGGAATACAAAAAACTTTGAAAACATGATAATGTGTATATTAGAAATACCTATTTATCATTAAATACTGTAAGATCATCTCTGTAGTACTCCAAATAGTAATTGAGTATTACTTAATATTACTGGTTGATATGGCATATTCTCTACACACCTCTTAGACAATATGGTGACCATTTTTTAAAAATAACTACTCGTTATGTTGTGATAATCTCAGAATTTGAGTGTTCACCAATGGTGTTGCTTGCGCTTTAAAGTATTTCTACTATTTACAGTCTAACTCTTAAAATTTGCCATCTGAACATGTAAGACAACCTTGTAACTTTATTCCTTTATTTAATACTGCAGATTATTCATGCAGTAGTTCAAAAACTTATTCTTTTCTGCCAACAGAACCAACTCAGGTAACCTAAGCAATATCAGCAGATATTGCCATCCATTTTAAACAACTGTTGGATACAAGAGTTGTTTAACTCACGTTTGCTGAGCTACGTGCATCTATTTTCCTGTGAAGATAGCACTCTGCGGCCTTGGAGTTGCTCCCTTTCCCACAGAGCTGTAGCCATATTTGGGTTTTGGTGGAAGCTTTACACGGAGGCACTGTTCCCACTGACTACTACAACAAGGAGAACTAGGAGCTGATGTAGGGGAAGGAAAACAGGAAACATGGAGACCTGGCTAGCACAGGGTATTCTGTAGGCCGTAGGTTGTGACCTGGTGATGATAAACGGAGTTTAAAGAACACACCAATAATAGAAATATCAATGGATAAGAACTTTTGTATTTTTAAAAATTTCATAGTTCTTGGGTGCCATGTATGCTATTTTCATGTTTTTGTCTGTCTTTTCTGGTAGTAATAAAAGAACAAGCTCGAATGGTTGCCTGCACCTTGTGTGGTGATTGACGGCATTAGGACTCTAGCCTTTTGCTTCATTATCAACTTAAGGCATGGAATGATCAACTTGAAACTTTATGTCATATCTTATCTCTCAATTAATTTGAGCCTGACAGAACTTTCATTATCTGGATGCAACTTATCCTTGCTCAAGTAATGTCAGAATAATGCACATACATAAGCATTCTTTCAATGTTAGAGTGTTTCTTCTACAGTTTGGATGATAAAGACTTAATCAGTCAGAAGTGTGAAAGAAATGTGACACGACCAACACAGTGTCAAATCATGATGCTGGTTGTGAAGGAGACTGACTTAAATCTCTGCAGACACAAACAGCAATAGCAGTGACAACTGGATGTCCGACAAGAAGGTTGCAATTTGACCAAGAGTCTTTTTACCTCTTTTGTCAAAGCATCAGTTTTGCAGAAATAATTCATTACCATGCAGTGTCCATCAGAAAAGGCTTCTCAGATGCAAGATGTCTCACTCAAACCAGTGAATGGCAGAGACTCAACGCAGAGCAGCCAGAAGTCCAGTAACGTGGGCCAATACTAACTCTAGACTTGGCCACCTTAAGAGCTGATATGTAGATTGTATATCTCAGATGCTGCTTGGCAAATAATAGGATTCTTCACCTAAATTTAGCCATGTAGGCTTTTGTGTATCTGGAGGCTGAATTAAGCATTCTAGATTGTAAAGGTGATCCCCTAAAATGGGTATCTAAACCAGCTCTCCTCTCTTTGGAATTGCCTCTTTCTCCTTACTTTATATAAAGAGAGCAGAGACGAGTATCTCAAACAAATAGTAAGGCACTTAGGCACAGAATTTACTGAAGGTGGATAAGATAAATCCCATTTCCCAATTAATACTATTTTGTCCTGAGAGAACTTGATTCAGGATGAAAGACTGAGAGTGCTCTATTCTAAAATGGCCAAAAGCCCCATCGTGAAGGATTTCTGTTGCGTTCTGGGCTGAGGACAGGTGACAAAAATCAGAGAGAATAAACACATTGGTCAGCACAAATTAATAAGAAGACAATTATGGATCATGGATTAAGATCACCAATCTGCCCATATACAACTGAGAGAAATGTAATGGCCTATTAAGCAAGGTATGTGGAAGTGAATTAATTAAAAATGTATTCCTACCAATAAAGCTCAACAGACACACAGATTATCTCAGCAGTTACTAGAATATGGTCTGAAAAATTAAACCAAAAACACAGAGATCTCTGCAACTACAAATGTCACTTGTTGGTCTGATAAAAGTGGGTTTATTTTCTTCAAATTCATCTTAGATCTGTTCCTATTTCAACCTAGCAGTCCTAGGTGCTACAGCAGTCTTTTGCATTGCCAGTTAATACGCCATTAAGTTGCTGAGCATCTATAAAAAATATATCAAAGTTTCGGGTGTCCCAAGAGTCCTATATTTAATAAAAGACTCCGGTTAGAAGTGAAGCATTTAAAATAGAATACACTTTCTAAAAGCATTGGCAATAACAAATATCCTACTTTTGTTGCTTCTTCATAAAAACTAGATAGCTCCCTTCACCAAGATCTTAAAAACAAATAATTTAACATATTCTGTTTTCCCCGATTGTTTAAATACACAAACTACAAATGTGCACACACATTTTAGAGGTAGCTAAGACTCTGTCAGCTTGCAGAGAAAATGACTGCAGGAACAGGGTCCGTGGGAGCTACGCTGCCCAACAAAGGCTACACAGCATGTATGTACAGAGCTGCTTTGCTACAATCCCCAAAGTCCTCAATCAGTGTAACTGAACAACAAAACCCTGCTTATGAAACCATGATAGCCAACACAGGCACTGCTTGTTCTGCTGGCCACACCTACAGGAATGACTTTGTGGGGGCGAGGAGGGGGAGGCGGGGGGCTGCCTTACATCAATGCCCATGTATTTCATTTTGTAACGGAGCACATGCCAGCTCCCGTTTCTTGGGTGCTGCCTTGTCATCGCTCACATGGAATTTGCCTGGGAGAAACAAATTACGGGTGTACAATGCACAGAGAAAAGCAGGTAAACATTGCCTCTTGATCCAGTTTGAGCTGAAACATATTGCCCTGGAAATTGCTCCTCAGCAATGGTCCATTATGTGCCACATTTCGAATAACTGCAAAGAATGATCTTTTTAACGATTTCTACAATACACATCAGAGACCAAATCCTGCCTTTGCCTCTTTCGCTGTGGAAGTATCCTGGCAACAGAGCTAGTGCTGATGTTTTATGTAAGGATTTCTGGGCTTCATCCTTTTCTGCTTAGCTGTGTAGGAAAGGCACTAAGTGCCAGAGCATTGCTGACAGACATAATGTTGTGTGGAAGGGACGAGCAAGGCCCATACAACATGGGATGGCAACTCTCAGGGCGTAACACTACGTCCCTTTGGCAAGCCAACAGGAGAGAATGAGATCCACCCTCACCCCACTGCTCCTGCTACACCACCTGTACGTGGGGATGGATTCTGCACAGGGATTTGCCTTTACATGTAACATTAGGGAAAAACGTACAGACATGTATGTAGCAAAACCATCCTTGATGGGAAGACATTCAATTTGATATACTTTCTAATGCAGTGGGGGAAAAAAAGTAAATATAAAATAAAGTATATATAGAATCTGCACCATGAAAATCCTTTTTACAGTGCTTAGAAGATCAGGTAATAGAATTTTTGTTTCACATTACATATACATTTAGAGAACTTGCAATATTCCACTTTATCTTCTCATCCATGTGATTGCCACTACAGCCTTCCACTTCAATAACTTGTTTCTGATTTTCTAAGTTCACCAAAAAGGATTCACAGAGTTATTTCTCAGAGGTATAAAAGTCTGAATTCTTTAAATTCCTACTTGATCAACAAAAAAAATAATTTCTTAAGTGGCGTTTCTTAATAGAAATTATTAAGTCCTGTAAAATGATGACTTTCTGAAGCATTGAAGGGGAAGCTGATTACCTGCTCAAGAAAAGGCTGAAGCACTCCTTTTTTTCTGAAGAACTATGATCTGAGGGGTAAAACAACAGCTGCCTTTTAGAACTAGACATCTGAAACCTTCATCAGCTTTATGCAGGCTCTGGAACATTGCTGAAAAGGGTCGTCCTTCTTGATAGTATTGCCAGCTAAGTGTCACCGTCACTGCCACAAATTCGTCAATATAATGACAATTTTACCCTTCCACAAAATTGCTAAGATTTCGTAACAATTTATAAAATTTCACTTCATAATGTAGTGAAGTTTATTCTGAGTATCACTATTTGAGAACAAGGAGACCTGAAACACAGACAAGATGCATTTGACAAAATTATAGTTCTCTAGACTCCCTCTATAGTCAATGGAGAGAAACAGGCACTTGCAATTGATTTCCTAATCTCGAAATCTAAACCAGGTCACATGAACTGTATTCAGAATGTATATATTTTCTCTTTGGTGTATAAAGAGGGTTCAAAGGGACTAGTTCAGAGATAGATATCTCTGGGATAAGTGAGATGACTCCCCAAAATGAAGGTTAAGTAATTTGCTTTAGGCTTCAGAGAAATTCTGTTATTCAGGATCCCTGGCTTTCAGACTCACAAGAACATCCTTACCTGAACATGCATATTCTCACTGCAGAAGGAGGTAACTGAGGACTTTGAATAACAGAAACGCATTGCAAAGTAAGAAGGAAGAACAGACCTGGTGTTACTGTCACATCATTTCCATTGACCACAGGTCTTTCTTCCTCTTCTTCCTCCGGTGGTTCAATACCTGTCTTCTCCATATTGCTCACAGACTTATTCCTTTTACGTTTGCCTTCAGCCCCGGGAGTGGCACCTGGGAGGATCTGATCTGTTACATTTAACAGCAATGGAGCTGGTTCTGCTGGAGGCTTCGGAGTGCCGTAATAGTTGTCTGAAAAGGAAAGGAAAGGAATAGCACATAAATTTGCAGAAATACATATGCTGTGTCTTTTTCCTTCGTCTCAGATTAATGGTATTAGGTGAAGTAGAATCTGGTTCATCAGCTAATATAAAGATTAGGTGTACGTGTTTTCTGTGAAGTTAAATATTCACCTTTCATGAAATTGTAATTAATACCCATTTTTAAAAAGGGTAGAGAGGAAGACCCTGGGAACTACTGACCTGTCAGCCTCACCTCCGTGCCTGGGAAGATCATGGAACAGATCCTTCTGGATGCCATGCTTGGGCATATGGAGGACAGGGGGGTGATTCATGACAGCCAACATGGCTTTACTAGGGGCAAGTCCTGCCTGACTAATCTGGTGGCCTTCTATGATGGAGTGACTATGTCACTAGATAGCAGACGACCTATGGATGTGATCTACCTGGACTTCTGTAAGGCCTTTGACACGGTCCCCCATGACATCCTGCTTGCCAAATTGGAGAGATATGGATTTGATGGGTGGACTGTTCAGTGGATAAGGAATTGGATAGATGGTCGCATCCAGAGGGTGGTTCTCAATGGCTTTAAGTCCAGATGGAGAGCAGTGACAAGTGGTGTCCCTCAGGGGTCCGTGCTGGGACCGGTACTGTTTAACGTTTTTATCAATGACATGGACAGAGGGATTGAGAGCAACATCAGCAAGTTTGCAGATGACACCAAGCTGTGTGGTGTTGTTGATACACCTGAGGGATGGGANGCCCTCAATATAAGAAGGACATGGACTTGATGAGCAGGTCCAGAGGAGTTGGAGCACCTCTGCTACGAGGACAGGCTGAGGGAGCTGAGGTTGTTCAGCCTGGAGTAGAGGAGGCTTCGGGGAGACCTAATAGCAATCTTCCAGTACCTGAAAGGGGCCTACAGGAAGGCTGGGGAGAGCCTATTCACAAAGGCCTGTAGTGACAGGATGAGGGGCAACGGGTTTAAACTGAAGAAAAGCGGATTTAGATTGGATATTAGGAATAAGTTCTTTACAATGACGGTAGTAGAGCACTGGAACAGGTTGCCCAGGGAGGTGGTTGAGGCCCCTTCCCTGGAGATATTCAACAGGAGGCTTGACGAGGCCCTTGGCAGCCTGGTCTAGTTGGGGGTGTCCCTGCGGGGGGTTGGACTAGATGACTTTTGAGGGTCCCCTCCGGCCCAGATGATTCTATGATTCTATGATTTTCTTGGCGGTAGTGCTAATGCCCAAATCATGCTCACGAGTATATACTGTATGAGCACTTCCTGAAACGTTAATGGGATAAGTTAACATTCCTCTCATCCAAACACCTGAGAAATAGGCAGCATATCAAAGCTGTTCTCTTATTTCAAATCATTCATTAGGACAAATTAGCTCTGTAACATTTTTATGCCACAAAACAAGAGTTTGTATTGGATATGTTATGTCATTTTCACACTCCACAAATTCTCTCACCTGATTAGAAAGTAAATAATTGTTCAATGATTCAGAGATTTGCAGTTTTCAGTAATGCTCACACTGTTGCTTTTTTCATATTTGTAATTTTTTTTGCTATTCATGAGCTCCAGATTCGTAATAGTTAATGGTAATATATTTTCAAAGAAAGTTGAGATGTGCGTTAGGGTTTAAAATTACCTCAGAGTACTAAGGAATTCTGAGAAGACTTAAGGTGGCTGACAGATTATCCTCTATTATTCTCTCATGAAATTTCTGGCAACTTCCTCTGAATCCTTCTTTCTGTCATAAGGATTATTACACTAGATGGACCACGGTCTGATCTTATCTATCCAAATCTGTATGTTTGCATTTCTAGCACATTTGGTGTGAAAACTGGTTTCCTACTGATACTTCAAATTTGTCTTTCAAAATATGGCTAAAAATAAAATATTACAACAATTAAATAAAGTACTATTAAAAAAATAGCAAGTCCTCTTTAGAGGCAAGCATAAAGAGTAATAGAAGACATAAAGATAAAACCTTGCTATTTATGTAGCTATTTTTTTTCATCTGCAAGTTGCATTGAAGGGCAGTGAACATGATGCCTTACAAGTAGATTTTCAGCAGTTAGTAAGGGAAAGTAAAAATACTGTCCAGCTCTGAGAAACTTTTCTAAAGAAAAAAGCACCTATGTAATAATATTAAGTTGCTGAAGATATTTGTAGACTGTATGACCATATTTAATTCTTATCCCACAGTTAGTTTAGGGCTTCTGCATGATCAAATAATACCAGCAACTAGAAAAAAACCCCTATTTTAAACACAAATGAGTGGGACACAGGTAAAGAAAAACATTATATCTGCACAGTAAACCATCATGGGATGCATTTTGCAGGCAGAGTAAAAATTATCTCTGGTGCTAGTATTCCTGTGTGTTTCCAAAGAGTTGCAGTGTTCAGCCACACGACACCCTCAATATAGGTAAGTAATTGAGCAGTCTTGCAAATACTGAATAGTCTATGAATTTTTTGCAGTGGTTTAACAAAACCATATTCATAACATATGTTTCTGTAATTGCAATACACTAGAAAAATTTGCTGTGTTAAATGGCCCTCATATTTACTCTGGGCTTAGGGGTGGCAGAATGAAAAATGGACTCGCTGAAGCTTTTCTTTTGATTTTATGAGATGGCAGGAGATTTAACACAGAGCCCCATTGCCAGCAGGGCAATGAGTTGTGCCTTTGTATGGCTGTGTGTGACCTGCCCTCTCACAGCCTGCAGCAGTTCTCTCTGCCTCCCTGGATTAAAGCAGGGGAGCAGGAATTAGGGCCAAAGAGGGGAAAGGATATCTATATTGATCCACTTGCAAAACTGTGCCTCCAAAAAATGTCAAAATCGGATCTGGCCACAATCAAACTTCTAAGCTCTGACAGTGAAGGGTATTTTCAGCGTACCTGAAAACCAACAGTCTGGAAGGCAGTGCTCAGTTGGAAGTCTACTTTTGTCTTTCCTTAAAAGCATGTTACCTTTATTGGTAAGATTGCATGTCTGAAATATTATATATAGTGAAAAAAGGAATCCTCAACTGAAAAAATTCCTCCCTGACCCAAGCCATTTTACCAGTCTGAAAGTTAATTAGTGCCACAGATGCCAAAAGCTTCACAAAATTTGTAAAGTAGGCACTGATTTAATAAGTATGAGCACACAAATCCCAGGGTTATAAGACAAGTGTGATACAAACTATGAAACTAAAAATGTAGTACCTTGGATTTTTTTCCTTTGTTCTTAGTTTTGCCATTGTCATACAAAATTGAGTGTGGTTCTAATTAGCAGTATTGCTAATGACCTGAATAGGTAATAACATGTTTTAAATGAAGGACACGCTCATTCTATTTTTTGATATTAAATACTTTTTCACTTCGACTGACTGTATGCATTAATGGGAGACAGAGACAAAAGTCATAATGAAAAACAAATATGGATATGACATATAAAAATATAAGAAATAAAAAAAAAAATCAGATTTAAGATTAGGAACCAAAGAAGATTTTATTCAGTTTCAAACTGAAAATGCATTATCATTTCCAACTACTGTCCTCTAACATAACATGTTATAGGCTTTAAAATCCAGTAACGATTGATTTAAAAGTCATCTTTGCATTATAAGTTGTTATCTATCTGTCCATACATCTGTTCATCTTTAATTCAAATATATGTATAAGCAGCGCAAATAAAAATAAGAAACTGGTCTACAGCTATGGAAACATTACATCATAAAAATTATGAAAAGAGTACATACAGTTTCAAAAGATAAAAAAATAGGATGAGAGACCTAGCCACTTCACTGAAGAAGCAATGCTCCATTAAGAAAAAAACAGAATCAATGTAAACTGTTTCTTCTAACAAAAAGAGTTTCTCAGTGCCTTGCAATTCCTTGCCTAAGCCTTAGACATTAACAATAGAGCTAATGGAAGACTCTCATAAAGCCTCAACTGTCAGATCTAGGCATAATGCAGAAACTAAATGTTTAAACACTAATTTTTGTTGCAATGATGTTTGGGAAATCTCTGATAAAACCAACTCTTACTCATCTTGCCTGAGCAAAGGACAGGGCTGGTTCAAGATGTTACTGTTGAAACACTAATCATAAGGTACTGAAATTCAGCTTCCTGTAGGTACAAAAATTACACCAAATAAATAATTTCAATTGTGTTTAATATTTTAAAAAATGAATTAATAAAAAAAAAAAAAGAAAGCCTACTAAAACGAAACATAATCCCATGTCATTGGCAGTCAAACGCCCCAGCAGTTAGGAGCTTTAAAAAAATGAATGGAGCACAAAACAGAAAACACCTTTATAGCGCTATACAAAACCACTCCCTTTTGTATAGTGCCTGCTGTTCTGGTACTTGCCTCTCAAAAATTACATGGGGGAACTAAAGGAGGGCAATTAAAGCTTGGAACTGCTTAAATTGATTTGGAGTTTTCAGCTTGGAAAGGGGACAACTGAAGGGGGATATGGCAGATACGTATAAAATCAGGAGAACCCTGGGAAAGTGCCTAGAAAATAAATGAATGGATGCTTGGCTTCTCACTACATGAGAACAAGAGGATGCCCAATGAAATTAGCAGGTTTAAAACAAGCAAAAGAAGTGGGGTTTTTTTTCACACAGCATAATAGAACAGTGGCATTCACTGTCAGATGCTGCCAGTATCAAAATGCAGTCAAAAAGCAATTACTTGAAGTCATAGAAGAAAAAAACATGAAAGCCTGTTAAATGTAAAGGTACAAATTCTGAATCAAGTGTTCCATACAATACAGATTGGTGGAGTGCAGAATGTATCTCTGCGTGCCTTCCCCGTTCTTGCATTTTTTGCCTCAAATTTATCAAGGGGTGGTAGGAGAGATGAGTACCAGGCTAGTTTCCTTTGCTACGACTGTATGCAGCTGCTCTTTTACTCACATGCCTCCTTGTTGTACTTAAAATACGTGTGCATACTCCTCTGCCACACCAGCACAAAGTCAAGAGGTCAGTTTAAGCCAGCAGAGCTTAAGCTAAGCTCTTTGCGCTGGATCTGACTAAAAGCCTTCACGCAGCCAGGCAGTGCAGAACGAGCATTTAATTGCGGAAAACCCACCACTGCTTAATCCATCTTGCTGCTGTGCCTGATTGCCCCAGTGCTCCCAGCCTGCTTCCGAGTGCAGCTGAACACTGAAGATGTCCTAACCCAACCCGCTTGCTGCCAAAGCAGCTTGGAAGCCATTGAACAGTACCAAGTATTCCTTGCCACCCCTAAGCTGTATGAAAGCTGTTTCTCTGATGCTGTAATGAGGGAGTCAGAGAAAATTACTGAGGTTAGCCCTGATGAGAACAACCAAATCAGAAAGTCAGAAGAAACAGAAAAAGGAGAAAACGAGCAGGACAAAACAGCTATTTTTCTTCTTAACCTGAGCTCACCTATGTCAGGAAGTAGGAAGACTTTTATTTTATCGATGTAGCATTTGATGATGAAGGAATAGATCCTAACTTTCTTCCTGAGGAAAGATCAGCCCTTATGGAAGAAAAAAGGCAAAACATTTGCGTGCTAGTAAAGAAGCAGAAGAATCATCATGCTGAAATGATAAGAGGACTCAGATCTACTGGGTAGATATGCTTGACACCCAGTGATCCCAATTACTGGACACAGTTATAAATGTGTCTCACACAATGTGCTCCACAGTACATCACAGGGACTGAGCTACAGGCACTTCCCTCTGCTCAGCCTTGCCAACCACCAGCTCCACACTTTTGTGAGAAAAGAGCCCAAAACGGAACATAGAGCAAACATCTCCACGTTCCATCTTTCCACATGGGGAAGGGAGAAAAAGGGCTTTTTTGCCAGGTCTACATCCCTGGCTGTGGAGGAGGGCCTACTCCCTTAGCTCCTGGCATCAGCCAACCTGAGCTGTCAGGTTGTGGAGGAAGGTGTTATTGCTGGGAGAGTTCTTGGCTCCAGAAGCTCTACTGATCTCATTTAAGAAATTAAAAACTTCTAGTTTAAAAGCATAAGTATTGTGAAAAGTTAAAAGTGATGCTGAAGAATTAGGAAATTATAGTAAGAATGAACAATCAGACAGAAAATGAGAGGTGTGCCAGAGCCAAAAGCTTTTAATAAGAATATTTCCAGCAATGGTGTGACTCAGATTCTGAGCACAGAATGAGATACACATTCCTTTTCACACTTACTTCTAGAGTGGGATGAAACAATAACCAGCTACAAATACATCCCTGCTTCTGCTTATTCAGCACCCTCATTTAGATTGATCTGTCTGTACTGTTTATACAACTGAATTGCTGAAGTCAAAATTGTGTGAGTCAGCCACAATTCTAGGAAATGAAAGACAAACCTTATTTTTCAGCTACTAGAACAATACCTGCAAATGTTATGATTAATGTTAAATCTCTACATACTGCTTTTGTGGTCACTTACTAGTGATAATTAAGGGGAAGGTACTATGAAGTCCAATAATTGTCTGGATATAAGTTATATTTGATATTTTAACAGCTCACAAATACATTTGAAAAATAACAGAATGCAATGGTACACAGAATTTTAGCTAGGCAGAATTCAGCTTATTTTTTATTTAAAATAATAAATGTGAATATTTTATTATTTGATTCAAAGATCATAGCTACATTTGTTTATGACTAGAGGCCTATTGCATACATCAAGAAGCATCTGTTTATAATCTATGATGAAGATGTTGGAACATCATCTAAATGATAGTAAAAAAACATATTTTGGAAGCAACTAAAAAGGGCTACGTTAACAACAAAAGGAGATGTAACACCAGTTTCTCCATCTGCAGTGGCCTTCAAGCCCTGGGATGTCCTGCTCAAATCTGCTGCAGTCTGAAGTCCATGCATGGACCATTCTTCGGATGCCAACTTAAGTTTAGGTTTCTGGCAACCTTCAGAAGACTGCAGGAAAAAGTGTCTGTGCTTTTTGCTATTGCTTAGGGCACAACCTGCTGGTGGTACAGCCAGTAGGGTAAGATTATATGTGGGTGGTAATCTTTCAAACTTTTCATTAAATTTTCATGGCCAGCACAGCCCAGGCGAATGGGTTGCAGACACCGTCTTTGAAGGATTTGGTCTCATGTACAATGGATGTTGAAGACAGTAAAGATTCCTAAATGCAGGCTCAATGGACCTCCTAAACTCTGTGTAGACCTCCAGGAGCCAATCATGTGGTGTCACCATACCCCCATTTCACTGTGCTGTTAGATCCACATGTCACTTTATTGTGGAATTAAGTCCAATCACTTGTGTCTTCTTATGAAGTTGTTTTATTCTAACATTTCTGGTGATCTGTACATGTAATTTATAGCATTCTTTTGTATGCAATGAAACATGCTCTGCAGTACAAACAAATACACAAGCACAGGATATTTTAAAACTGCAAAAGCGCTCTCTCAGAATTCTTACAACCACCTTATAAAATTCCCAAAGAGGAAAACAGTACATAGACATTGTTAAAATATAAGTAGTGATGAATTTTAACAAAATTCAAGACAATTACCACCTCCTTAAGGAAGCCTTGCAAACTTCTTTTCACCCACTCACCCTGAGTAATTTATTTTGACGAGTGACTATACTATAATTAGGACCTTTTTAATCATTGCTGTAAGGTTGAGTGAGTAGATTTTGTTCTTGGGTTCATACATTTTCATGATGGTTTTGCAATGCTGCCTGATGGATCAAATTTGCACTCTTAGTGTGGTGCTTAAGTATGGGGCATTAAAAAATGAAGCCTGTTAACGCCTTTAGATTTCATATTTACATTGCTATTATTTTTACTTATGATCTTGTGTCATTAAGATGGCAAAGAGTCCAAGACAGGTCGTATTTCAGGTGTCTCAGGATTTAGGGGAAAAAAAGTTATTAAATATAGATTTGTGACAATGTTTTTCAACAATAACTCTTAATTTCTACTGTGCTCTCTGAAATATTTATGGGCAAAGTTATACTTTTATTAAGAAAAGCCGCTACTTTTAGTTTCAGTACTTTCAGCCAGAGACTTGAGGTGAAGACTTTGCCCTTCTTTTTCTAACTAAGCTTTTGAATCCAGATTGGTTAGTTCTCTGATCCTTGCTGTTACATTAACTTCTGAATTAAAAATACAGATTAAAATTTATTTACTTTGGGAGTGCTGTCAGAATGAGTTATACACGATATACAGAACTAATTCTGTACTTGTTGGAAAGAGGGATCCCCAGGGCTACTTGTTATAAATTTCACCCTTGCTACTTTCTAACTGCATTGGGCTTTAGCTATGTCTAAAGGTACTCAAAAGGAATATTTTCAATAGACCTCAGGATTCTGCTGGAATAGAAGGGTCAGAGTTATTGCCCATGCATTCCTAACAAACACTTGAGCATTTTCTGGCAGGGGCTATCCAGCTGTTTCCCAGAGGCAGGGAGATTTTTGATGCCTTGTGTTGCCACGACTCCTCCCCAGGTGGAATTTTCATTTGGGTTGTCAACTAATGACATTTTAATAACTGGCTTCAGGATTGTCTATTCATCTACATTAAAATTAAATCACTAATTATAGCTGTGGATTTTTGCCCAAGAGTGTTCTGGCCCCCAATGAATGCAATTGCAGAGGAAGTTTCTAAACTCACAAGTACAGGAATGGAGACAGACGGGCTGCCAAACCTTCCAACATGACAGAGCTGCTCATCGCTTACTATTAGACCCCAACTGCCCCCAATAAGATCCTCTCTTCTACAGATAGACTGGGAAAGACTGTTAAAAGTAAGGATATATGAGTTTGTTTCGATTTCTTGATTCATATTTTGCAACATAGATTTTAGGAACAAATCAATTTTTGTAACCTTAAGGTACCGATAGGATATATCAGATCTGCATCAGGGGTGACCTAAACTGATTCTGATTTTCAGTAATTTTGAAGACCCCCAAATTGAGGCATGCAATTTAATTCTGGTTTAAAAAAAATTTCCTCAGACGTTACTTCATGCTTTAATGCATTTCAGAGACCACAGACTCCTAAGTTTTCTTCACCTATGTTTCCATAGTTCTATTTTACATAGCTGCTTTTTCTTGTAACTAAAATATTATACTTATCCTTTTTCTTTTTTTTTTTTTTTTACCATAGTGGCTTTATTCTATAAATATTCTGCATTTCTTAGATTTTGTTAATTAAACTTGTAAGTATTTGCAGTAGCCTCTCTACAGATTTAGATATATATGAGAGGCTGACCCATAAAAATTCTGTGTAAAAGTAGAAGAGGCAAGTAGAAAGAAAAAATTCACCTTTGCAGAATCAGATACTGCCTGAATTCTTTTCATCATTCCTCTAATTCCTACCGAGACCAAAGCATGGGAACAGATACAACCCTCTTGAGCACTAAATCTCTCACTGTTGGGAAATAACAGTTTCTCCCACCCGACCTGGGAATCCCATGGGTAGAAGGTGTAAATACATTTCAGATAAAGTAACTATAAACCATCCTGTGTTAAGACCAGGAGGTGGTGGCTATGGAGAGGGAACAGGCTTGCTTTAAGATTCCTCAAAGATTAAGGTCCTGACCTTATTTCTCCCAAATATTCTTCAAGTTTCTATTTCTCTCTGAGAAGCAGAACAAATCAATTTTAGATAATGGTCTAGAAGAGAGATGACTGCTTATCAGATGCAGCAGTGTGTGGCTGGCACTGCACATCATCACAGGTCTCCCAGCCACCAGCAAATATGAAGTGACCTTTAACTTCTATGTTTTGATCTTATACTGAGCACAGCATACCAGAAGTGAAAAATCTTGATAGATATCTTTAAAAGGCTACTGTTACGGGTTTAAGGAAAGCCATGGACAGAGGGACAGAAATTAATAATTAATACATAAGGGCATTTGAACTTCACAAGAAAGAATCACAGAGGTGTGAATGCAGGATATTGGAATTAGACTGCAACAATACAGGTTGATAAATACATTGGTGACTATGTAATAGTATTTTGCACACTTTAAAGGAATTCTGTCGCCTGACATCCTCTTCTAACAAGCAATAGTACAATCTGAAACTTCTGCTTTCCCATAAGAGACACAGTTCGATTCCTAAACAGTATATTCTTTGCTGCAGCTAAGCAGAGATACCAGGATACTTCTTTCCTAAGAGTACACATAACTTTTGTGTTCTTAGCTGGCTGTTGTCTGGATTCTGCCCTTGAGTAGTCACTTGTCATTGTATCTGATCCCTAAATGGTGGGAGAAGAGGTTTTTAACTTGTTCACTTTTGCCACTTAGACGTTAGGTGTCTAAAGTAACCACCAGCTCTCTCTACCTACCTACCCTGAGTAGTGACCTTAGGGGGAATTAATTGATCTCTGGAAGCGTATGTGGTTTTGGCTGCTGACCTCACAAGAAGGTCCAGACACCTTTTACATGGCAAATGATGGATGACGTGATTCAGACCTTTAATAATCAAGGTTCCAACACACTGAATTGCTTTCTGCCATCATTTAAAGATTTAGGCTAAAAAACCTGCGAGATTTCCCACTTCCCTTTAACTCTGATTTTGTATAATCTATACATTATTGCTAAGGTTCTTGTAGAAGTCCTTTGCCATATTAGAGAACAGCTTGCAGCAGAGTCCCTCCCTTTTGACAGTAACACCTAGATGGTTTGATACTTTTGCAAATGATCTGGAAAGGAAATACGAGAAAAGAGTAAGCGCAGTTCTAGACAAAATTTTATCTAGTTTAGTCTGGGCCACAGAAGTGGATATTTCTGAAGCTTCAGAAAGACTGAAAAAAGAAAAACATGTAAGTGCATGGAAAGGCATCATGTTCACTGAAAACTATTATTGGCAAATGAAAATCAGGGAACCATCAGGTTATAGAATGACTAGAGAGATACTGGCATTACTGCAGACAGCTCACTTTACAGTGGCAGCTTCTTTTTGCCAAATAATAACCAAAGCTGGATCTATGAACTGGAAGGCAGCTCCTGAAAAGAATAGAGGATGTGTAATGCAGTGCTCAATAATGCCATTAAGAACTTTATTGCATACAGTGATGGCACAGAGTTTTTTAAGGAAAAAAAAATTACAGAAATAAGAGATGTTATGAAAAAAGCAAAGAAAATCATAAACTTCCTATAATATATATCAAATGTATTTCAGTTGTACAAATTGAATGCATTTATATAATAAGGTGGTAGAAAGGAAGGAATAACTACAAAATTTACATAACATTAAAGATGAGAAATTGAAGGTCAGTGAGAAGAAGCACCTACATTCAAAAATGAATTAAACTGTAGAACTTCTGAAGTTTTTCAGATAAAGTTTTGAGTCAAAAATGGGAATTAGTTTCCAGAACACACGCTTGCTGTACCAGAAATGTTCCGTAGTTGCTACAAATCTATCTGAAAACGAACACGGACCAGTTGACTTCACTGAAAAAATGTATAATGTAGAGGTCTTACAGCCCTGAGATCTATCTTTTGCTGGAAAAAAGATGCTGGATTAATGACCCCCACCCTTGGTTTGATCAGTACTGCATTTCCATTTTTTCATAGGAATTTAGGTTTATTTTAAAAGCTGCATTTATAGACAACTTATACAATTTCACAGTGGCATTTTCTCTGGGTTATAGTTAGAAAACTGTCGTCTCCAACTTCCCTGACAACTTCAAGAAGACATTCTAGAATGTTAATTTTGTCTGACATTTTATTCAAACATTTTTTAAAGGAAAAAAAGAGATCCGTGTAGTGAATCAGTTTTTGTATTCATTTATTCAAGCAGCTACCAGAGAAATTTATCTTGCCAATTGGAAAGGTATGTAGGGAATCCTTACCTTATGTGTCTTAAAAGACATCTACAGATTGTCCTGGATAGTCATCTTGCACAATGTAAATAAATCAGATGTTCCCTATTAGCTTGTCCCTTAAGGAATTGTCAGAATAAGTACAAATACTTCTCGGAGACTTCCAGTAACTCCAGGTAAAGAAAATAAACAAAGAAACTTCAAAAAAACTAACCCACAAAAGACCAAACCCAGACATAACCCAGAGAAAAAAAACTAGATGAATTCTGTTTTCATTGACAGATTATTTTTTTGCCACATTAATGTAAATCATCATTTTTTAAGATAGTTTGGTATTATAAATCCTAAATACTAAGCAATAGCTAAACATTTAATGGAGACTCTCTGTTCCCATTTTGCCTTAAAGCCAGTATGATATCTCTTTCTAATGTGCTATGTTTTCACTCAATTTGCTGTCTACCACCTTGTCCAGATATGACAGAGATATAGAGCTTTACTTTTCTCATGGGAGGTTTAGTCCATAACTTTATTACTAATGAGTTCTTGTGCTATAATAAGGAATTTTCGGTCCTCCAGAACTCAGTTGCTATACAAGATGCATGATGAAGCAATCCCCAGTCCTAAAATCCTGTCCTGAAAAAAAAACACAGCCTCCTTTTGTTGTAACACAACTTTCAGCCAGGAGGAAAAAAATAAAAAGCGTATTTTAAAAAGAAAAATAATTATTTTGGGGTCATTCAGAAAAATTTAGATTAGAAACAAACTAACAGATATTGGGGAATAGTGTAATAGATATTTCCTGAGGTGAGTTTATCACATCTTAGTAAAGAACAGAGTAGAGAAAACGATAGTCCAGGAGTCTCTAACAAATTAACTCAGCCACACTTGATGAGTCTTCTCACTTCTAAATTATTTAATTGGGCCACTTCTGGTTTGCCCTTCTTCAGGCCCCATATTTTACAAATTTCACAGTGTCATTCTTCCAGAAGAAAGAATGGAGGGTCACCTTCATCCCATAATTAGGGCACTCTCTGGGATTGCAAGGTGAGACAATAAATAAACCCTGTCCTTCCACTGCCTCTTTTCTTTAGCCATGAGGGTACCCAGAAAGTGGCCATGAGGCTATCAAGAAAGTGTCATCACCGCCATGGGAGCCTGGGCATTTTGCCTTGTGTCCAACTCTTATTACACATTCTCTGACTGTGAATAGGAGTGCTGTGGAAGTGTGTGGGACATCGGTGCTTCCCACTCATTTATTACCTGTGACAGAATTTAGGCACAAATAGGCACTTTGGTCCCAAGGCCATGGAGGTTTCTGCATGCATAAAACTGCAGAAATGCAGCAGCTGTCAGTGTTGACTAAATTAAGTATTATTGGAGCTGATGGTCCAGATTTTGCCCTTAATTTACTCTAGGAAGATACAACACAAATGGAGTTTACACCAGCAAGAGCTGTAGATCCAGCTGATTAACAGCAGAAAGTGGTTGATAAAAGACGAAGAGACCTTTCACTTTGTCTCTTTAAGATGGCATCTAATAATTGCCTGAAGGCAGTTAGACAACTAATAAAAACAGAGGCAAACCAAACAAATTGTTATTCACCAAGTTGACTGTTTAAATAATTTCAACTGAAAAAAAATAGTAATAGCTGAAAAATCTTGGCTTTTTTGTTCTCTGTCAAGGACAGCCAAATGTTTTTGATGTGTAGTCTGCACAGTCATTACAGATTGAAGCCAACACGCACAACTGTCCAAGTATTTCTTATCTCTCTCTTTCTCATTGACACACTGCGTTGCCCCAGGCTACTTTTTGTTGGCTGTCCTTGTTTTGCCTGCCTGCTTAATTTCTGATCCTAAAATCCTATTCTGGGGTAAAAGACTTTTCTACTTTGTCATGTTTACCTCTTGACTCTGCCCTGTAAGCCAGTGGAAGCAACAAAGGGAATTAAATGCACAAACATCTGTCTCTGTGTGACTTTATTTTTTTGAACACTGCACCTGATAAAAATTCTCTGGTAATGCTAAGCACTGGCCACGTCCAAAGGAAAAGCAAGAGGGCTAGTCTCCAGTCAACACCACTCTATGGAAAAAAAAAACCTCAAAGAACAAAAATACCCCAATCCCCCAATATCACCAATTCGGTATATGTCATTTCTTTAGGTAAAACTTGCATCTGTGAACGAAGGCATCTTCCAGTCTGTAATAATGCTGTGCTTTAAAGACCAGTGCAATTATACATGCTCTTCTTGTGAAATAAAGAAGTCATAATCTCAAATTCTAAGTGTATTAAAAGATCCAATGTTTTAATTATAGCAAAAACTTTGCAGAAGACTTGTATTTTCCAGGACCTTTAATCCATCCTGAAAGTACCCTCTCACAGCCACACATACCAAAGATATTTGTTTGCATGAGCATAAATCAAATACTTCCAGTGAAGTTAATAGATTCACTGTGTTATGAAGAAAATGCAAAGTTCAAGCACTTAAAAAGAGTAATGCTGTGAAACAAAGGGTTTTTTTTTGGTAATCCTTGAGTGATTACTTATGACAGGATTCACCATATTTACTTTTGTAAATGGCAAATAATTTCTCTTTAATTTTCATTCTGGAAAGAAATTGGTTGGGAAGAGTCACAAAGTAATAACAACCTTGAACACTTATGCAACACTTCACATTTCAAACTGCTTCAGAAATATAAACCAATTAAGCTGTCGTTATGATTTATGCTAAGGGAGACAAGAAATATATAAACAAAGTCAAACAGAGATGCAGGGCTCCAAACTACAGTTCAGTGAATTGCAAATCACAGAAACAGCTTAGGGATGTAGAGCGCAGGGGACTGGGCTAATCCTGAGAAGTGGAAGATAAAACCATGGAGCAGACTGAGTAATAGCTAACACTTTATTACCCTGTTACTGGTGAACGCTCACTTTTTTCCACATGCAATGCAGAACACTTAAGTACACCACTTGGCTAAATAAGCATTATCAGCTGTTCATCACTGCAAACATCTATCGTTCATTAGCTCATTAATGACTTTCTTGAGATATCTGGTTTACAATGCAATCGCCCCTAGCAGATCTGTCTAAACTGATAACCAAAGGGCAATTAAAACCACTACCCACACCAGACCATTAGATGATTTAAGGAGGAATATCTATGCTAGTGGTTCCTTTTAAAAGTACATTGTTAACATTAGGAGCATAAGTGTTAATTAGAGTAATGACTTCATTCAGCAATTTCTTTTCTACAAGGCTATTTGGATCAGACTCCAGCTCCTCTGTTTGAAAGGGCAAGTTCTTTTTAATTAGGACAGCTACTCCATTGGCACTAGTAATAAATGAGAGAAGAGATAAAGGTCTCGCCCACCAGGATTTTTCCCTTTTTTTTGTTTGTTTCTGTGTAGAATTCAGTATTTAAAAAAAAAAGTTTGTATTTTTTCAGAAAATAAAATAAAGTCCTCCTTCTTTTAATGTTAATGTACCTCTTTTACAAACATTTATTTGTAGCCCAGATATTTTCATATAGTCATTTTTGAGATAAATTTTCCCCCTTGCATGCTTGAGCGGGCAGAGCAGTAGCTTTAGGTCATTGCTATTCCACTAGATCATCCCCCTAAGGCAGGGGTCTGTGCCAGAGTGAGACTAGTTAAGAAAAAGCTTCAAAGACTATTTAATTTCAAGCTTTCCCTGCTTTTGTGCATCTCTCACCCTTCAATCATGCTCTGACCCTGTCAACGCACAAGCATGCAACTGGGAGAGGACGGGCTGCTCTTAGCAACGGTAGTGCCCAGTGCCTTGCCTGGTGCTGACCTGAGCTTCAAAGCAAAGGGGTTCTGATTGGAACCTGGAGAAACCAAGAATGGGAATGGACAGAAGTAGCGAAAAAAGTGTGGGGTGGGGAGAAAGAGCAGGGAACACACAACTGCACTGGAAAAGCAGGAAACCTTTTTTTCTCAGCTTAGACTGGAAAAGCCTTACGAACTTTCAAAAGGCCACTGCCACTTTTCCCTCTTAAAAGCTGGGATGCATTATTACAGAGGAGGTTGGATCCTTACCAATTCAGTTCCCAGCAATATTTCTTAACCCTGTGCTTTTAACTGTTGGGCTGTATGCTCTGGGCTTATGCAGTTACAGCTATTAGTACCAGAGTACGATCTGGAGTCATCACTAAGATAAAGTCGTCAGACAAGCGGTGATGGGATGAGAAAGATGTACCCACCAAGTCATTACAGGAGTTTTCTATAATGTCTTTTAACTTGTACATGTGATTCTGGGATAAAAGGCAAAGAGCCCACATTTCTTGACAGAAGGCAGTGATGAGGCTGCAGGTATGCAGCTACTTCACATCAGAGCAGCAGGGGGAAGAGGATGATCTTGATAATCTCAGGGGTTCTGACGTATAATGTTGCTGCAGGTTCTGAGACCTACAGGACACATTCCTGTCCCTGAGAGTGAAGGATAAGAAGGACTAGACATGGGAGTCAGTCTTCAGCTGGTTGATATGTACAAATTTCTTCTGGATTCTAATGCTGATCTATGAGCTTGTGGGCAAATTATGCGTGCAAAGGCATGATGTATAGTCATCTACAGAAAATGATAACTAGCAGACAAAATAGAAATAGTCTGTGGATCAACCTATGTCCTCTCCACACCAGAACGAATGACCACTCATGCAGCTGGATGTGTGCATATGTATATACATACGTTATACACACACATACAGTAGTAATGTCATGCTTAAGCAAGATCCCTTATGCACCACTCACATGAGAGAGAGTTTTGAAAGTGCTTCTTAGCTTGTTCCTAACTTGGTCACCATGTGAAAATATGCAGAGGCCCTTGTAGAACAATTTATTTGGGCAATACCAACAATCTCTTCCTAAGAAAAACCACAGCAAGGAACTCTATTACCCTCACATAGATCTACAACAGTATTGATGAAATTATTGTCTTTAATACTAAATGACAAGAAAGCTGAGTTCCTTATTTCTAAAAACAGCATATTCCTTGTTCATACTTATCCCCACCTAACACTTGGTCTGATTAGTTTCACAGAATCACAGGATATCAGGGATTGGAAATGGACCTTGAAAGATCATCTAATCCAATCCCCCTGCCAGATCAGGAACACCTAAATCAAGTCACACAGGAATGCGTCCAGACGGGTTTTGAATATCTCCGGAGAAGGAGACTCCACAACCTCTCTGGGCAGCCCATTCCAGTGTTCCGTCACCCTCACTGTGAAGAAGTTTTTCCTCATACTTAAGTGGAACCTCTTATGCTCCAGCTTGCACCCATTGCCTCTTGTCCTGTCGTTGTCTGTCACTGAGAAGAGCCTGGCTCCATCCTCCTGGCACTCACCCTTTACATATTTATAAACATTAATGAGGTCACCCCTCAGTCTCCTCTTCTCCAGGCTAAAGCGACCCAGCTCCCTCAGTCTTTCCTCTTATGGGAGATGCTCCACTCCCTTAATCATCTTTGTAGCCCTGCCCTGGACTCAGTCCAGCAGTTCCCTGCTGTTTGTACAAAACACAATTATGGCAGTCCAAAATTGCAACATGACTCATTTATCATGAAGTGTGCCAAAATCTGCTCAGTTTTAAAGAGCATTGTGCTGTTGTGGCCAGTTGTTACAGTTGAACTTCAGCAGTATGTCTAAACAGTAAAGTTTACGGAAATGCAGATTTGACAGGTTGAAGCTCAGGGCAATGAAAACGTGGTGCAGACACTGCCCCTGCTAGGACACTACATACATTCTAACCAAAATGTATAGTAAATCAAAAGAATGCATATTTACTACTATAAAATCAGTTAACGGTGAAGCCCTGCTATTAATGATTCCCCATGTCAGAAGACCAAATGTGACATAGGCAGGGAGAATGCGCAAGAATGAGATCCTTAGACAGAAGGCAAGATCAGTGATTACTGAGCAGGCTCCAAGGAAAAACTTGCGGAGTTGTTGTCAGTTCTGATTTTTAAGCTGAATATCCCACATTAAAAGTGTGATTCAGAACAATCCTAAAAGTTGCTGCTGTGTGCCTTTAGTTCAACTATGCTGTGTTAGCATATACTTCGCCAGTGCCTCTCTACTACAAAATTTTTGTGTTTTCTTTGGAAATGCTGAATTTTTATGCATACTTTTTGTCCAGAAGAACTAAATTTACTGCTTTTACAGATATCACTGTCACTATATTTACCGACCTTGCTGAGCAAGACCTATTTTTGTGTAAAGTTCCCAAAATAGCTTTTGGACTGCAGCAGTGTTGTGAGTTTGGGACAAAATCCAAGGCTAGTGGAAGCTGTACCTGACCCCCACCCTTCATTGCTACTGTACCATCATCCTTATTGATGGCTCGCACAAGTACTCCTAGCTGATTTTTCTGAAGCAGACCAGAGGGCTGTTTAGTACAAACTGCTCTGGTGGCAGGTGAATGGGAACTATGGAAGAGATGGGTGGGAGAAAGCAACATTGAACAGCCAAGGTGGCCAGGTCTCCACCAGGCCAGCTGGTGCTGGGGAGGATGTCTGTCAATGCCCCAACAAAGGAGTGAAATCCAGCCGTCATATTGATGTAATTAATTCAACTCAAATATTGCCCATTAAAGGAGGCAAGTGTCTTTTAACTCATTGGGTCTTTTTTGGCTCTAGTATTACCTTAACATCCAACTCCTTTGTAATCTATCTCTAAATCTCCTTCAGTTTCTTGCAAGCTGGGATTAAATACAGACATTTCAGGTTAGTAGTCAAAAAAGTTTTCTCACTGACGAACCAAATGCCCTTCAGATGACCGTAAAACAGAGAACCTCATACATGGTTGCATTGCAGAAATGAGTAACTGGAAATTCAGAAACCTGAAGGGTCGTGAATTGTATTGAGTTTAAAAAAAAAAAAAAAAATCAGGACTGCTTGATTTTGCTAGTACTTCCTGTAACTTGGAATGAGGTTTGGGACAGTTAACTTGATTGCTTGTGAACCAGTCTGTCTGTTGACTAAACAGCAAGACTGTTTATGGGAGAGAAAGCTTTAAAACAGAATTAACCATTTCAACAGTGGTTAGAGATCCTTGGACAAAATCCATGCAGAGATTTTATTTGAAGAAAATATGAAGAAAATTTGCCATCAATAGCAATGTTTTTCTCATTCAAGTGACATGTTTTATAAATTGCCATGCTGATTAATCCCTTGACTGTATTATTCAGGACAAATGAAGATATGTATTTCATTTAAAAATATTTTTCCTTGCTTTTACACTTTTGCATAAGAACTTTCTTCATGGAAACTTTTCAGATAGATCTAACTTTTCTACTGCCAATGTAGATGTCAGTCACCAAACGAATAGCAGGCTAAACACACTAATAGCCATGTTATTTTACTTTTTTACCTCTCCAGGCATAACATTTCTTTAGATGAAAATGAACATTAACATGCAGAACTATTTTCTATGAGGAAACCTATCAGACATTTGTCATTCAACTGATTACATTTTAATTTAAGTAATTTGTTGAACTGAGAACATTTTTAAAAGGAAAATAGTAAGACAAATTATTTTAGCAAATCTATGCCTAAGATTTCACATATTTGCATCCTGATATTTTGTCTTTCTGATTTGGATTATAGCTTCTTAGCAAACGCGTTATAAAAGACAACATTTGAGATTAAGAACCATATTTTTAAACAATTGCTTTGCCCACACACACTTTACAACTTAGAGTTGTTTTCTATACACTCTGTGAATCTTTCTTTTTAAAAACATTGGTATTTAAGTTAAGCTGGCTGAAAATAAAGCAATTTCCTGGCTGATGATGCTGTCTACAGAGTGGAATGGGGCAGGAAGGACAGGAAGAAAACCAGAGGGAGCTTTTCACTGGATGAAGAGGTCAATGCATTGCACAACTACAGTCTATCAGAAACCCCTGGCACTGCTTCGGTGTCAGGAAGGTGCTGCACTGATAATGCCAAATACCTCTGGCATTATAAAAACAGAGTGTGCTCCAATGTTCTTTGCGGATTTTAAGTGGACATTTTACATTTATAGACTAAACAGACGGTGTGTCCTTCTGGGACATCTCTATCCTGCAGTTCCTAGGCAGCCAAAATCTCACGTGCACGTGGCCCACGTGCTGTACCATACTCAAGCAGACCTGAGTGTGAATGCTCCCGTGCAGGCTCCTGGCACACAGCGGTGACCCCAAAAGCTGTCTGCAGTGGCATGGGACATTCCTGCACCTCACACAGTGCCTTCTGGCAATGCCCATTAACCAGAGCAGCCCCTAACCATACCCAGGCTAGGACTTCATTAACAAAACTGCCTGCCCCGTACTGCCTGACACCAATAACAATACACTGGGAATGCCAAAACTATTAGAAGGCCCCATCTGCTGTGAATGCTGAGGATGCCAGAAATATATTCACTCATGTGGCGATGGAACAGCACTGCACTGTGCAAGTCACAACTTCTGACCTGAGCTTGAAGAGAAAAAGGACTCCTGCCACAGAATGACTCCAGCTCTGACCCCATCCTGGATGTTGGCATTTGTCACTGTTGGGGATGTATCAACACAGTGAAATACTACTTTTGGCAGGGTTCTGCAGGAGCTAATGTGACCTGAAGTAAACCAGCTCTCTTCTTCCCCATAGGAATGTACAAATGGGCACAAACATGTATATAAGAAGTTCCATCTAAACACGAGGAGGGAACTTCTTCACTTTGAGGGTGGCAGAGCACTGGAACAGGCTACCCAGAGAGGTGGTGAAGTCTCCGTCTCTGGAGACATTCAAAACCCACCTGGACAAGTTCCTGTGAAACCTGCTCTAGGAGGATCTGCTTAGTCAGGAGGGTTTGACTAAATGATCTCCAGAGGTCCCTTCCAACCCCATATCATTCTGTGATTCCATGATTCTGTGAATCTGGTTAATTGGTAAAAGGGGATCATATCTAGGTTCTCAAACTCTAAAGCAGCATGGTACCTTTGTGGACATCTTCTGTGAACTTCCCTGTATTAATTGTCATTTGAATTGTTGGCTGCCTTTTAGGAAAAAAATAATATCTTAGGTTTAAAAAGTTAATATACAGTAACTCTGGCTATCTCTTTAATTGCCTCCATTGCTAAAACTGTGTGCTTTCTGTCTGTACAGGTTCAAGTTACATCCAGGGGATCTTATTATACTTTGGCCGCAAGACTGAAGAGCTATCCATTACCTGGTATCTGTTTCTACAAACACCAGAGATGTACTTGCAAAGTGCAACAGTCACCACTTCAGCTTTATTTTGCTAAGCCAGACAGATTCATGTCTGAGCCCACATAAATCATGTTTTCTAGTCCTTTCCTATTTTTCATGAACTCTTCTCTAAATTGTCATCTTCTTATTTGAACTGCATGCACCACACCTGGACAGAGACAGCCAGAAGAGCTTCAAGCAGCTTCACACACAAACGGGATGTAACCTCCCCTTTGTCCTCCTGGCCTAATCCTCCACTCTATGATCGGGTTATTTCTTTGCCCTAACATCAGAGAGGGAGCTCACATACAGTTAACATTGTTTGCTGTGCTCTTATAACTTTTAACTGCCACCAATTATAAGGAAAAAAAAAACATCATGACCTGTATATTTGTGCCCCAGATTAATCGTTCCTTCACAAAAAAAAACCTTTATGTTTACAAGGTATTATCATGTGCTTAGATAATCTAATGCAGGTGTCTCTGAATCAGTCATCTGTCATGTATCACGCACCCTTCTACTCAATGAAAGATCTGTTTACAGATGTTTAGATTTTGGTTTCTATGACTTTGTAGTGTATAATCCAGTTAAACACAAGTTAAACTCACACTGAAAGCACTGAAAGCTATGGGCTTTGCTTATCAGAAGAACACAATTTTTGTATACTCTTTTATGCCTATTGATGTATAAGAAAGATATCTGTGAGGCTGTGCTGCACAGAGGAGCTGTGAGAATAAAATGATTTAAGCTTCACAGTGACAAGCTAACACAGACAAATAGCTTTTTTGAAACATTTTGCTTTTTAATAAGTCATTATCACTGATAAACCTTTAATAGTTGATGTACAAAAGTTTACATAACAGGAAGACCTATGTCAAAACCTTAGAAAAAAAATTATATATATACATATGTATATATAAATAAAACCATGGATTCCATCCTCTTATTGACAGCAACTGCATGACAAACTACTGGAGCAAAAATGATACATGAGATGATATTAGTTACCTGTACAGTTTTGTAACTGAAGAATAAATGATATTACAATATATTGTATGTATCACAGACCACTGAAACACTCTAACCTTGACCAAGCAAGTCATCTAATCTGACTTCTAACTGATATAATTATTTACTCTCACTTTAATAATCTCTTTTCAAGGCCTCAAGCAGGAGGTACAGTTTTATCAATGCTTTTACCAGCATTCCACATTACAGAAATTTCCAGGGTATTTTGGCACCTAGTTAGGCTAGCAAAATAATGAGCTGTTTATCATCTATGAATTATGTAAGGAATTATTTTAATAAAATATAAAATAAATTTATAACAAGATTTATATTTCTATAAATTATATAAACATTATTATCCAACCAGTTTTCACTCATCTAGTTGTACATCCATCCAGGCCATAACATATTTGGACATTTGGTTATAGTCCAAATAGTATAGTATATAATATAATATAGTATGTGCTGTAGTGGAAGAAAAATTGGAATCAGACTTTTAATCCTCTTTACCTGCTGCAAACTATGTGCATGTACAGTTTGTATCTGTTTAATGTGACTTGTTAATGAAGATACTTTCATAGATTATGCTGAGAACATGCTGTGTCAATGACACATTAATAAAGGTAGCTGAAAAACTACAGTTTTCACAAAGTGACTGAAAAAGCCTTAGCATGTAAATTTGTCTCAGACTGTAACCTGATTCTGATACTTGTTCATGAAAAACTGGCTTCCATTTTTCATGTTTATTTTGAGTTGGCAACAGAAAGAAGAAAAGTGAGAAGGAGATAAAACCAACGTGAAGAAAGCAAGCTTTGATGTTAAGAACCTATTTGGGTTTATTTCCGAATAAGTAAAATCCCCACTCATTCGAAAAAGTTGTATGCTTTTTAGTGTTCCAAAGGATCACTCAAAGCTTATTATTTATTTAGTATTATTCATCTAGAACATAACAAATGACAGATGGAAAAAAACCCATAGTATTATCTAGTTCAGCCCCTACCAGTACAGAGTGGGGCTTTTTTTCACCTTAGTTATAGTGCTTTCTTGCGTCTATTTTAAATACAATTAAGGTATAAAATCAGTCTTAAATCATCCTTTTTTTTTTTAATCCAACCCCCCTACAGAAAGAAAATTATATAATTAAGATAAATTCTGTTGAGAAAGAAGAAATCAGAATCTACCAAGTATCATAACTTGAAAAGGCACTTTACACTTCTTTATCCAGCCATTGAATACTCTGATTCCTCAGTGAGAGGTAGGGGGATGTTGTAGCTTGGAAATATTGCACTGAAATTGATAAAACCATTCAAGTTGCTTTGCTGCAGTGTTCTTTGCTGTTAATGTTTCTTCCCCTTGAAGAATGAAGAAACATTATTACTTTTAGAATAGTTTTTCTGATGCTGCTTCAACTTTCTTTTATGTATAGTTTAATTCTCAAGATCTGATTAAAATGAGAATGGAAAAAGGCCTTTAAGTGACATAAGGGAATCCAGTGGTGAAATCTCTAATCTGTTATATATAGACTTCATAGCTTTAGATTTGATTTGCATTTGTCCTGGTTTTCATTTTTAAATTCTTTACTACTGCTCTTCACAAAATACATATAAAGATTTTCTTGAAAGAAATGTGGCTTACAAAGGGCTTTTAAAGGACAGAATCATTGAAGACTGGTTAGATTAACTCAGGAAACCCTTCCAGGCATGTGAGGGTGAAAATG
The DNA here is from genome assembly GCA_013400055.1 of Nycticryphes semicollaris. Taxonomy (NCBI): domain Eukaryota; kingdom Metazoa; phylum Chordata; class Aves; order Charadriiformes; family Rostratulidae; genus Nycticryphes; species Nycticryphes semicollaris. The sequence goes on from VXBJ01004997.1 coordinate 184,173, forward strand.
AGGTTGTACAGATCGCTATGAGCAGATGAGGACAGTTCTGTAGAGAATGAAATATTCCTTGTCATTCCATCCAGATATTCTCCATTCTGCTTAAATGCTGATGTACCACAATGATGCATGTACAGAAAAAAGTCATGGGAGATTATCTAAGACATGTCTGGAGAGAGCCACAAGTCTCTCATTTCTATCATCTTTAACATTCCCTTCAAAATTCTGAATCGATTAAAAAACAGATTAAAAAAATAATAATAAAATCACAGGTCATTAAGGCTGCTTTTGAGGCATCTTGTATAACTCTCTTTCTATTTACAATGGAAATTTAGGATTTCATTAATTCTGTTTTTCATCCATGATAACTTCTTCTTGCAGAAAGTTGTGTTTCTGCAAGTCAGACTCAAAGTGACACTAGTGTCCCATGCACTGAAATAAAAAGAAAGTGGTTTCCCTAGCAACAATATCAACACAAAAGCTCTCATGATTTTCTCCCTCACTCCTGTGTCTTCTTAATGGCTTGAATAATCCAAATAGCAGAAAAAAGCAACATGCATCTGATCTTAATGAACTGTAATGGCTAGAGACAGCATGAAAGCAAGCAAAGGTATCTGTGCTATTTATAAACTAGTGGATCAGATGACTCAGATTCACCAGCATTTCGAATTATTCATGTTAATTTCAGTGAGTCGTTTAAGGAGATACTTTATAGTGTCAGGCTGTGAGCAAAATATTCTAACACTTCATTTTTACCAGCAGTTTGATCTGATAGCTATAATATATATGAGATTAAGAGAAGCACGGGTTATACATTCAATACCATCAAGTGATGGCGAAAAAAGCAGCAGTTAATTAATGGACTGTAGAATGGAGTGGCCATTTGGATCTGAAGAAGGCTCAGACCTGTTTGTGTCAGCTGAATTCTCAGATTTGTTACTCAGGCATCAGTTTTCACTATTTTGGATCTCTCTTAACACTTCAGCTCATCCTACAATAGTCATTCTGTCTGCAGATGTATTTTTCCCATGGCTTTGAATGTTGTGGAAAATACAAGGAAAACAAAACGAGGGGGGAAAAAAATTGCAATTTTTTGGATAGAGTGTTATCTGCCTGTTTTGTCCTTTAGCATTCACACTATCTCTTCAGCATTTATAGCTACAGATTAGTGTCACCTTTTATAAAATGGCTCATCCTGTTCAGCTCTATGCATCTTAGATATAAGGATAGATGACGAGGACTGTTTCTTCCTCATGTTGCTGTGGGAACATGTACCATACTGTGATACTAAAGTGTGATGTGGTCTCACAAAAGGACACCTGTCCCCTGTAGGTCCTGTTTAAAATCTTCCAGCCCTGTGTGAATGTCCAGGGTGTCTTACTGAGGCCAAAGGTGCAGAAGGTGCTATCTAAAGAACAAAATACTATAATTTGTGCAAAGGAAATCCTCTCAAACTTCAGCCATGACTAACTAACAAAGTTTACTCCAGAGTCTGGCTAGATGCAGGAAAAAACAGAGACCACAAAGTTACCAGTTATAGAAACTAGAAACATTGGTCTAAAATAAAGCAGAAAACAGAGCACTCCCAAATCTTTAATTCTACAGTTGCAAACTAGAGGCATTTGACACACAGCCAAATACTTGTCTGAGATTTTATGTGATAAGCAATGTGTAATTAACAAAAGTCTTTGCTGATTCTTCTGGGACTGAGAGAATGTCTGACTATCATTAGCATTCACTGGATGCCAAGACCAAATGTATAAATATTTCATTACTCAAACATGAATATAAATGAAAAATGAAGCATGTGAAACTAGAACACGAAATGAATCTAGAAACAATTGAGAATGTCAGAAAGGGAAAAAAATGAAAAAAAAAAAAAGATTATCAGTTACCAGGTTGCTGCAGCAGAAAGTTCACTGTTAACAATAGCAACTGAATTTTGTAACTTCATTTCACTGGGTGGGATTGAGAATCGATATCAACATCTGAATTTAGGTGTCTACCTTTAATATAACAAACTCCCAGGATACACAGTGGAGATCAGGATTACAATCCAGTTGACGAAATACGAGTGCCCCCTGCAGCTTTGGGCTCAGTAAAATACCCTGGACATTCACACAGGTCTGGAAGATTTGAAACAGGATCTACAGGAGACTTGTGCTATTCTGGAACAGCAACTTAAAGTCCAATGAGATTCACAAGGTCTGCATTTGAGTTTGGATGAGAAGTGCACCTTTGATGTCCACCCATTGCTCTTATTTACCATGTGTCATTGTGCTTGGGAAGCCATCTCAGAGCACGCAAACTGTACTCCTTTCTGATGAAAGTAACACAGAATATATCCTTTAGTCACCAAGGTGCATTCAATCTGCAGGACCAGAATAGAGTAAAACGTGCAAGAAGTACGCAGTGCTGGGACCACGGCACACGTGTTTCTCTTTGCAGACCTTCTCCTATATTACTTGCTAGTGCAAAAGTAGTCTATGTTTTTCCAAATGGTACTAAACATCTTTGTTTAAGCAACTGAAATTCCCTGGCCTGAAACTGTCTGCAGAGATGAGGGAATGATTCCATTCAGCCTGAAGTTGACATCTAGTGGCTGATTAGCTGAATCCCTCTCCAGGCTCCCCTTGGATAATTAACTGATCTCATTAACTGACAGCAGTGGGACGTCAGAGTCCTGGACACAACTGTCTTAGCACTGAAGTGACTTCCACCCTTTGTGTTAGCATCACAAAATCTTTTAGGGACGATAGTTTTGTTACTGTCCCCAGCAAAGATAAATAGAAACTATAGTCTTCTTAGACACACGTTCTGTTGTTAACATCTGAAAAGGTGTAGGTGGTCATGGATATCTCACAGGTAAAAAGAGCTCTCTGATGTTCTTGTCTATACATCCAATATCCTTCAGAAGCTCTACACTAAATATTGAAAGAAAACCTAAACAAAACAGCAAGTACTACTGGAATTTTTAATTGAAGGAGAACAAATTGCAGCTAACGTATGAACAAGAGTCACAGAGGCAGATTAATGCCTATGGAAAACAAATTTCTGTTATTTGTAGACAGATGTTACTTTCTGCTGTGATTTTTTATTTTAGCTTAAAATAAGAATTCTAATTCATAACACTAATTGAAATCTACTGAAATCTTGTATAAAATGTAAGTAAACAATACTTATTGACCATGTAATGCTGAGTCTTGTAAAATAAACAAATTAAATTTAGTATTTTTTATCAAACTTACAGATGGAAAAGATTTGCTTTGCTCTTAGAGTTGGTTTCCAAAGACATGTTAGAATAATAATTTCCCCAAAATTATTTTCTCAGTCTGTGCTTTAGTTTACTTTCTATTTCCTAAATAAGAATTTTTCTGCTACTTCTTTTCAAAAACATTCTAGACTCCAAAGAGTTTTGCTGTCCAAAATTAACCCTGAGAGCTAGATGAAATCCTTCCTTTTTAAATTTAATCTGGCTATTCTGCTAATACTCCTCACAACATCCTAAATAACCTTCCTTGCTGACATTTACACATTTCAAATATTTGAGAGCGTGTTTTGAAATAATTTTTTCATCATAGGTATATAGATCATTTAGTCTTTTCATTGTGATGGTCTCTCCGGACTCGATTAAAAATTAAATTAAATAAATACATAAATAGTCTGAGTAATCAGGTAAAATTCCCAATCTACTCCATCCACTCTGCTTATTGCTTACTCTTTTCTCTGGATTTATTTCCCAAATAATATTGTAAACCTTAATTTGCATACAAACTTTAAACAGCATTCAACAGAAAATCTTCTATCTCACCTTGGCACTACTAGGATTTTTGCCACAAGTATTTTCAGTCATCTTAAATGCTGGTCATTTTTAACCTAAGGCAACTGGATTCAAAAGTTATGACAAATCTTTGGAAATTAATTCGTTACTTTAGTTAATGCTGAGATAGTTGATAACAAAACTGCTTAACACCAGAGATTTATCTCCCAATACAGGATCCTGAGTTTTGACAATCTCCTGTAATAATAAAAAACTCTCAGGATATAAAAGCATGTGAGAAAATTTCCACTAGAATTTATGAGACCCATTAAGTCTAGACATGTGCTTGTGGAAAGTTTTTTTCCCTACTACATCCTAATAGTCCATACTCACATGACATAAAACAAAACAAAACAAAACAAAAACAATGACTATAAAGATGTGTCTGTTTTTTAATTTTACAGTTTCTCAGATATACCTATTCTTACCACTCTAGCACTTTGTGTGGGTAACCCCTTAATGGTTGAGTTAATTTCAAGGATTATTAAAATTCTAAGATATGATTAGTGATTTGAATAGAGAGGTCATGTGTTCTGAGTTATGACAGGAATAATAATATGCAAAATCCTAAATGAAGGACAATAATGAAAAAGCATGTTTATGGAAATACTACAATAAATATTCACATTGATTGCTAATGTATCTGCTGAGATCCAAATACCCAGAACACAGAATAAAGCACGAGAAAATCAGTAAAATGGAAGTACAAGCAAGTACTGTACTGATGAAGGGATATTTCAGTTCCCAAAGGAATAACCACTGAAATAGATGCCGTATTATTTACTGTATTTTCATTTCTTAGCATCATTTATTTTAAACCCACTGACTAAATAGCATGCATTATGACAATTTTTGATAGCTATCAGTGAAAATGTAATTTTAAGTGATTAAGGAACACAAATCAGCACCTTCTGATTTAGGCTTTTCCAGGTTCATTAACTGACCTGGATGAGTACATCATAACTTTACATTTGGATAGCACAGTGATTTTGTAAGTGACTTTAAGATGTGAAAATAAAAACTGTAATAACCCAAACATCTAAATCCATCTCATCAGTAATTTTCAAGTTTAACTGCTTTCTTAGTCTTATGATAGCCACTTCCTACTGGCAATAAGATGCTTCTAGTTGTATATTTTCACATTTTTAGACACAGACTGCATTCAGGTTTAATTCTCTAAACTGTAAGTTATCTTATATGCTACAATTTTTACATTTGCAGTGTGATTATGTATTCAGCAAATATATACTCCATGATGCGATTTCTAAGCACTCAGTTGGCGCTGGTGAGGCCCTGTCTCGAGTACTGTGTACAGTTTTGGGCCCCTTACTACAGAAAGAGACATTAAGGTGGTGGAACAGGTCCAGAGAAGAGCAACGAAGCTGGTGGGGGGTCTAGAGAATAAGCCTTATGAGGAGAGACTGAGGGAGCTGGGGTTGTTCAGCCTAGAGAAACAAAAGCTGAGGGGAGACCTTATCACTCTCTACCTGAAAGGAGGTTGTAGAGAGGCTGGGGTTGGTCTTTTCTCCCAAGTCACAGATACTAAGACAAGAGGAAACAACCTCAAGTTGCTCCAGAGGAGGTTCAGATGGGATATCAAGAAAAATTTTTACACAGAAAGGGTTATCAAGCATTGGAATGGGCTGCCCAGGAAGGAGGTTGAAGTAGTATTCATGGAGATATTCAAATATGGGTTGACATAGTGCTTAGTGACATGGTTTAGTGATGAGTTGTTTTTTATCAGTTCGGTTGATGCTTGGACTAGATGATCTAAAGGTCCCTTCCAACCTAGACAATTCTATTAATTCTGTTAATCCATTTCTTGTTGGAATGTGCATCTTAGGTATATGAAACTGTGATAACGTTAAGTACTGATTTTGGAATTAATATTTTAAACATGTATAGAATAAATTTGAATTATGTCATGATTCCTCTAACATTTTTTATAGAACACATCAGCTAAATGACACGTGACAACTTTGCCCCAGTAATAAGATGACCAGAGAAAGACACTTTCTATAAATGTCTTTAGCTTCTTCAGTATGAGACACACTTGGGAATCATTATTATGGCCGTGATGCAATTGCCACATTTTACCAACGTAAAACTATGGATATGAATCTCCTGAATGAGAATCCTGTGAATCTCCCAAGAACCAAATACCAGTTGCCCACTCAGTTGTCCAGTTTGTATTCACTAACACAAATTAATTTCCTTTGCAGACTTATAAAACATATTGTTTTAAAAAAAGACCTCTGGTTCTTAAACTATGGTATATATAATTAATGAATTAGCCAGAATTTCAACCAGTTTATTGGATTAAGAAATAGTGACTATGAGATTATGAAAGGCAATACACAATTTTTTCTCTCTTTAGATGCAATACACAAATTTTTCTAGCTTTAGTTACGGTATTTGAGATGACAAAATATTCAAGAACTACTTTTTTTAGTTATCCAAACCACAACAGATGCTCCTATACCCTCCTCAGAAGAGGCAGATGGACATCACCTAGGTGTCTTAGTTTTTTCCTTAATTGTGAAATGACTTTTTGTAACAGTAACTTGATTGGGAGGGTGACAAAATATCCCTCACAGCTTCCTCAATTAACATAACTGCATTAACAAAAGCTCCAGACTGGACATACTTATACCAGCGAAGAACGCCTTTTGTTGGGATAGTTTGTCTTATTCAAGGAACCAAGATACATCTTCTCAAGAATGTTTTGCTGATTTGAATATATCAGCAAATATGTTTTAGCGTAAGAACTCTTTAATTCAATAAACAATTAATACAATTCAACCCTTAATGCTTTTACTATGTAAATGAATTAAAAATAACTTATATAGTAAGATTAACGATAGCAAAATATCACCTCATATTCAAAGTTTTAACCAAACTCCTGACATGTTGCACATATCTCAGAAATCAGTGTTCATTCAGATACACAATTCTTTGTCTCCTTTATAAAGTGGCTTTTCTCATATTGAAAGTCCTCTCTAGACCTTTTTGGAACCTGTCAAGTTAGTCTACACATCCTGCCTTATGTGTCTTTCCTTTCTTTACTCCCTAATTTGCCTTTCATTCTGCTGTTGTCATTTTAGTTATTTAAAAAAACATGTTTGTGGGGAAATTAAAAAAGCATGTTTTCCTACTAGGGCCTGGAACCTAAATGAATTGTGTAGGATAGCAGGAGACAAAGTGCTCAGATATAGTTCCCTTTTCACACATATGTTTGAAATCTTGTTTTATTGCAGTGCTTCAGAAGCAATATTAACTCAACCTCACTGATGTCTATTTTACTGAACTTATTGCTATCTTAGTTCATTGCAATTGCAATCCTTGCTCTCCAATTATAGGTGAAAGATAGTAATTTTCAGTTAGTTTCTCATGGCTCATGTGGGACCATTCAGGAATGTATCTGTTGTGTAAAAATATACCTTAAACACAGATCTTCATAAAAACTCCTAAGTTACCTAGAGCAAAAGATATGATTGCAAAGTGTACTGCACAAGTACCAGAACAGATAGAAAATTGCAGTCTAGAAAGTACAAATAATAGCAAAAGCGAGAGAAAATATATCTTATTAAAAGGTATGAAATAATCAACGAACTGGTGAAAACTGGAATATTTGGTGAAGACAGTGAGGAGATACTGATTGCATTTATTAAGAAACAGTTTCAGTGAAAGCAAAACCACTAACTTTCGAGAAATAAGTTCTTTGGGGATTTAAGATATTTAGCCCTTACTGGTTTTCATAGGCACCATTGAAATCCTTCAGCTGGAAAAAGGCTGGGGAACTTTAAAAGTTGCAAAGAGGTATTTTGTACTAGCAAGTGTCACCCCTGAGGAACTAATAAAATGAGGAAAGAAATCACCTCCAGAAATGACTTATATTTGCTGTAATGAAAACACGAACATGTCAAAGAAGGAGCCACAAGTTAGTGAAGGTGTGCAAGGAAACAGACAGTGCGAGCAAAGGGCAAAATGAAGTAATTCTAGCAAAGAGAGGGAAAGGACATACACTGTACTTGATTTGACTTACAAATACAATATATCAGGGGAAAATTGCTGGCATAAAGCAAAGTTATTAATAAGTAATGATAGCTCGTATCCAAGCCCTGCTGGAGGTGCAAGGGGGGCCCAGTGTGGACTGTAAAGCTCCTAGCTTGCCTCCGTGAGCAGAGAGTCCCTTATCCAGATATTGCTGCTGTAATAAGAATAGTCCAGATTCACTTTCTTCCACCTTGCATTATCTACTTAATTTCCAGTTATCCTGCATAAATTTGTGGTACCTCAAAGTTTTGTTTTCTTTCAGACTAAACATCCTGCAATTTCCCGTTACCCCCAAAAGATATTTAATTTTAATACAACATTACTTCCTCTAATTTAATCTGCAAATTCCCCCTCCCCCCTCCCCCCTTTCTTTTTTTCCCCATTCCTTCCAACTGCTTTTTTGGCTTGGTTTCTCTTCTCCCTTCCTGATGAGGTCCTAGGTTACATATGGCAAACCTGTCTGCGTGCAAGTGAATAGAGTGTCAAAGCAGAGTAGCTGGTGGAGAACACTGACAGGAAGAGCTGCAGTGAAGTGACATGTTGATAATTTACACCTCAGGTCCATTTTTTCAGAGCATCTTAGTGTTAAATCAAGTAAAAAAAAAAAGCATATCAGTAAAAAATAACATCAGAATACGATCTAATAATTCTTACAATCAGTATGTGTATTTAGGAATAGTTTAGTAATACTTCGACTGAACAAATTATAAATCAGAATGCAGGGTGGGAGAAATCAGAGAGGAATATGTTCATTACCTCTCTTCAGAGTGTAAAACCCAGACTAAGAAGAAAAATTATTTAAACTGGCAACAAATGGATACAAATAGGAAGAGTGGATTGATGCTGTACAAAAGGAAATCTCCAGCCAAGCATCAGGAAGCGTTAGGTTGTTAGATTACAGAGCTGTCTCCCAAGGGAGGTGGTGCAAGGAGCTTCACTGTATGACTCATTTAAAATTACACTGAAACAAAGCACCTGCATATACCACGGGCAACACAGATTCATTGGCAGGCAGACAACCTCAATGACCTGACAAGTCTTAACCAACTCTCCTTTCTATCATTCCATTTAATTTTAGTCTGTTCCTATTAAGGAAAATGAGAAAAAATAGCATTCTGTGAAGCACTTGTATTCATTTCCTCAAGTGACTGATTACAAATGAAAAATAAGTAAATTGTCATAAATATTCAGACATCTGAGAGGTAAAACTAATAATAAACTGAACTATTCTCTGGTTTGCCTTATTATTTAGCAAGTTGTTTTAAAGCATTCCCCCTCTCTCCTACTGAAGTGATGAATTTTCCTTGCCAGAAGGTGAACCAGACAGGGGTAATCAAATACATAAACAAGATTTAGTTATACCTGGAATGATTATGGTTACAGCATTTACTTTTGGACTCCTACTGTTTGAAATATATAACTTTGCAGACGCTCTTTTAGCAATGCCAAATCAAAAATGGTAGCAGCAGAAAGGAAGACAGTACTGGTAGAAACCATTCATGTCTGAGCAGGAAGACATCCTAAATTTTCTCTTCTGAGTTTTTCAGCAGGTATTTCAGAGGACCGAATACCTCATTTGCTTTTTCTTGAATACCAGCCATCATGGGCTCAAAAGAGAAAGAAGATTTAGTATGAAGTTTTGGGGGAGTTTATAGGAAAAGAACACAGGGAACAAGTTGATAATTGATCCTTGATCTACTTTTTCTATTTCCTCTCCTCTTTATTATTCTTTACAGTTAGTTTCCATGATTGAATCAACATATCTGTAGTTATATGTTGCAGAATGTGGGAGCAAAAAAGTAGAATGGTGAAGAAGACTTCAGTGCTCTTAAAAGGAGAATAATAACTCCATTGCAGAAAACCAGTACATGATGTCTTGGATTAGGAGTGAGGGTATTTGATATATTTATCAGATCATATGTTTGAAGAATAGCAAATAAATTATCAATATTTAGGAAAGAGGAAAAAATATCCAAAAACACACTAGCCTATATTTTGACCTCAAAACTATGCAGGGCTTTAAAACATACGTTGAAGAAGGGACATGGTAACCTGATCTCTAGCAGTTTGAGAGTTTTACTTGGACTCTTGTATAGAAAGGACTAAAATAATATTCAGCTTCTCAGAATAAGGATGAGGCAGAAGACAAAGATGCTACATTTGTAAGGGGTGATATGAGTGAAATGAGAAATGAATTGCTACTAAAACATAATTTTTAATGCTATTTCAGACATTGTAGGCCACCTGTGTAGCCTCTACAAACTGTTCCAGAAAAGTTCAAATCTTACAGGTCATGTGTAATATCTTCAAGTCCCACATGGAAGTTAGGTTGGATATCATTCATACCCAAGGGCATCTCAAAAATGCAACGGACAATTAAGTTTAGACCCTTGATTTGCTACCAAAACAGAGTCATGTAAAGGAAATCCAGTACTGACATCAAAGTGAATGGATGAGTTTATAAGAAAAAAAGACCAGAAATTAGAAGTCATTTTCTATGTAGAAGAAGAATGATGTTCTGGAACAGTATGTACATATGAAATAAGGACACAACATTATATGCTTGTGAGCTAGATACCACTAAGTTTATAACAGAAGAAGGCTGGAATCCATTTCTTAGCAAGAACCTAATGATGCAGAAAGAGAGAGGAGGCTCTTGAGGCCAAAGCAGGCAACTAGAAGCATACATGTGTATGTATGCATGCATATGTGTGCCAACAGGATGGCTAAACCAAGAAGTTTAAAACAGGAATTACAGGAGAGGTAGAGATTCTTCAACAAGCAGGTGAGCAAGTTGTAAACAGGGTAGGCAAGCTAAAAGCCAGGGATGGTGGGAATAGGAGTGACATAGCAATCAACAAAACAATGCTGAAGTGGAATCACTTTAAGCATAGGTGTAAAAAGAAGAAAGTGTTTATGGTGCAGTATTTTGGGGAAAGCTCTTGAGACTGGTCTGGTGCCCCTCTGAAATACTTTGATCCTAATGGATGCAGCATGGGGAATCAACAGGAGGAATTGGAAGTCTATGTGTTGTTATAGTCATTGAGCTAATGGAGACATGATGGTATTACATACACAGCTAGATTTCTGCAATGATTTGATACAGGCTCTTTGGAAAGACAGGCTGGGAAGGTGAGGGGAACATTTTGACCTTTTTATGAGATTACAGCTGGAATTCCTGGAGCTCTGTCTGGGACAATGTGCACTGTGCTGTTCTTCCCCAGGCACAAGACTTTGCATTTCCTTTTGCTGAAATCTGCAAGTCTCCTTTCAGACTAATACTCCAAATCTGTCCAGGTCCATCAGAATGACAGCACAGCCACAGAAGCATAGAATCATAGAATGGTTTGGGTTGGAGGGGACCTTAAAGATCAGCTAGTTCCAACCCCCCTGCCACGGGCGGGGACACTTTCTGCTCGACCAGGTTGCCCAAAGCCCCATCCAACCTGGCCATGAATACCTCCAGGGATAGGGCATCCACAACAACCATCTGGTGTATCAGCCACTCCCAGTTTTATATCATCTGTGAACTTGCACTGGCCCACTGTCCAGATCATTACTGAAGATGTTTAAGGAACATTATTGGCCCCAATATCAACCCCTGGGGATACATCACTAGTGTGGCTTGCCTCCAGCTCGACTCTGTACAACTATTTACAACCTTCTGGATCTGTTTTTCAGTCAGTTTTCAATCCATCTCACCGTTCACTTATCTAATCCATATTTTTTCAGCTTGCCTCTGAGGGTGTTGCTGGAAACAGTGTCAAAAGTCTTACTAAAACACAGGTAGAAAACATCCACTTACCTCTCCTCATTCACAAAACCAGTCACTAGATGATCTGAAGATGCCCCTTCCAACCTAAATGATACTGTGAATTGTGATCTTGTCTGTGCCAGACAAGAAGAATAGACAGACTCTGGCAATTTGTCTGTCAGCTAACAGACAGATACTGTGATGCCAAAGTGATTGTCACTGAGCAATATCAGGTTAACTGATATGAGTAAACCTGGAACCCAACCCCTATCTATCAGACTACTTTTGCAATCCTAAGGAATTTTAGAGCTGACTTCATCTAAATTTATGCTCATCAGCGCTACCGATGAAAATGGCAGCTTGTGCCTGTATCTGTACACAGTAGACTAAAACACTGATGTATTTCACCATTCTTTGTTTGAAGAGGCCCCTCAGCCCTAGAGTACAGTCCCTGTTCTGCTAAGGACCTCTTCTGGGATCTTAAACAGGTATTTAGCTTTATAAGAGTGTTCACCTCATCTATTTAACTCCCTCAGCATGTGCCCTGTAATTTAGTGCACCCAAAGTTAAGAACTGAAATTCTCAATATAGAGAACAGAGAGAACTAAATGCCTCTAGGGGGTGATTAAGAGCATTAAGTTAACTACTTAACATTACATGGTGCGAATAACCTCTCAATCACATGCTGTTTTTCCTGGTGAATTCCTGACTCATATACACAATGAAAATACACAGAATGAAAAAGCTCAGTGAGGAAGCTGGGCATTCAATATTTATTTTTATCTGAATGCTGTGTGTCTTCATAAGACATACCACATAAACTTTTGCAGTTGATGAGGTAGAGGTGCTGTGCAGAATTTTTTTTACTCCCTAGTCAAAAAACAGAAATATAGTATTGAAAGTAGCTAGTTTGTTTTACCTTCTTTTGCCTTGATGACTTATGTGGAATGGTATTTTTGAAAGTAAATGCTGTCTCACAAACCAATATATTACTGAGCACCCTCAGAATAAGGAGTGGAAAGAATGAGATAAAGCAGCAAAGGAAAATAATTATTTTGTAAATTGCAGTTCAGCTGCATGGAGACCACTATAAATATATATCACTACACTGTGTTCAGTGCTTTTTTACAAATAAAGATTTTACTGACAAGCTGAAAAGTTATGGCAGTGCTGGAAACAGTGGAAACTGCCACCTGTAATTAAAACAGCATAACACACACACAGAGACAGAGCTTTTATATATATTAACAGTATATGTATAATGCATTTCTAAGGGGAAAAAACTGTCTTAAAATTACTATTTAATGCAGGTTTCTTCCTGAATCTCGTTTATCTAATTAGATTGCCACACTTCAACACAAGGGTCTCTTGAGTTCATACCAGCTGTCATAATTGGAAAATACTATATAAAAATTAGGCTCTGTACAAGCCATGTGACATAAAGGTAAACATATCCAAACACACACTCTGTACACATAAGATGAGAAACTGATGAAACATTCAATAACCAGAATGATTTTCCTAAAACATCCTTTAATCTTATTCCTGGAATGACTTTCACTGACAAAATCACTAATACCAAGAGTCAATAATATTTCAGGATGTAGTATATTACTTAGAATTGATTAAAAAAAAAAAAAAACATACAGAACTTAGGTAGAGATGGCTTGAAGCCCAGAAGGTCACAGGTGCAGGCTCTGCTCCAGCCTAAGCCTCAACATAAGACCGTAACACCAGTTTTTCACCTCACAGCCCCTACAAAAACCTTTCTCCTTGTTTCTCTAAACTTGCACTAAAGAGTGAGGCAAGAGGGTTACTAAGCCATAGTCAGCTCAACATCCTCGTGACACAAAACACCTCCTGTTGACTGTGTTCTTATCAGAGGTTTCTACCTTACTCTAAAGTAGAATTGTGTTGAAGAAAAACACCAGTCCCATCTCTCCTATGGATGGCAAAACATTATCTTTGCTTTACCTTAATCAACCACATGTACTCTCTTCATCTCTAGGTTTTTCCATTAGCTAGAAGAATCCACCCTGATGCTGTCAGTAGCCCCTCAAGTGTGGGGATTGCAATGAAATAGCAAAGCCTGGGGAGTGATACTGCAAAGGCACTGCCAGGTAAGGTTACAAAGGAATTCGTTAAATAGTGTTACGGGGGGAATTCCTTCATTTCTATCACTTTGATTCACTTCCATTCTCTGTCTGGCTAAATTTCACCACTGAGCTTATAATCACACACATCTCCATACCATCTGTCCTCTTTCATATTTTTTATAGTTGAATTGGTCAGAGTTTTAATTTGAATTCTCATTGATCAAGTGATTTTTATCCTGTCCCAGACAGAGAAGCAGTTTTTCGAAGTTAATAACAATTTCAGTAGCCTACAGAAGATTTTATTTCTATTTCTTTTAGCTGCAGAGTTTTTATGCTTAGCAGACTAGTATCCAAATACACCTGAGAAAATGAGACAGTGAAATGTGTGCTAAGGTTTACCAACACAACTACTTGCAACCAAAATCTCCACAGGGAGGTTAGACAGAATTTTTCTGAGGGGACTCTCAATTATGAAGCTGTAACAGCCAGCGGCTTTTGGTTAGGGCTAACTCATAAATCAAACCTCTGTCTGACATATCCCAGGTGTCAGCTTGGTGAGGAAGATACTGCTTCCCTTGACACACTCTTTGTCCACCTACAGCAAATGAAGAGCTCCTTGAAAGAGTGGTGGTGCGGGATCTGCTCCACAGCCTGTATCCTCTGCCACAGGGTCTCTGACAGACCCTGCACATACTGGGCAAGGCAGGAGGAGATATTTTCCCTTTGCTTCTCTATAAAAGTCTTTCAAAACCTTATCACAGAAAACTGTTAATAGGATATTTTGTGATAGTGAGCAGCCTGTGCAGCCTACTGTAATACAAAAAAAGGTAAACTATCTTTCTTTAGAATAACCCTTTTTGGAGTTACTATGAACTAGATTGAATATAATTCTCTTTAAAGGAATGTCTTAAAAATGCTGACAATAATATTCTTCCATACCAGAAGCTGCGCTTTAAAGATTTTTGCGTGGGAATTAACTCTCCAAGTGAAGCTTGTGAAATCACTCAGCTTTCTCCATTTGTATCTGGTTAAACTGATATAACATATTTCTCGTTAAAATGGGCAAGAATGCAGCTGAGAGCTATACCATTCCTAGATCTTCCCAGTGATGGGACCTTCCACCTCCTTAGAGTGAGAGCACACTGCAGTCCCATTTAATCATCACTGTATTTGCCTATCTTTTGAGCAATCTTCTCAGTTTGCCACTCTTGGCTAACTTACCAGCACCCTTTTACTCATCACAGTACGTACCTCTTCTCCCTTCTTATTTTCTGTCCTGTCTCCACCTTCCCACCTGCATAACTCCTCACTCAATAATTGCTTTCACCTTTCCTGTTCTTGCTACCACCATCTCTTACAAAGTATCTT
Source organism: Nycticryphes semicollaris (assembly GCA_013400055.1). Classification (NCBI taxonomy): domain Eukaryota; kingdom Metazoa; phylum Chordata; class Aves; order Charadriiformes; family Rostratulidae; genus Nycticryphes; species Nycticryphes semicollaris. The sequence continues at coordinate 199,255 of VXBJ01004997.1, forward strand.
TGTAGCTCCCTCTTGTTGAAGTTGGAAGGGACCTCCAGACGTCATCTCACCTGAACCTCTGTTAAAGCAAGGTCATCTAGAGCAGGTTGCCCAGGACTATGTCCAGACAGCTTCTGAATATATCCAGGGATGGAGACTCGACAACCTCTGTGGGCAACATGTGGTAGTGCTTGGTCATCCTCACAGTAAAAAAGTGTTTCCTGATACTGAGGTGGAACCCGCATTTCTGCTTGTGCCCATTGCCTCTTCAATACCTCCTTTTACCTCTTTCAGACCTCTTTCATACATCTCTGTAAGCGTTCCTATGTACAGAAGTCAAATCGTCCATGGACATCCACAGCTGGACTTCATGCTACAACTCTTTTTTTTTTTTTTTCTTGTGATTCCCTTTATTGACTGCTTTCATCTGTTGTCCTTTGTCTCATGCTGCAAATCTAACCTCCTGAGGAAAAAGGCTCTCTTTTTTTTTCCCCGTGCTTCTGCAGCACCTAGCGAATAGTTCCTGGTCTATGTCTGGGGCTCCCTGACACCACGTAGATATAAATAGCAACAAAAAAATAAGGTCAGTTTGGTTCTTTCTTTTAAAACTCCTATAACCTCAATGCTTATTAGAGGAAAGCATTTATATGCACAAACAAAGGAAGAACTGTATCATTTCCCTACAATCAATCTCAAAGTTTGTTGAAGATCCTGCTAATGTATTTGTCCACGGACAGGAAAGGTATTTGATTCTCTATCACCTATTTCAAAGTTCATTATTTTTATCAGGCACACCACTATGCAATTCCGAAGAACTTAAACCTGTTTGCTTGTTTGCTTTCATTTTATTGTTCTCTTGGACTCCAAAATTCAGTGATGGAGTATGCAATATAATTTGGGGGTGAACTAAGATCAAAGCAAGATTTTTGTCTTTGCATTGCTCTGATCTTCAGCAGCCTTGAGGAATCTCTAAACTAGGTCATATATCAACATGGTGTGGTCATGGCTAAGTCATATCCCATCTCTTTCTGATGATGACTGAGGGAGCTTAGACACAGTTAAATGAGTCTGAAATGATAAACCTAAATTGTGAAAAGCCACTCAATTTGCAGAAGCTGTGGCATCTCTCCTGCACCACGTTCAGTGCTGGTGCACTGAGTATATTGCATTTTCCTTATGCTGGTGTAGGTTTCTTCTGCCTCAGTAACACCTTTTAAAGTGTATTCTATATTTCTGTCTTTTTTCCCCCCTTGTAGATGTAGGTCATCAACTGGGCTATTATACTTCATTCTCTACCAGCATTTCTGACCTTGATTTCTGATTGCATCATCTTTACAAGAAACACAAGGGGAGCCTTCCATTGGCTAAAAAACTCTATGGATCTATTTATTCTTTCATTTACACAAGGTAAAACAGAGTAATCATATTTGAAAACAGCACAGACCCAATATATAGATTACACTATAAAGGCTTTGTTTGCTTTTAGTATCTTTAGGTTTCTTTGTTGTGTTTTGTTTTTAATCAAAAACTGCCTTGCTTTGAAACACAAACACTTTTCTAATGCTTGGGTTTTGTTGGTCTTTTATCTTAGTTTTAATTAGCTCACTTGGGAAGTAATGTAACACTATTGCAGGAAAAGCTGTATCAGTAGCTGAATCCTTTTCAATTAACCATACAAATTCAGGCCCTCTTCCCACACTTATACTGCATTATTCCACACTTGGCACAATCTACTACTCTCAGTGTTCTTCATTATTCTAAGGTCATCTTGATAGGAAACAGCTCTTTCTCTTGCTTAGTGCCAGCAGGCAGCAAGATGCACACTTCTGTTCACGCGTCTGGAGTCCACCATAGCAGCCATGACCAGGGTTGCAGGCAGCAATCCTACAACACGTTGCTATTTGAACAGAGTAATCAAAGTGAGACTTCAAAAAACCACAACTCCTCCCAAGACCATAAAAAGGAATTTCTTATGGCTTGCTGCCAAGCAATTTCTGCTGAAAAAATAGAAAGACAGAATCTAGAATCCAATCCTTGCTAGTACCGAGAAGCCTTATCCTGGGTCAGGATCCAAGGATCAGTTTTGCTCCCAGGGAACTCCTCACTACAGTTGCATCAGGGAGGCAGAAGCATGAATAGGCAACCAAGAAGAAATAGAGAAATATTTCCTGGATACGTGGGGCAGAATTAGGTAGGCCAAAGAACAGCGAGAGCTAAAATTGGTGAAGGACATCAAGGTCAAAAGGAAGGGTTTCTACAGCTACAGCAGCAACAAAAGAAAGACTAGGGAGAATGTGGGCCTGCTGCCCAATGTGGTAGGTGATCAAGTGATGGACAATATGGAAAGGGAAAACTTGGTAAAGGTCTCAATGTCTTCATTCAGCCTTTACTTGGCAGTCTGCTGCTCACTCCCAGGCCATTCAGGTACACAGAGACAGGTACTACTCGTCATACAGAGGGAACAGATTTGGTGCTAATTGGGTCAGCTGGACACATGCAAGTCCACAGGCCTGGATAGGATGCATCTGAAGGTACTGGGAAGCTGGCTTGATGTTATTTTGGAACTGTTCTCTATGATGTTTGAAAAGCTGTGGCAATTAAGGGTGTAAAGACTTAGGAAGGCAGTTAAAACTGCCTTCAAAAAAGGCAAGAAGGATTTAGGGAACATACGCAGAAAAAAAAAAAAATCCTTTGATTCATAGGAAGATGTTGATAGGAAAGTATTATGGAAGCTTTGGTATATCTTATCTCTAGAAAATAAAACCGTCTCAATATTTTTGGAAAATCCTGAGGTTGACAAAATGGAAAGACTCGTAAGAATGGGGATTTTCTCCATGTGTTTTCGGAGGAACCTCCCAAACATTTTTTGGACTGCAGTATATGGTATTTAGCAGAATAAAGGAAGGGGATGGTTACTCATCAAAGCTGACTAACAAGGAAATCACAAATCATAGAACAGTTGGAGTCATAAAGGACCTTAAATATCAAGTTCCAGCACCGCTGCTATGGGCAGGGACACCTCTCACCAGACCAGGTTGCTCTAAGCCCCATCCAGTCTGGTCTTGAACACTTCCAGGGATGGGGCATCCACAACTTCTCTAGACAAATACGTACGTGTAGTATCAAAGAGGATATAAAATCCAGAGGAACTTCATAAAGACATAATAACATGATAACAGTGTGTAAACTGGATATGATAAAACAAACATTATGTCTTCCCAATAATGTATTCAAAAATTGAGTTCTCTGTGGCTAAGCAACATAGATAAACTTTTTTCCAGAGCAATGACACGTCATTATGATTCGCAATTTGATATGTTAAATCCTTTAACATATTTTGTAGTATTTGCAGATAATGGTGCCTTATCAGTGTGATATCGTGATGGCTCAGGCTATACAGAGTTTGACAGTGTTTTTCTAATGCAGTCTTCATTTAAACTAAAAGAGCACAATACATACTGCAGTCAAAGTTCACTCAAAAACATACCTGAAATGCACGTATTAACTGGTTGTGATCTGTTTTATAAGAAACCCCCACATTCAAAACCTGATGTGTCACATGGACAGCATTAATAAGTTCTATACTGAAGGAGATGATCGAATACTACAGCCTTTAATTAATTCCTCTACTAGTGCAGGAATATTTCTACTAATAACTATTTTAAACTTCCTGAAATAAAACTTGGATCTCCACCTCTGGAGGTTATTCTAACATTTAAATCATATCAGTATGAGAAAATTTGGTCCCAATATTAAATCCAAATGTTCATCTTTTCCAGATTTATCACATTAGCCCTGGTTACTTATTTGCCCAACTTTGAGTTATCTTTATTCATCCATTGGTTTCACACATTTTAAATTCATTGAGTTTCTCAATCATTACTCAACAAAGCTCTATCTGATGAGTTCCCTAAATTTATTCCCCACTGCTCTCCTGGTAATTTGCATTACTTTAGTCTGGACAATTTAGTTTTTTAATACCTTTCTGGTCAGGACTATAAAGAATAGGGCAGGTCTTGGACTGAGCTGAATTTACAATTCCTTCAATTTTTTTTTTTTTTACATGGGAGAATGGAATCAGAACTACCGGAATCAAACACCATCTCTTTATAAAACCATTGCCACCACAATGCAGTAATTAAAAACTCCATTTCCTACAAGGAGCAGCCCTTGACTTATATTTTAAATTTACAGACAGTAAAATGAAGTGTTAATTGAAATTGCATTAGCTGAACAGAAGGGTTTCGATCATTCAGAAGGTTTTAGGCTAAATTCGTAATGAGAGATGGAATGAAAGCATATGCAAATTCTTGGGTATGAGGTCTCTCCGCAGGTGAACGGAATCAGAGCACCTCCTGGTGTTGCTTATGTGCTGGTGTGTGGGGAGTCACCAGCAATACCTCAGCTTCAACTCACGTTCGCTTTCCCATGGGAGCTCATCATAATGGTGACACAACTGAAAACATGTAATCTGACCTGGTAAAAACGTTCTTAAGACAACTTTAAGTTTTATGTCCTCAAATAAACAAGGTACACAGAACACTAAAGTTCCACCAATGGGATGTATTCAACCTTTTTCAAAAAAACTAATAATTACAGAGTTCTGGAATAATAAGGGAATTCTAGCTAACACTCATCCTTCTTCCAAAAGATACTTCATCAGTAAAAAATTAAAAAGGGTGAAATTCTGTCTCCATTTAAGCCAGCTGGAATTTTACCATGGACTTCAGTGGGGCCAAGGGAAGTCCATGATCACGTAGGTCATTAAATAGCTTCAGCGAGCTTTGAATTTTAAATAGTGAATGAATTTGAGATAATTCCAAACAATCAAACAAATGATAAAAAGTGGACTTTTGACAAAATTAATGGCACAATGACTAAAATGGTTGCTTTTCATCGTATAAAATTAAGGACTGTTCTTACATTAATCGTAAATAAGATGTCATTTATAAAACAACTGTTATGGAGCTCTTCTGAGGCAAACAAAAATCGATAGGAAAAAAGAGAGTTCTACTTAGTACATTATTCATAGTTGTATTGGTTGAATTCACTTATTTTCATAATTTTCCCATATCTTTAACAGTTATGAACCAGCATTTCTACGTTTGCCTTTCTTACAGAGTTGCACACTGCTAAAATCCTTCTTGCTTCTGTGTATTTGAAATGCATTTATGTCTCTGCGGATTATCAGCAAGCATATTTCTTTCAGTATTTATACACTGAAAAATTCTTGTTATTTTTGGTACTGCTGCTGCATATATTACTTTTAAAAGGCAATTCTACCTAGAGTATGCATTAGTCTTAACACTCTTACATCATTAATACTCGATAATGATGCCTTACCATAACCTTCAATCATACGCCTTGACGCATCTGGGGTTTGTAAATAATATTGAAGCTCCTTGTTACATTTCTGTTTATGAGCATTGGCATTCTTAACAAATATACATTTGAAGTACATTCTCACCCTACTGATGCACTGCACTGGCTAAGAAATTCTGCTGATCTAATAAGGAGATGGGAACAGCCTTTGAAGTCAGTGATCCACACAAGTTTTGATATATCAGAGCGATGGCAGCATACAGAGCCAACTCTCCAATTGGAGAAGTCATAAAAGACAGCCCACACATACACACACAGTTTATCTGCTCACCACAGTTTTGGTATTCTCCATTTTATAGATTCACACCTATTGTGCCAATTCAAAGACCATCTAGGAACTTCATTCCAGAAGCTGGAAAAGGAACGTGGATTATTTTGTTGGGGTGTGTCCTTCTGTGCTACAAGAGTCTGCTTTACAGAGACAGGTGGCTTTCACTTTGCACAAGAACACTTCCTCCTCTGGTACAGAGCTATAGTTATTTTGCCTCATCCCAGTACCTGTTGCTAACAAATTTTATCTCCAATTAAGTTATCATTCTGGGACAAATCAGAATTCCTTCAATCAGTACAGTAAATTGGAATTCCCCTAAAAAGAAACAAAGAGAAACCTTTAGGATTTGGCTGCAGTATTATACAAAGAGCTCCAAATAAACGAGCTTGGTGTGCTTCAGGCAAACACTCCCTGCCCCAAATAGCAATGCGTTGGTGAAATTCACTGAAATTTTATTACAAATTCAGAACTCAATGACAATCTCACTGAAGTTAATGTGGCTTGGACTGTTAATCTGAATGAGAGTGGAAGCCTTGTATTCTTCTTTCTCTCACTCTGCATTGAATAGCGTCACCTAGTTTGCCATGGAACTTCAGAGCACGCAAGCTGCAAAACGTGCAGCAACTGTTTATGTACCATTATGTATGTTTAAAATAATCCATATCTATAAAGATAGCTTGGTCTTTCCAGCAATTGCTTAAGAAGGCATAAATAGAAAAGGTCAAAATAATAATGGATACTGAAATGAAATATTTTCATATTTTCAAAACTGATAAAAATGAGATTTGTAGAGGTTTTATCATGAACATACTGCTGCTTTTCTACAGCACTTTGGAATACTACAGTCATTCACAGTTGTGACAAAAGTGGTAGACAAAGAAAGACATATTCAAAGACTGAGTAGTAAGGAGGTCACAGAGCATCCTATTTTTAATTCTGAAGCTTTTGTAACTTAAAAGTCTATTTGAAAGCTCAAAAAATGTTGTGTGCTTCTAAAAAAGAAAAAAAAACTGTAGAACTATACTTCTCTAAGAATATGTACTTCTAGATTATACCCTGTCCAGGCTGGAATGACAAGTAGTATTTGCTTGCACCAGAACAAAAAGTTTCTGATTGCTTTCACTGGTTTTCTCATTACTATGAGAAAATATTCCCCCTCCCAACACTACTGAACACATTATCGACACGCATTATAGAACATACAGAACACATTGTGTATAATGTTTCTGATTCTCTTTGGAATTCATACAGTAGAAGGTAAATTGACTGAATCAACACTTCTATTCAAGAAGTGGTGGAAAACAATACACATACACAAAGCTTGTCTTTTTATCTGACCTAAATGAGAAATCCTGTCTTTAAAATGATTTTCTGGCAGACACAAACTGGTGCATAGTGGCTGTAGTTAGACAATCAGCATAGACTGACTTGGCTAAACTACAGAAGCTTAACTAAATACAGAATGATTTTTTCAAGACAAAAAAAACCCCCACAATAAGAAAATCTGAAAACCAATCTATTAACATTGAGAATAATTAAAAAGAAGAAATGATTAGTTTTAGAGGCCTGATAACCAGTGTTGATAAGGAGAGAAAATTCATCTCCCAGAACAAGCATGCTCACATAAGTTGCTTGATCTATGGAAGGATTCAAGAAGTGTTTTCTTCCAGTGGGGGAATTGAAAATTTCCTTGCTCTGGTTGGTATAATTGTCACTAGTAAACTTCATCACTGCAGACTTAATGTGCACAGGAAACCTTGTGACAGAATGATTAGCAAAATCCTTCCCCGAGGAAGGTGTTACAGTCATGAGGAATTAATCAGGAAACAAGGGGTGTAACTTTGCAAGGTCATGTCCAATGGTCTTTGTTTGGGAAGAGCAGAAACAGTGCCTGCAAATTAGGTATATTTTCCAATGTGTTACCTATTATTTGCTATAATACATAGACAGATAATGTATTATTTGTCAGAATGAACATCTGGTGACTGGGAAACCTGGGAATAAAAGACAGAATTTATGCAGAAATTGTTCGGTTGAGTTTATTTTGTTTTGCATTTAGTTTCTGACTTCTTGGCTTCAGTGAACTTGTCATCTGTGATCAGCAAATTATGTGACAGACATTGCATAGTCATGACTTTGGACCTCTCTTCATCTAGGTTCTCAGCCGGTTTAAAGAGTTATGCAGACTTCCCCAACCAATATTTCACCTTGCTGTCCACTCAGCTCCTGTAGCTGGTATTAAAAGACACCTCTCACTATCCCTCGAGGGATAGATAAACACTGTGAATTAATTTGACCTAGCAGTTCAGTCTCTACAAACTTGCTACAAACTAATGAAATTACATGGTCAAGCAATGACAGACCTAAACTCCTTTCGCTTTAATTTCAAACACCTAAGGTAATAAAAAGATACTTCAAGAAAGGCTTGTTATTTAATGAATCTCTGATAAACGTAAAATTGTGGTGTTATACTTGTATTAATGTTTAGGTAACTTCTATCATTAGTTGTCAGACAGTGGGGGAAAGTAGAAAATGAAAAGACAATATATTTTCCTTTATTTGACCTTCTTTAATGGGAAATCTTTCTTACAAGTTCTGTATTGATATAACTCTTTATGAAAAATTATTTACTTTCCAATGGGTACTTGGTGCTGATTAAGCAAGAAAGGATTACCTTCTTTCCTGCTATTTATAACACAGCTAATGATTTTCTTTGGGGTGAACAGCTTCTTATTTATCTCTTGATGCTTTCCTTGACAGGGACAAAGTCAGAACAAAAGTGTCATCATTGCTTCTTTTGCTACAAGGTGAAAATATGGAGCTGCTTCCTGCAAATGGCTCTGTTCACCCAGGTATTCTCAGATATGGGTCGTATTTTTCATATAAAGGGTGTTCCCTGCCATTTTGGAGATTACAGTAAAAAAAACAACCTATCCATTACTCAGTTATCTTAAATACTAGTGTAGTTCTAAGAAGCACCAGGTTTAAAATAGTACAGCATTATTGTGTTTTTATTAAAATGCCCTGCTATGTAACTGCCCTTCCATTTGTAGCAGTTTCACTTTAAGGATAGTGGTGTTTTGGAAAAAGTTTAAAATCAGATGAATCATCAGTTCTCCTGGGAAGCACTGTTCGGCAATAAGCTGCTGGCTCTTTGCCCCATATACAGACATTTTCTAATACAGTCATTAGGACAGTTCCTATCCCTCTGTCATATAACAAAATTAATGAGTTCTTTTCAATAACTTTACAAAGCCCGTGAGACATGGCATAGCAAATCCTTCCTGTTTTACTTAAATAGTGAGGTTTCAACCTCTGCTACAGAGTGATATTTGCAAGATCACACATGCGAAGGAGAAGTGTCAGCCTTACACCTGGTTTCTGTGACAGACTTTGTTCTATTTTAGAAAAGCAGCTGTTTAAATTTTGTGGAAATCTCCTCAAGTGTTTGGCAAAACAATAGCCATAGCATTTCTTTCGTGTAAGTGCAATGTATTTTCCTGTTTCTCTTAACCAGTAGAATATATTAAAATCACAATGAACCCATCTGCTTTTATCTTTTGCATATGAAAATATTTTCATAATTGCCATATGGCTCTTCACAAATTTCTGATAACAGTAGAAATGACACATTTGTAATGGGATGTCCCAGTGCAAATTCATCAAATTAGAAAAACAGCACAATGGAAACATGAGACACATTTAGCAGTAAAAGCGTGCTTACCTTCATATGTTCCACTTTCTAAGAGAGCACCACTTTTCTCCAATTCCATAAAATCTTCAACAGTGATGAAAATATAGTCCACACCAGGGACTTCTCCCTCCTTATGTGGCCTTGTGGTGCCTAGTAATAAGACGGAAGACACACACTGTCAAGAACACATACTACATATAGAAAGACCTTTTTGCAAGTTTTGGAAAATTTGCAAAGTAAACCATTTATACAATACATGAATACCTGTGTCCTTGCCAGAGCTTGGGGAGAGTTAACGCTATTCCCACCGGAACCAGGACAAACCATAAACTACACTTGTTGAAGCTGACAAAGGCATAGGAGATGCATGCCCAAGATCATACCAGATGCTTTTTTGGATCTGTATTATTTATTCTCACTAATGAAACTGTATCATTCTGCTATTCTTTTTATGTTAGCAGACAGACCCTCAGTGACACCAGACATTCAGAAGTAACACAAATCTTTGATGCGTATTTTCTATGGCTTCAAACAAAATCTTGCCTACAATAAATCTTTTAAACATTTATTTAGTACACAATGTATAAGTAAATCTGTAAGGGTTACATTCACCTTGCTTGTTTCAATCCCATAACTGGACTTGATAAATGGTTGGGCTTAAGGGAATGAGTGGTTCAAATCATCTGCTAACCGTGTTGTCAAACTGCAAAGGTGCTTTTATTTAGTTATTGCCTGTATTGTCATCTCTGGATGACAGAACTCTGTAAATGCTGACAGACAATATTTCATAGATGCCGAGAAGTGGCTTGGCTTATCTGGCAGAAGTTGACACTTTTACAGGGAAGCATCTGAATTTGACCTAATTTCCTAATGGTCGGGTTTATTGTGGTCAGGCTATCCCGTCTTTGATGGAAACCACTAAATAGTTGCAAAACTTCACTTGGAAATGGGAGAGCCTTAGGCTCTCTCAGTCTCAGAGTATTTGAAGCATCTTAGTAAATCAATTCTTTGTTAATACTGTAGTGATTTTGTAACACTGTCAGGGTTTGGCTTCAAGACTGTTGGAACTGGGAAGTGGCTAGAAACCATACCTTCCACTTCCTGGACAAAAGTTAAACATTATGACAAAAGACACTGCAGAACAGTACAAAAGACACTGTCTCTTCCTCAGTTATTAATCCACTACCTTAAACACCATATTGTGACTCTCATATTACAATACAGTGACTCAGACGTCTCTTTAGGTCAGCTAACAAAAAATCTCTTTAATCTACTTTTTTGTCTATTATTCAGACATCTGCTTTTAAAACTCTTGAATCATTTTGTGACACACATTGTGAGATTAAGAAAACTAAGAGTAACTGTCTACATTTCTGCTATGTGTATAAACTATTACAGTCAATAGAGATCTCATCAATGGTGGAAGCAAGAGAGCTATTAAGCTGCCTACCTGCTAAGAGCTCAATGCGGTTGGGCATACATAGGATGTATGTATGAGGCTGTGGGAGCCTCAGATATCCATCTGGAGCCAGCAGATCTGCAAAGGACAAAATATGCCTTGCATTGCCCCAAATGGACAAGATTGTCCTTTACACTGCCCCAAATGCAGCTGTATTAACCTCATACTGAGTCCTACTCTTTACGCTAAGAAGTTACTTGGAGAATCGTCAAGGTTGGAAAGGACCTCTGAGATCACCAAGTCCAACACTACACGCACAAATACCACTAAAGCATGCTCTGAAGCATGCTTCTGAAATACCTCCAGGGATGGTGACTCTATAGCTAGAGTCTAATGGAGACTTCTGTGCAAAGACCACCACATCAGAAGTGAACAGTTCTCTCAGTGATAATGTCAGGATTCCCATCCCATCCTTTCAGTGATTCCTACTGGCCAGATTTCACCTTTGCCAAAGCATTGCATGGTCTTCAGAGCTGTACAAACTCCTTGTTGTCAGAGGAGACATAGAAACATAACAGTGCCTTAATTAGGTTATCTGCACTGCTTGTCATAGACATATTTCTCTCCTCACAAGCAGCCTTAAGGGCTATGGCAAAGACTGAATGAGCCTGAGAAGCTAGTATTTCAGTAGTCAATGTCAAGGATTATGTTTTGATAATTCTATAAATTACTTGCCTCGTGTGTTATTACAATTTCCTTTTCATCATAATATTTAAAACTAAAACTCATCTTATTTGGCTGTTTATTTCTGGGAATTTCACATTTGTTGCAATGGGTTCATTAGGTTTATTACTATTGTGTTTCAGTGATGGTATGGTTAAAGCACTCAGACACTCGGAGTGTCCATAAATGTGTTGAATTTAATCACTATGGAATATCTGCCCCCCTGGGAATGCAGCACCATCCTCAAAGTTCTATAGCCCTTTGTGAGAACTGTGCAGAAGCACAGGGATTCTGGGAAGCCCCGAAGCTCCTGGGAGCTCTGCTAACAGCACAGGCATCAGATATTTTATCCACATGCTTTCTCCTGAGAAATTTTTCACTCCCAAAGTCTATTGACCATAACTGAGCCTTCATATTAGATGTCATATTAGATGAGCACCTCTAATTTATGGTTACTTCAGTACTTTTTATGTAGCCAAAGTAGGATTACCAGAAGTTTATCAATCAGACAAACATACAAGTTGTATAAAATGTGGAAGTAAGTCCTGCTTTGAGTAGAAAGTTGGACCAGGTGACCTATTGATCTTCTTCTCAACCTAAATTTTCAATGATTCTATGATATCATGTTAATACACTGCAGTTCGTTTTAACGCATGGATATTTAACAGTCATATATAGCAAGGATGACTGCAGTCTCACAGGATGTCCAAACCCAGACTCAGTTATCCCTGTGTTTCTGTATTTTGATGGTTTGGGCTGGGTTGGCCACTAAATGATTGACAGATGCTTTCTTTATCTGTTAGATATCTACTAGAAGCAGCCACTGCCAGAAAAAATGTGCTGTTAATTTCACAAGGTGGAGTTAGTTTACAAGAGACTTAACTGAAAAGTAAAATTACTGAAAATGAAATTGGTTGTTTTACCTCAAACCAGGACCTTTGGTCATTGTCTTTGGTCAACTTGCCTAGAAAAGTGTAACAGACTAAATATCAGACTCTGAATCCCTCTCTTAAATTGGAAGGTAAAGACCCCACCTTTCTGCCTTGATGTGACTTAGTCTTCTTCTTTCGGATATGGTACATATATGAGAATGTTTGCATATGCCCTGCATTATGAGTTGACTATTCTGTCTAATCTGCTTCCCCCATTTCAATTTAAATGCACAGTCCAATTATAGACTAATTCTGTATCTGTAACACACAGCTTAATTCTGGCCTGTCTGTTCTCCAGTCAAATTGCCGATTACCTATTCCCGCGTGTATGGTAGCCATGAGATGCTCTGTATTTAGAGCTGCAGATGTAATCACTGTCTTGTTTTATAACACTCCAAGATTTCAAATAGTTATTATTTCACTTCAAGATGAAACTAATGGATTTTTGTGGCAAAACCGAAAGACCCAGAACTCCACTTTGGAATCACCAGAGTGCTACAGTACATGGCAGCTACTTAATTTAGTCTCCCTGAATCCCAGTTTCCCAGTGATTTTCCTAGGCAACTAAATAACTGCTGGTAATTCTACAGTATGTTTTCCTTTCTCCGTTTATCTTGTAACCCATGATTTCTCTAGATATCTCAGCATGGAGATGAGGAATCCTTTCTTATGAAAGTTGAATTGAAATGGGTAAACTACACAAATGAGTATTTTTCAGGAAAAGCAGATTTCCTAGAAAATTTCTTGCCCATTCTACCTATACTTGCTATGTCTGTCCTACAATACCAGAAGATAATACTGTTATTTGGATGGCAACATGGAAGGTTCCATCCTCTTTTCTTACAATCCTTGGGGAGTCTGCTTGAAGAGCTCTGCATTGTATCGTATACTGAGGCTGGTGCTCCTATAAGATGTCAACTATTCACTTCCTTCAAAAGATGGAGAAAAGAGCAAACCATGATCACTAGTTGCATGTGTTCAGGGTGACCCTTACACCAGGTACAGCAGTTTCCATCCCCATCAGAACTTTATTGCTCTTGATGAAATCTTACTGAGTCCCATTTCCCTCCTGCATCTGCTCTCATTGCCTCAGCCCGGAGGACCTGAGATCTTGCAATGGTTAAAGCAATTCCCAGGCTAATGGAATAATCAATAGTTATTGCCTCTTTTACTCTTTCACTCTGGAGGAACTGAGCTGCTGCTATTAATACTTCTGCTGTCCTTTATACCTTTCTGTAAGCACCATGGCATTTGCAATGTGCTGGTGTAAAGACTTGGAGGCAGTTACTTGAGAATCTTAAACACCCATCAAGGTCTGAACATTGATGTCTATATATAGGAATCTTACAGACTGTAGGCAATTTTTCTTTTTTCCTTGCTTTTAATCTAATGTAGAATTACTTCTCTTAATAAATTTTGTCTTTAACTACATTCATGTAGACAGCTACGCAGTCCTAAAAGCTATGGTGATTCAAGACATAAACAAAGGATTAATTCCAAGCCTTACAGAAACACAATACCTCTTTTTATACAGCTTCAAGGAGATAATAGGAGACACTTGCTACTGCTTATAATATTTAGCCTTATATTAATGTAAAATAAAAATAGGAACCCAGTTACCATATTGTTACCATGGTAATGTATGAAAAAATAATCTTTGAATTCCATAATGAAAGAACACGATACTTTTAGATCTTGCAGGATCAAAACCAGCAAGAGATATTTGCACTATGCATATTTATGACAAATGCAATATATTGTATTGAAGGTACAAATGGAGTAGCTTGCAAGTAACCACAACCAGCCCGTACAAGTGAGTGCTGTCACATATCTAGGTACCCTAGAAATTACAGGAGCTTGATCTACAAAGTCTGGACTGACCTTCTTTGATTTCAGGAGCACTGTTTGCATCATTCATCATTTTGCTCTCAATACCAATACTAAGGTCATTTACTCAGCAACTACTTTGTCTGGATTTATAACCTCAAGAGGGTTAGTTGATACAGTTTAGAGATATTTGAACCTCATGGCAGTTCTGTGGGGGTTTTTTTGTTTTGTTTGGTTGGTTTTTTTTAAGACCCTCTGCCTTTGCCGCTTGTTTCTTCTTCTGTTCTACAGGGGAAACATGGTGATTCACCATACTTCAGTGCAGGCTTTCTAGGCTCAATGTTACATGATGGTGCTACGTTTCTGGAGAAGAATTAGGTACTGTTTAAATAAAAAGGCCTTGAAAGAGCATTTTTATTTTAACTGAGAATAAGGCACCGGAGAGTATAAAGTTAAACACCTAAGAAATCTTTACAACGTATAAGGAGCGTGCTAATTTCATAGCAGTAAACTATTTTTGAAATACTGCTTATATGAGCTTGCGGAACAAGAAATAACATGTAACATGGACGTTTTATGTTGATTGCTAACGTAGATTGGAAAAATGGTCAGTTCATGTAGCGTTCAGTCCAGATTTCCATTATTAGTACTTTCCAACTCTGGAAGAATTCCAGGATTGGAAAGCTCCATCTTGTACGACAGGAGAAAACCTAAGAATTGATATCTCTCTCTTACAATCTCAGCATCCAAGTACATAATTATAATGTATTAGTTCTTATTTGGGAACAAAGTAGTCCATTTGAAAATATTTCTACTTCTCAGAAACACTGAATCTTCACACTCTCCGTCCAGCTCTACTACTTTCAAAAGCAGGAAAGGTATGCTCTCAATATTTCCTTTAATGTGAACATTATTTATGTATGCCTGATAGGAAAAGAGGCAAATTTATCTATTTTTCTGCACAGAAATATGAATACTAGTTAAAAATCCCAGAACTATGACAGAAAGACTCAGAAAGTTTTTCTCAATACCATAGACACATAGACTGTAAATTACAGATTATTTACTACGAAGCTTTCTTGAAAAATAATGCTTCATAGTAAATAATCTGTAATTTACAGTAAATAATCTGTATTTTACAGTCTTCGACATCATTACATGGATAATAACACAAGTGGTAGTCCTGTACAGTCTGTATGATGATCAGCAAAGTAAAGGCTGTACCTGCATGGCCCAATACCTACTCACA
The DNA here is from genome assembly GCA_013400055.1 of Nycticryphes semicollaris. Classification (NCBI taxonomy): domain Eukaryota; kingdom Metazoa; phylum Chordata; class Aves; order Charadriiformes; family Rostratulidae; genus Nycticryphes; species Nycticryphes semicollaris. The sequence continues at coordinate 214,711 of VXBJ01004997.1, forward strand.
GACCTTGTGCACCTTAGAGGCATATTATAAATATTGATATGATTATATTTTTAATTTCAAGTTAAGGGCAAACATGGCACACCTCTTCACTCTCCAAACACCTTTACAGTTATTTAGTTGATTTGCATTTAGATTCACAAATTGGTTCCTATTGCATGGGGTAAATAGAAAGCAAAGGTGTCTTTTCCACAAGGATTTATAGTGTAGGTGAAAGGCACAGTAATAACATAGCCCTTTTTCCATAATGATCTGCTCCTAGATTCATTTTCCAAATGTATGGAAGTGAATAGGGCCTCATTGTGTTTATTTGTTCCAAATATAACAATACATGAAGAGAAAAAAATCTTTACTATATAAAGCCCTTTTATTAGACATTCTACTCAAAATTTGTTCTGTAATTCTGCTCTGTTCAACAGCTTGCTGTAGAAAGCCGTACGCCAGGTTGTCATACATTACAGTAGCTGGAGGGATCCCTCCTGCAGAAACAGACTGCTAATCTTTAATAAACTTCAGCTGAGCCCTTGGTACGACCTTGTATACATTTCGCCTTAGAAAAATTCAACAACGTTTAATTAGCTCTTTTGTTTGTTTGCCAAATTACTCTGGGATACTAATACTGTGAGGAACTGAAACGTATGGGAAATTATACCTATCTTGTCAAATTACTAACTGCATTAAGTAGAGAAGCACCACATTCGTCTTGATCTACTGAGTTCCCAGCTGAAGAGAATAATAAACATAATTTTCAAGTAAAGTGATTTTAGATGTGCTACAAAGCAGGAAGCCTCAAATGTTTATGATACTTCTGATAACAACAACATAAAACACAATGGCATAAACCCCTTCTTGCCAACGGTCATGAAGAGGAATAGTTTTTCCTCTTTCTAATGTATAATACCAGCAATTTGTCTGATGTATCCCTATAAAAATAATTGCAGAAGCAAAAGAATGAATTCTGGATTCCTGAAAATATTTTTCAGGATAATAGTTTCAAACTGCATAAATGAGCAGGTTGTTGGCATATGTGATCCTGAAGAAAATCTCCAAGTTCAGCAGTTCAGACATCACTAGCAATGTTGCAAAAAGCTCTACAGTGAGGCAAAGGCAGGTATTTAGCAGGTGCTGATTTGTGAGACTGCAGCATTATTTGCAATGTTACACAAAGAGAAAACACAGACATTATTGGGAAAAAACCGATGTTTTTACTACATCCAGGATTTTGGACCCAAGTTATAGTAGAAAGGGAAAAGAACTTAGCCATACTTCATCGCAAAACTAGTAGTTTCATTTCTGGGTCTCTAATTCATGTGAATTAAAAGGACTTTTTCCGAGTGCCTGGCCCATATTTTTAACAGTTTCTAGTATACTTTGAAACTAATATCTTTTTTGTAATATTTTGATATTTCCCAAAGAAGTAAAACATAAGGTTGTGAAAAGCAGTTTTAAAGGACTGTGTATTATGTTGCAATGCTCACTTTCTATAACACCACATTATTATTGGGACAGTATTTTAAAGCGTAAAACAGAGGTGATGACTTCCTGGATTTGAGATCTACAATGTACATAGTAAGCAATAAGCATGTCCTTTATGGAAAGAGTACGCATTTGGCCTGTGGTTCTTTAGATTTCCACTTTTTCTAAACTTGAGACACATGCATTATGTAAGCTAGATAAGCCCTGCCTGGTGGTTAGCAAGATTATTACACTCCAGATGCATACATCTTTTCAAATCCTTTTTTTTTTGTCTTTTAGATTCAATATGCATTCAGAAGCTTCTGATTAAACACAGCCTGGGTTTTCTATTTGCTATTTTAGTTTCATGCAATATGACAGACACTGTACGATGCGCATAAAACCAGCTAAACAGATAGTTTATGCATTTTAAGTAGTAAGTCATACTGGACCTGAATATTCGAAGATAGAAATGACCACAGTTTTATCTGAGGACTGCCAGTAGGAAGGTTAGTTACTTGTTTATTTCTTTCATTAGTTATGAGAGGACCACTGGAACCAGCAAAACTCTCAGAGAAGAAACACAGCGCAAGGGCTGTTGGTTGAGACAGACACTTGAAGACTTTTCTTTAAAATAAACTGTGACATATTCAGAGCTATCCATTACACCATGCAAAGATACAATCATTGGGCTTTCATGCTGTTACCCAGTGACAGGCATTGATATACTGGGTGTTCCCTCTAAAAAGATACGTGACTCATTGCCTCGTAATTGCGGCATGAATTGGGTCATTTTCCTGCTGTTGGTGAATTCCTCATTAAGTCTGCAGAGTACTTTCTTTTAAGAGCAGCTCTGACCCAGCATTAAGCCCAGCTATACAAGCTCCACTGCCAACACAGCATTTGAGCAAATAAACCACCTTTATTTTTCATTGTCTCTGCCAAGAGTATCTTTTAAGATGTTAACAATATATACCAGAGAGAAAAACTAATAACAGTGAAGTGTGAATACTTTCTGTCAAGTTAGGCATGGGATATTGCAGAAGAGACTTGTAAAAAAAGTTGTCTTGTCAGAAAAGTTGTTGCTTTTGCAGATATCACAAACACCTAAAATACATTCTGTGTAATTCCTAGAAAACACCAAATTGGGAAATCATGGGTATTCTGGCATTTGAAGAGCATAGACCATCCAGAGGTTAGCCAAGGGCTTTAAGAAATCTGATTTTCAGTGCTCAAGAAGTGAAAAGAAGAAAAAACAGTTACAAATCATTCTGGATTCCATTCTGCATTATTGCCTCAAAAGTTTTTTTTTAGGCAGGAATTAGTACCAGCCATGAAGCTTTAGAAGACACTGGCATTTTCTTCATAAAACATTTTAATGTCTTAGCACACACCCCTGCAATATATCCCAGAATCTTTCACACTTACTATACAACTTAAAATGATACCAGCTTTCAAAACAGATAAGAAAAAAGTGAACTGCTCTAAAGAAACATTTGGTAATTGGAAAACCTGATGATAAATGGATGGTAGGAAGTAGGACTGTGGATGCGTGCATGCTTTGGTTAATTAGGAACTTGTAGAGCTAATAAATAAAGACCAAAATTATTATTTTTTTTTTTACATGCTTTAGATATTGTGTTGCACTTTCATGGATTTTCACTGTTTCAGGTAGAGATATAAACTGAAACATGATGATCAATCTATACCCCTTTTGGAAGTTTAGTCTTTGATTCTCATTGCACAAAGTTGTTTACAACCCCATAGACCTTTACTCCAACTATAAACCACAGGTTTTTATATGAAAGTGAATATACATGCACAAAGAACTGTCTGAAGAATCAAGATATTCATTAATGCCTTTTGATGAAAGAATCATGTATGCGTGAGCATTTGTTTCCATACATTCCTTCAGATTTATAAAAGTCTTCTGCTAATAAGATGTAGACAGACTTTTGATATTACTAATAAAATAATGGTACATCTAATTAAATGCAAAACACTTTCTAATACTAGAAAAGATTAATTAGAACAGTTTCTTAAGGTCTTAGGATGAATAAAGCCTTTTCTGAGAGACATCTGATTTTTTCCAGCTGTACAAGAGGACAGATGATGCAGTTAACGAACTACTTGCTCATAGTTTGTTGGCACGTGTAGGTCTGCTAAACATCCACGTATTATAGCTGAATTTTTGCCCAGCATTATCAATTCTATTATTCCTACTGACAGTCCAACTGACTGGAGCATCAGCAGAAATATTATTAAGTGGAATTCGAGTTAGTTTGTTCAACTGTGATGTCAAAACATCTATTATACTGCACATCAATATGCCTTCAGAAATCCTAGAAGAACATCACATCTGTATAAGGGACAACACTTCTGCTATCAACAAGTATCATGGTTGATAAACACACAGAGCTTTTATACTAATTGATTTTATTAACATTATGTTAATAAAACGCTGTTGTGGATGACTTTTGTTAGGCAGCTTGTACATGCTACTACAGAGAACTAAGGAACTTGCTAAATCATGTAAAGACCATAATGTACCTTGAAAAATTCTGCAATACCTGCAATAATAATGTTAAAGCTGAAAAAAATATTATTCTTATTTACATATTTTACTCAAACTTAGGGAGCCAGCCGCCCTGTATAACGTCTATTTAATAGTATATTTTATAAAGATTTGTGAAGCTGTTAGCTGTTGCTACTCAGTCTCTGAAAATATTGATAAATGGATTTTCTAATTATACAGTCTTACTTTGAGAGGCGTTAAAAGAGGGACTGTGGAATAGGCTACCATAGAAACCATCCACAGACATATTTCTCAGGCAAACTCACTTCAGCTGTTTTGGAACTTTATGTCAATAATACAGAACAGTTAATTAATGAATCAATAGTATGAAATACTAACAGGATTTTAAGAGTTATTTACTGATTAGGGCAGATGACATACAGAAAAATTAGGGGAGTTATGCTTGAAATAGGGAAGCTAATTAATATATGTGAATGTAAATAATCTGTACTTAACACAGGGGAGTCTCTAGACTCAAGTCTAAAATGCTCTCCCTGTAGTCTTTGTAGTTGTGTTCTGCTCTCTTATCATATCTCTGAACAATATCTATCCAAAAAGGCATGGCAGTAAAAGCCAATCCAGAGTACATGTCCTCTTCTGAATCAAGAAGTACTTTGGAAAACTACAATGGATGGTGTCTGAATCATAGAAGACAGTTAAAAAGTGCTTGGTTTTCTTCCAGTCCATAGTTTGTTTTGATGATTTAATTCCTTGGCTTTAACCCCCAAAGTTGATACATGCAGCCAAATCTCTGCACCATTCACCAGACAGCTGGACTAGACTTTGGCTTGGTGACAAAAAAATGCCCATATATAACAGCAGATACTGTTGCACTCATTTTTAATCAACAGAGTTCGAAGAAATGCATGAGTGGCTGCGCAATGCCTCCAGAAGATTCACAGATGAAATTTGTGGTGGCCAACTGCTATCCAGACAGCAGAGCAAACCCTGGACTGACACACAGGGAATCACGTTCCCTCAGTAGGGATCCCATCAGTGCTAGACGTGAATTCTTACTGTGGGACGGCACAGCATACTGCAGGCTTTGAACAGAAGGAGAAGTCACACTGGGATGCTGCTTTCAATGGCAGTGCTGTTCTGTCCATGCAGAAGCACTTTCCCACGTGAAGGTTACAAGCTATCAAACTTATCTCTCCAGCACATTGGCATAGCAAGCACACGCTTTCTTGACTGCTTCTAGAGTAAGACAAATCATCTTGTTCCATCTTTCGTCCTTTTACTTTCCACCACAAACAGCAAAGGATATACATATTATTGATGTGGACTCCTTGGTAAAAAACTTTTCTGTTGCTCTTTTTCATCCACTGTTTCTCTCATAGGCAATCAAGTTTTGACTGAACTATGAACTTAGCCAGTGAATTCCAAGTGAATGGGATGTTTGATTTTTCTGTTCTAAAAAGTCTAGTTTAAAACATTGAGGTAGAAAACGTATTCTCCTACCTTCAGATAAATGAATGCATTGTGAAACAGTTCTATTATGCTGTTCAGAAATGTATCATTGTGAAGCTGTCTTAGTTTTTTCCCTAAAAACATAACTCCCCATATAAAATAAGTATTTGAAACAGATTCCTTCCCATCTGTTTTTAGGAAAAAAAACAAACCTGTTTTCAGCTTAATGCACATTAATAAAAAAAAAAAAGATAAAATTCTTCCGTTACAAGTTGCATAAATTATTTATACAGGAGTTATTATTTTATAGAATATTCACAAACTTAAAAGTGCTTGCTGCAGATTTAGATATTGTGACTATCTTCAAGTTCTAAAAAGAAATTTAAAAAACCTTTTTTCATTCTGCTTCAAAAGAGTCAAATACAGTTAAGGTGAGGAAAATCTCATGTAAATTTGATTGTGGAGAAGCCCACTGCTACTCTTACCTCCTACAGGAATTATTTCTGAGGTGTAACTACAGCACAGGTGAAGGTCAACTCATGAAGACTACATGCTCCAACTGACGGACAATTTCTTTATTCAAAAGAAACATTGGTGCTATATAGAAGGTTATGTCTGAATAAAGAAGGGCTTGGAAGAACCTGAAAGATTTCAGGCCCAGGTGTGACCTTGATATTCTTCTTGCATTCAGCACTGATGAAAAAGAAGTTGTTGGTGAGTGGCAAGCGTGACTCTGGTTGGCTAATTAAAATTACTGCTTTTCATGTACAGTGAGGCTTCATTTTCTGATATAATGAGTTGAAATAATCAACCTTGCAACATTCAATTCAGTAGTCACTAGAGATGAGTTAATTCCACTTATTTTAGCTCCAAACGGATAGCAAGAACTGACATCTGTTGCTACTGATGATAACAGCAAATTATAAGTACCTCTATCAAACTGAAAAATATCTAATTATACTACTTTTATTTTTATGGATGTTATTAATTACTATTTAAGAATTTGTAGCTCTAATAATTAGTAGCAGAAAACTGAATTCCCTGAAGAGGATGGGTCAATGATTCTAGCTCCCCAGCCATCATAGAACGTGAATATTCCTTGGTTTATAATTATGCCCTTTCTTTTCTTTCTTTCTTTTAAGCATCTTACTTTTGGTTCTTGAGAGTTCTGTTTATGAGCTCTGTAGAGGTATCTAGAGTATTGCTGTTGCTCTTTCACACTAATTATCTTTCTGATCACAATCCTAACGTGACTTTTCTTTTTTCTGGCACTACATACCATTAATACAGTAGTGTCTTCATCCCAACATGTAGAAGTGCCACTGCATTAAATAGCAGTAAAATCTGAGATGAATTATAGCTTGACAATTTACTGGCAGTGGTGTACATGTTGTACATACATTGCTTAATAAATATCTCATTCTTCTAACTTCAGTATGTGCTTGCCATGAAGGACTCATGTTCACACACTACATTTCCAGAAGTCTTCATGCCAGCCTACCTTCTCCTTATTTGAGCACTGGTCCATCTCTAGCTGAGAGTTTCAAATTCCTCTTGAAAATAAAATATCCTCATGAAAGAAATACAGCTTAATACTTGTATTTTTACTGTGTGTTCTTACTCCCATTATGTCTAGTAGCCCTAAATCACTGTTTTGGGGGTATTGCCTTTTAACCTCAATGGCTTTTTTCTGTTGGGGGGTTTGGGGGGGGAGTTTTTTTGTTGTTTTTTGTTTTGGTTTGGGTTTTTGTTTTTTGTTATCTGTTGAAACAGTTGGGAGTTGCTCAGTTTCTCAGGGTAGCAGAATAACAAACAGTTACAATAACTAGTTGTAGGTGTTTAAATTCTCCTTGGTGAAAGAGAGTCTCTAACTGTTATTAAAGGTTAATATGTGCCTTGATTAACAACACCTCATGCTCTTATCCCCACTCATGAGAGTATTAAAATTCTGGTTATATGATGGATTTGTGGTGTTACTGTCTAATCCAGTGTCATGCACTTTTAGGGGATACCATTACTTGCAGTTTGGGAAAATCTTTTAAATCAACATATGTATTATGTAAGACTACACAATTGGTTCAAATGATGCTAAACCAAACACCCTGATTTCGCTCCATGAATTGTCTAAAGTAAAAACATGGTTTAATTTTCAGTGGTAATTTTCAAAAATGCATATAGATTCCACATGTTAGAGTGTAAAACCAAATTTAGAAGCACAGTGAGGCTAGCAGTGAATCTGGGTGGAGTGCTTATTTCTATGTCCTTGTAAATGGATTCCATATCTCCCACTTAATCTCATCTACTCATCTAATTTTGTGTACTCTTATCAAAAAGTTGACAGTAATATCAGGAAAATTTTCCTTTTTTGCTTGTCCTTTGTTTTCTCTAACCTTTCTTCTAGCTGCCTTGGACAACGTCCCATCTATATATCTATCTATCTATATATCTATATTTATTGGGTTTTTTGGTCCAAAAAAGGAGAGGAGAAAAAAAAGGAGAAAAAAAGGGAAGTTCCATTTTTGCAGATTTGTTGTGCTTTTCTTTACTAACACAATACTGTTCTGCTGCATCCTAATTTTAAGCTCCTAAAAGGAATGGCTAATATCCATTGACGGTTTCACAGTTATGCTGATACAATTCAGTGCAGGCCTGCGCTGTGCAACCAAACCTCCAAGGCTTCCTGTGTATTCAGCTGAGAGTGATTTCAGTCAGACTGACACTTCTAGCTTCCCCATTGACTTTAGAAGATATTTAGGATCAGTAGCCTCCAAAGGCCTGTCAGGTTTCTCCCAAGACATAAGCCTACCAAGAGAATTCTCAAATTATTCAAATACCCCTTTTCTGGAAAGCACTTCCCTGAAATGTAGCCCCAGCCACTTCGAGGGGACAATTCATCTATCATTGTGACAACTAGTCCACTGGCTTAGGAATGACAAGTTCAATTGATCATTTGAGCCAGCAATGTGCCCTTGTCACCAAGAGGGCCAATGGAATCCTGGGCTGCATAGGGAAGAATGTGGCCAGTAGGTCGAGGAAGATGATTTTCCCCCTCTAGTCAGCACTGCTGTGGCCACAACTGGAGTTCTGCATCCAGTTCTGGGCTCCACAGTTCAAGAGAGATGGGGAGTTACTGGAGAGAGTCCAGCAGAGGGCAACAAAGATGATTAAGGATTGAGCATGAGCATCTCCCTTATGAGGAAAGGCTGAGAGAGCTGTGACTCTTTAGCCTGGGGAAGAGAAAGCTGAGGGGAGACCTTATTAATGCTTACAAGTATCTAAAGGGTAGGTTGAAGGAGGACGGAGCTGGACTTTTTTCAGCAGTTCCCACTGATAGGATGAGGGGCAACAGGCACAAGCTGGAACATAGGAAGTTCCGTTTGAATATGAGAAAAATCTCTGGAGATTTTCAAGACCTGCCTGGATACAGTTCTGAGTAATGCTCTCCAGGCTTTAGCAGGGGAGTTGGACTGGATGATCTCTTGAAGTCCCTTCCAACTCCGACAATTCTGTGATCATGACTGTTTCAAATGATCTCTGGAGTAACAAAAAGTACCTTTCTCATCTGAAAACCATACTACTGACAAACCTGGCAGATTTCTACCCAGCATCCAATCCAACAAGTAGGGCTTGTTATTAATACACTCAGATGATAATAGCTCACTTGAGATTTTGTCTAGTAATAGAATGTGAATCTGAATCAAAGCATAGAAAGACCAGTAACCAACAATAAGCCACAAGAACATAAATCAGCTTCTTAAATCTGAAAGTAAATTTAACCAGGATGAAAATTGACATAATAAACCAAAACATCCTCAGCAGATACCTCTTTTTGAGTTTACCCACAAGAAAGGATGCACAGTGTGTTCGATCTTTTTTTGATAATACCTATTGCTTATCTCATGAACTTTACATTAACACATGGTCAATGTTACGTTATGGCTGCTAAATTGTCAATGAGCATCGAAGAAGTGTTAAAGATCAAGAGAACACTATTTGCATCTGACCAAGTAAATGATCTCACTCATTTAGCAGAAAGGTAAAAACTCAGTTTAAACCAATTCTGAAGACTAAATTAATCAGATTAACTGCATTTCAAACTACACTCCAAATGTGGTGAGAAGTGATTTCAGAAGATGTTCCCTAATGCTTCTCTTCTGTTGCTTGATTTTCACCCACCAAACTGTGGTTTTGCTTCTAGATAACACAGGAGGCATTAGAAAAAATATTTTGTGATTGGAAGTTGACAAGTAAAATAATAATAGGCTTCTCTTTTCTAGTCCTACGGTCAATAGCAAAACTGCAATTCACTGAAATGAGAGTGTAATTAGGCCTAAACATTAATAAAGGGGAACTACATCATAAGCATCAATCATGACATCTCTGTGTCACGAGGAGTGTCACATTCACATATATGAGTGCTATTTACAAAAAAAACTGAGCACTTCCTCTCATCAGTGAAATGGAAGCAGAAACCTCATTTAATTGTTATTGATGAAAGTAAGACAGTATACCTTAAAGATGCACCTCCAACAAAACCCAAGGAATGCTATCTCATTACTTAGAAATAATTTACAAGGTTACATTTTGGTTTATAATTTTACTTATACGAGTGAAAAATCAAAATTTACTTCAGGGAAGTCAGAGAGATTAAATATGTCTCAGATCACTTTTAAGTCCAAAGTTTAATAATGTCCAGACATATAGAGTGAATGCAGTAGAAACATGCACTCTCCATGAAAATCATTCAGCAACACAAAAATTGAAAGTGAAGCTAAGGGTTTTTTTTGGTTTTGGTTTTTNATTAAATATGTCTCAGATCACTTTTAAGTCCAAAGTTTAATAATGTCCAGACATATAGAGTGAATGCAGTAGAAACATGCACTCTCCAATATTGAAGAGTGTGTAGTGGAGAGTTATCTGCTTTAGGACTTTTCAGCATCATGATCCTTTCTAGGAAAAGGTGTTGTCCCTACAGTTGCACTGCAGGGGTGACATGCTACTGCTGATATTGTGATGGAGAACTAGAAGACAGGCAGTTTATTTTGGCTCATGCTCTTGTGTTTTTGCAGCACATGAGATTTGTCACTAAGCTGTTTCAACACAAGTACTGCTGTGCTCACTCAGTACTAGTCAGGATATACTACTGAATGCAGGCTTGCCAAACCGCAGCTAATGCTGCTGTTACAATTATTTCTCCAGAGGAAAACAACAATGAGGCCCTGCTGCAGTCTTTACTGGAACAGCAACACATCAACACTACAAGCATCCAGCTCTTGGGCCACCACACTCAACAGAAGATAGGAGTCATCTACATCTTGGGAAGTGTATTCTCAGCTACAAACAAGCCTCAAGTTTGCCACACCAAAGGATTTCTTTTATACAGCTGCTGAACCAGATTACATGGCTTAACATTCAGATCACGTACCTTTCTCTGCCAGGTTATCAGATTGAATTTTAACCTTAACTCCCACTTTGTAGTATTAGTTTAGCACAGACAGACACAAAACTCACAAATTCTCCAGGAAAAAACCACAACTATAATCCTGAGGACTACATAGGTGTACCACTGGCAGAGCATCTTTGTCAATTGTTTGACAATTGGCATATCTTCAATTACTAACTAACTAGATTTCACATCAAACTGTGACTTTAATGGCTAATCTGCATAGTTCAACACTAAATTCATTGATTTATAACTGTTTCTTATTTTTAAGAAATTTACTTGGTGTTGTTTAAAAAAAAAAGTACTTAAAAGAATTTAAATTCCAGTATAAAAAGCTTATTGAATAAAGAAACACTAGATCTAACGAAACTTCTTTGGGACTTGAAAATCTAGCTACTACTGAATTGGTTGATCTTGAGGAAGAGAAATTACCAGAAACAGGGCCTTTTTTGTTTAAGCTATAGTAATTGTTTTCCTCAAAGTAGAATAAAACAACGGCAGCAACAGCAAAGCTTTGTGTTGGCTGAACTCCACAAGAAGAAAGCATCAAGAAGTAGACTTAAGGAATGAAGCTGTCAAGGACAGCAGGGATAAAGCAGTAGATGCATATTTGTACCTAAATTATACTGGATGGCTGAATTACATCTAATAAAGATAATTATTATCAATGAAGTAATGCTATAATTACTGCATAACCCCACCTCTTACATATCCATTAAATCTAATTTTTGCAATATATATTGCTTGTGCACCATTCTGTATAAGGAACATTGAATTTTAATGGCACTTTAGGATAATTTAAGTATGTAAGAATTATGAGTGAAAATTGGCCTATTTATTATTTAGTTCACAGTTGTTCTTTTTGTGAGAAAATTAATTCACCACTGATGTTGACTCACAGAATCTTCACAGAAAATAGAACTGAAGATGGTGATGTAAGTCCAGAAAACTTGCATTTAAGCACATCTAATGAAACTTTTCACCTTCTTGCTGAGAAAGTATTCAAAATATTTATGCAATAAAGCATATTGCATATCACGTACCACCAGAACGTAAAAGATTTCTTCTAAGTTTTACTAGTCAACAACATTTTGAATGGGTCATTTTCCATTCTCATGAAAGTTTTGGAAATAATTTCTTCCTCACTAGAGGGAGTATGTTATATTCTTATCTGAAGTGATCTATGAAGAATAAATTCTGTGTCTCTTTTATATTTTTTCTGCTATTTATCTATTTTATAAATAAGTATATACCCATCTCTTCTCTCTTCAAAGAGAGTGAATACAGTAGAAACCGCATTCTTCAATGGAGCCCCAATTGCCACTAAGAATGTAAAGGCACCATATAGTCTGTTGGATTTTTGATCAGCTACAAACAAAAAAGTGACCAAATTAAATGGGCTCAGCTGATGCAAATCTCCCACAAGAATCAGTTCTACAGTCCCTGACATTCTGAAGTGTGGCTGCGGGGCTTTTCTTCTGAAATACCTAAAGAATACAGTTATGAAGAAACTAAAAATATGTAATTTTATCTGCCTAAAGCAATTTTATTGATTTATACTAGCCAACAAGTCAACCTGTGGCTTAAAAAAAAATAAGTAATTGAAATCAAGCTCATAAATCACCCAGTACTATTTCCTCATACTTTAATATTAATTTAAGTCTGAAATTACACAATAAATAATGCTCTCTATCTTAATGCTACTCTATCTTATCTAAGAAGTGGATCAAGCAATTCATTGCAGGTGAATTGTTTCAGTTATATCACAGAGCACCATTCTATCACCTGTTAAACCTTCATGGATTTTTGTGTAGAAGTTTTGGTTTTTTTTGGGGGGGTGGATGGGTTGTCTTTCTTTTTAAGAAAAAAAATATCTGTGGACAGTATAAGATTCATTAATGTGCTATCTAAGAAGTGGATAAGTAAAGTTTGGCAGAAACTTTGCCGTAAAAACAGTAGGAATATAGAGCAATTAGTATTGCAAAAGTAATTGTTTTTATATGATAGCCATCTCAAAAAGAAATGCAATTTGCTGAATGAAATAAAACACGTTTCTCCCAAAAGAGAAAAAGCTAAAAGAAAATATCCTAAGGTAAATCACAATGGGTCTTAAACTCTTTCACGAGTATCCTCAGTAGGAAGAATCAAGAATAGAGAACTGTACAAGAAAACACCAAATCATTCGCCATCACCCCCAAGCAACATTACCCTGGAAAGCCCTGTTAAATAGCAATACAGAGGTATCTTTATTCTTTGGTTCTCTGACCTTGGATGTTGCTGACTATGTAGATGTGTTAGTTGTTGATAACAGTATCACCTGGGTTTATACTGTTAGACATTTGAATAGTAAATATTACTGTCCTTCTAAAAAATTTAGAACAGTGCCATAAATATTCTCATATTGTTGCTCTTTCTTGAAAAAATTGCAAGTCAAAATGTTACAAAGGCTAAAACATATATCAACCCTACTTATGTTCACTAACTCTCTTCATAATGGTAATGACAACACAGATACTGGAACACCTGATGCACAGACTTGTATAATGGAAAGAATGTTTTAGCCATTAGAAAAGAGAAGGAAAATTACAAGAATCATATAGACATTCTTTATACAAATTATCCCATAGTCCCTAAAGATTTTGTGCTATTATAGGAACACATTTAAACACACAAAGTAAATAAAAAAGCTGACCCTGCTACAGCAAGTAGTATATAAATAGATACGAGAAAGACAGGAGACAGAAGAGTAAAGAAGAGCATGAGTGAAATCAGATACAGGTCCAGGGTATGGATGTTCTAGGATCTCACAATGCAGTGATTTAAATAGTATATCAAGTTCTACATTATGGAAAAGTGATTGATGCATCCCATTAGAAAGTATTTTTAAAGCAAACATTTAGTTTAATGAGTAATTATGTGCCTCATAAAATGGCTGGTACTGTGATCTATCTAGTAGCAAGAAGCTGAGCATTCATGCAATGAGACTACAGAAAGGGTCACGTTTTTAATATAGGGACTAATTAACTATTTGAATTATTATCATAGTAGAGTCCCTGTATCTTCACAGTTTTTTTTTCATAGGAACTGGTCTTAACTGTTAAAGACAGTTGAAGAAATTCAATCTTTATGTAACACAGGAGGTCAGACAAGGTGAACATAATGATCCCCTCTGGCTGTAGAGCTTCTGACGCTACGAATTCAGCATGTAGCTAGTGATGTATTTAGCTACTGAAGTATTAGCATGCTCATTTTCGGGTAATGTACCCCTACCCTTCTTCAAGAAGCCTCTCAGCAAAGGCAGGTAAATGGATGAGACTCACACAGAAACAGCAGCTTCTGGTCATACAAATAGCATACCCCCATCCATCCAGGGATAATTTATAGTCTACAGAAAACGTATGACACTTATCTTGAGTACTTACAATTCAGGGATCTCAAGTTCCCAACATTAAACCCATCTCAGTTCTGCCCAAGAATTTGTGACCAATCTCAAACATTTCATGCAAGCAGCCTGCTAACTGCACTCTCTGGTCAGTCTTTTTCTTCACCTAAAAAACACATGCTGCTTCCATCTGAAACTAGCTCTGCCAACACAGCGATTTTGCCAGAGACATCCAAGAATACAAGAGGAACTAATTTCCTCAACCTAAACCCTCTCCTAATCACGCCAAATATACAGAAAGAAACAGTAGCAAATACTATCAATAAAGATATTAAGAGTCAAAAAACCCCAAACCTTTCAGATAATCAAACAGTGGAACAAGATGACCAAGAGACTGTATCCTCATGGGTGCTCAAAGTCAACTTGGCAAAATCTGAAGTAAAATAATCTACCATCTAAGATGGATATAACTTTGAAGTCAGTCCTGCTGCATGTGGAATGTTTCAAGCAAATGAACTCCAGTGGCCCTTTCTAGACTAATTATTTGATGCACCTGTGCTAATTAAGTTTATCAGTACAAGCTGTTATTGGTCAATTGCAAATGCCTGGCAGGGTGCCACCTTTCTGCAAGTGATGTTTAAATGCATCAGTAGTACCAGGCTTTGCTTGAGATTGTTTTATGCTTTTGAATATAGAATCAAAACTTGCATCTAGGAGGCGCCATTCCTATTTCCTTCCAGTTAGATACTCAAGAGGGTCTAACACAAGTCCCAAAGCATGTAGCAGAATTTTCACTGACTACCCCATGTGCGTTTAAGCCCATCCTGAATGCTTATTTACATCTATGCTTTCTTCTCCCAAACTGGCTAGCAAGCAGGAAGACATTAAAGAAAATGTTATCTGATATAAAAATGTAGTAAGTAATACATTATAATTTGATTACAGTAAGCCAATCACTGCGAGTGAAAATTAGGAAATGAAATCTATTGTATTTTAAAGAATGATCTGTTACTTTATGAAAAAACAATGTCTATTTTCCTTTCTGCTGACAGATATAGTGCTGTAATAAAAAAATGAAATATGTTACATAAAAGTAACCATAGTAATATTTATTGAACAAAGAAACCTGAGATCTTTAGCACTTCACTTTTCTAAAGCCCTGCAGGAGCCCTGCAGGAACTCGTCCTTGTTAATTGGTGTTAACAGAAGAGATATTACAAATAGAACTGATTGTACACAAATGTATAGGTACATGTTTTCTGATGCAGGGACATGTTACGTTATACTCGTAATTAGGAACAGGACACAGAAGAAATTAAAATCTCATCCTGTAAAGCCATCTCCCTTGTGCTGGGACATAATGATTCAGTTTTGTTGATCAGGGAATAAAGAACTAACACAAACCAGTTTATTGGAATATTATTTATTTTTTTCTTTTATAAAATACTTTCGTACTGTCAAAGAGAACTAATGACTGGATTCACATTTACCTCATATGGCTCTATAACACATTAGCATGAAAAGGCCCTGGAGAGGATATGTAATTTCTCCATTTTCTTTAAGCTGCCTGTTGTAAAGCCGTGATGATACAGATGTGAAGGAGGCATACATTTTCCCACTGGCAACACACTTTTAAACTTTCCTTAATTAACAGGTTAGAAATTAACTTTTCATTCTCCATGGACTTCTTGACTCTCCAGCATAAGCTTGATACTTTGATAATGAACTTAAGAAGATTTGTAAAAGATCATTAATGAGAATTCTACATTTCTGTTAAAAAGGTTTTGAATAAGCTACCCATTATTATGTTGGTTGTAACAATTTTCTAAAGAGCAGCAGTTTTGGTGTAAAAATGCATCCAATATATAAAGAGATACTTTTCATGTGCACAACTTACTTTGCTTTTTTATGAAATGCTTACACATGGCTATTTTGTTTTTGGAAGATAGAACATTTTTGCTGACAATTTATATTGAGGTAAAATAAATATAATGTGGCTGATTCTGTAAAACTTTCTATCAAGCCATATTCATTTATGGAATGATTTCTACAGATCGGCTACTGGAAGACTATGATTTCTCTCCGGCTTGGAAATTAGGTCCTATTTGGAAAAAGGAGAATCTGCTTGTAATTTAATCCTTCTTTCCATTTCACTTACTACAGTTTTCAGCTGTCCCAAGGGGCTCTAGACTGATTTTACTACATTGTTTCATCATATGAAATATGAACAACAGGAAAAAGCGTAATTAATCATAACATAGGTTGATGTTTCACCAAAGCTTAGATTAAGACTCCTAATTATTTCATATAAGCCCCATTTGTAACATTTGTAGTTAAATAAATATAGTAATCAGTGAAAAGAAACAATGCAAACATAGCATAAACTGCAAGGAAAACATACTGCAAAAAATGACAAAAATCGAAAATGACATAAAGTTGACAACAGAAGTCTCAGTGAAGACAATAGTTCATATAAAAGATGAACAATGTAACTAATGTGTGTAGTATTTAATGTAGGAATTTAATGCAGTGTGTGCAGTATTTAATGTAGGAATTATTATTTTAAATGTTACCTAAAACATTTAAGCTCTAGTGCTCAGAGGAAGTTGAAGTTTAAGAAGTTATTTTAGCCTTGAAAGGTGAACAGGAAAATATGACCTTATGCCTGGAGTACAAACATTTCCTGTACTGTCTTTAGAGGTAGAACTGATTACCCAGTGTCCTTCCCTGATATACTAAGCTATCAAGAGTATTTTTTACCTCTAACATCCATTTCTTCAGAAACACAACCACTAGTCATTGTATAAATTTTCTACACCAGTTACAATATGATCTTCTATATTTGGCACACAGCATGAAGGGAAATCATTTCACCTACATGCAATAAAATGTACTATTACAAAATTTTATGTCACAGCATCAGGAATATTCCAGACTTCAGACTGGTTAGCAATGTATGAAAGAGGTAAAAATGCAAACCAGCTTGTTAATCTATTTTCAGAAAACTAATAGGAAAATGAAAACTGAAATTTCACTTCAGGTAATTTATAGTTTTTTAATTTTTTTTTTTTTTACAATACTACAATACAATAGTATTGGATTAACACAAATGTCTTTAGTTAAGTGTTCATAAAAGTGTTCATAAGAAGTCATCCTATAGAGCAGTCTGGCTTACAAAATTTGGCCTGAAGTGAATGCAGGGCAGGGAGGGATGCACATGCCCTACCTGTTATAAAATCACCATCCATTTTATCTCTGTTTTCTTATAAAACTCTCTTCTTGCTTAATACCTGTGGATAGGTCTTCTCTGAAAGCATCAACAATACACAGATTTTTTTCATTCGTTATCCT
Organism: Nycticryphes semicollaris; assembly: GCA_013400055.1. Taxonomy (NCBI): domain Eukaryota; kingdom Metazoa; phylum Chordata; class Aves; order Charadriiformes; family Rostratulidae; genus Nycticryphes; species Nycticryphes semicollaris. The sequence goes on from VXBJ01004997.1 coordinate 232,324, forward strand.
CTGAGTGAACACTACAAGGTGTAGTGAAGTATCTATTTTTGTACAATACATATTATTACTGAGTTTTACATGACTGATTTATCTGCAATACAGATGTGCATGTGCACACACACACAAATATAAAATATGTATGTTATAAAAATATGCCTGTAACACACAACCTTTCCCTATTCTTGATTTGGTTGAAAACATGTATCCTGCTGTCCTTTTCTGAACATTTTCCACTGTGTACATAATTGTCTGCTTTCATCAGGTTGGATTTTAAATATGGAATCAATTGGAACATACGTGAATCCTCCTTAAGGCAATTCCATTTAAGGACTCTGCATTGGCCACGCAGAAATATTTCTCCTGAGACTTTAAAAGACTTTGACTGCTCTGAAAATAATTTCTGGAAATAATTCCACCTACTCAGGAAGAGAAGGAGGACTAATTTCAGATTCCATGTCTGTGGACAGCTAAAGCTATAAATACACCTTTTGGTGTAGTCCAGTTTACAGGAACGAATAACTCACACTCTTAAGGATGGAGGTCTTAAGCAGAGTGTACGGAAGAAAAAGTTCTCTCTCCTGCAGAGCAGTTCTGCAGACATTTACTGTCATTGCTGTAATTTTTAAGGCAGTGCTGCTCCACCTCCTGTCTGTGATCCCCTTCTTCTGAAAGCATCATGTATCTACGTGTTCGTACATTCTCTGACCCATACAAATGAGAAATTTAAAACATTTTCTACTTCTGCTCAAAATGTGCTGAGTCCAAAATCAGAAACATTTCAAGCTACAGGTGGTAGATGAGCATAGGATAGTAAAAATAACAATAGCAAGACTAACCGAGTGTCTTTACAGGGTTCTCATTTTCTATTACCACTCAGATCATTATCAGACTTTACCTGGGAAATTTCTCCAAATGTGCAATTTTGTCAAAAGTCTGATGATACTACTGTCATTGTCTTGGTTTGCATAAAATAACATTTAAGAGTTTGAGAAGTCTGCAGGTACCCATAAACTGTTACAAATCACCTTGCTTCTAAATATTCATGCTGCATGTCTAATTTAATTATCTCACTAAAGAAATGGCAAAATACAAAATTCCTCTCTAAATACAGAATCCCAGTCCCTGCAGATCATTTTGGGTCCCACACTACAAGAGGGACGATGAGGTGTGCTGGACTGTGTCCAGAGAAGGGCAACAGAGCTGGTGAAGGGTCTGGAGAACAAGTCATATGAGGAGCAGTTGAGGGAAATGGTTTTGTTTAGTCTGGAGAAAAGGAGGATGCGGGGACACCTTCTCACTTTCTACAACTACCTGAAAGTAAGTTGTAGAGAGGTGGGGGTTGGTCTCTTCTCTCAAGTAACAAGTGATAGGACAAGAGGAAATGGCCTCAAGTTGCACTAGTAGAGGTTTAGATCATATATTAGGAAAACTTTCTTCACTGAAAGGGTTTTCAGGCATTGGAACAGACTGCCCAGGGAAGTGGTTGAGTCTCTATCCCTGGATGTAATTATGTAATTATTATATCTAAAAGAGTGATAGATGTAGTGCTGAGGCACATGGTTTAGTGGTAACTCGGCAGTGTCAGGTTAACAGTTGGTCTTGATGATCTGAAAGGTCTCTTCCAAAATGATTCTATGATCATGTCATCTGGATTAAACTCCTGTTATGTCTCTGCTTCAGGAGCTCTATCCCGTTTAAAACCACGACTGAAAATACTCTTCATCTGTATTTACCCCATTTCTACTCAATCGCCCCTACTCCTTCTTCTTTATGATTTAATTCTTATGTTTGTTTGCTTGGTTTTTTTTTTTTATTTTAATATTTAAAGCATCTCATGAAATAGTGTGTAACAAAGATTATCAACAACATTGTTTTGGTTTACACCTATATGAGTGCAGTTCTTTTTACAAATATTGTGCACTCATTTTGAAACCCCCATTCTGTAATTGTAGCTGTACACAAATACTTCATACACACTCTTCAGGGGATGAATTGACAGAATAACCAGACAATAAAGGCTAATATGACACTACTTGAAAGAAATACTTTGAACATTTACAACATCAAACTTAGGTGAGGAAGCACATTTTCAGCTGCATTATTTCCATCATTGTCACTTCCCCCTTGACAGAGCCTCTAAGGGGTACAAGTATCGCTCACACTGGGTCAGATTTCTTGGTAAGCCTCAGGTACATTGCCAGCCTTAGTGTCATTTTAGAGACCTGCAGAAGCTCAGACTTTTATCTGTTTTCCTGTCTTTTGATGTTATTTCTGTTTATTTACTATTAACTCTGAGGAATTTACAAATCTATTTAATCTATTTGCTAAAAAGAAGAAAATAATGATAATGCCAGTCCCCCACAAGAAACCAACAGTAAGATGTTTTTTCTAGATGTACTGAAGTGCTGACTCATGCTTTTTTATGTTGGCTTTATCCTACATACCAGACATCAGGTTTTTATTTCCTGGAGAAGCAGGAAATCAAATTCGGAGTCTGGCATAGAAGAGATTACATGGTTTACGGGGACCTATTGCTTTGTAAGAACAATCCAAAAACTTGACAACTTCTAAATGATAACATATAAAGGGCCAAATCCACTCCTAATATAAATCCATAGGTTCAAAGCAATAAAAACTATTTATTTCATGAATACTGTTTTTCTTAAATATAAATTATACTTCCCATTTCAAACAATTACAGAAAATTCTCCTATGGGTTCTGCTTAGCATTTTCAAAAGCATTTGCCTTTCACTGAGACTCAGGGTCAGTTTGATTTTCACAGATGGAAACGTACAGTTACAAACACCTGACAAGATTAGGTTACATTAATTACAAATTGCATTTATAGACCACACAGGGAGATAAGACAACGAAACCCACTTCTTCCCAAATAGTTGCATGTGCATCTTTAGGTTTTATTTACAAGGAAGGTCAGAGTTCTTTTTTCAGTACACATATAAAACATTGCATAACAAGGGAGAAACTGGTACCATGGCCATGCATGTGGTGCAAGCTGGGTATTAAAGAAAGGCAGAAGCCTCCAGGGAAGGCCTGACTTCTCCTCCCTCTCCCATGCACAGCTCCTGCCCTAGCCACTTTGGTGACCCAATCTAGACTCAGTGATTATATGGTCTTAAAAAGTTTGGAGAACTCATTTCCACAAGCAACTTGCTGATGTGTAGGTTTATGAAACTATCTTGGAAGAGTAAGTATTTTAGTTTGAGCTGCAGGGTGACAGTCAAGGTTAGTATCACTGTGACTTTCTCAATTGAGTACTTTCACCTTCTCCACTGTCTTCACGAGAAATGTATTTTTGGCCTTGTTTACTGTGGATCAGCCCCTGAAGTGCACTGCAGTGAGCATACAAAGCAGAAAGCAAGAGAGAGACTTGCTTTTAGCATTTAACAAAAGTCCCTCTCGGACCTCAACATAGAGAGTTATGCCCCAAATGCTCAGACTAGCTTACATGGTTGCTTTCATGCAGGAGAAATTAAGACCACAGCACTTTGTGAAATGAATGTAGGTGTAAATACCTCCCCCAAACACAGACACCCCTTTCTTCCATTCCTTCTATACTACTTTGCTTTCTTCTACATGCTTAAGACACCTTAGAGTGTCTATGTGTAACAGCTGGAATGAAGGCAGGAGGGAAATACTATCACCTTTCTTGTGCAAAAGGAGAAGATCACCCAGCAGCTCAGTGGCACTGTTTGCACTGTCAATGAGGACTTGAGAGTCTGGGACTCTTGGCCCAGACTCTGCTAGGGTTTATGAGACTCTTTTGCAGCTGTTGCCTCAGGCTAGATTTGTGTTCCCATACTTGTGATTTTCAGAGCTGGCTATACCTGGTCATGATGAAGCCTCTTTTACATATGTATTACAAGTCTCATCTCTAGATACCTTCTTAAAACGGCAATTCTACAAGTTCTATTGGCAGACTATTTTATTGAGCAATTGTATTCTATAAAGTTTATTTCTACTGTTTAACAGTAAGTTTCGATAAGGAAGACTAATCCCATTGTTCCTAGCTGTGTATTCACTAATTAAGAAAAATAATTGGTCACTCTTTTTTCTTGGGAGTTTATTTTTTATACATTTGTAGATAATTCTCATGCTTATCCTCTGTATTTTCATCAAGCGAACATGGCTATATCTATAACCATCCTTGTTAGCTCCTACTTTTAAAATGTATTTTCTTTTATCTAATTGTTTACTATTTTATTGTCTACTTCCTCACCCTTTTCTTTCGCCTTTACCCCATATAGACTGAAGCCAATGATAAAGTTGCAATGACTTCAACAGTTCAGGATGAAGACATAGTTTCCAATACTCAGCAGAGCAATTTAAAATAAAATTTGCCATTGCTGGTTGCATCATAGGTAACTTGTTTTTAATACACAATGTCTAACACATCCTTGACATCAGAGGGCTCCGCAATGCAAACGTGCAGTTTGTGCACACATTTCTCTAGAATTTAAGACCTAATTTACCTTTTGTTCAAAAACACGTAATAGGAGTTCAACTTTTGTACATAATCAACTCTCTTTCTAAAGAAACAGTTTGACATTTCTATTACTAAATTTTATATTTTTTGAAGCAAACAATGTCATACTATACCACCTGCAGAGCAGACAAATGAAAGTTACAAACCACCAGGCACCAAAAAATTTTATTTTAGGTATAAATAAAAAAGCAAACAAATACTATTAGTCAGTCAAAATAGTACTGAAAGCAGTTCTACACAAAGTATTCTATTATGTCCAGGGGATATATTCATTATTGCATTTAATTTCAATGCTTAATATATGGACATTTGATATGTAGCCTACAGAATAAATGCATCTCCATGTTATTTCATGGGCTTATTTAAATAATTTATTAGGATAGCATTTTCAAAGCTATCTGCTCCACATGTGTATATACTTTATAAATCATGCAATAAACTGCATAGTCAGAGCTATGGCTAGATCTCATCAACACCAAAACCGAACCCTCTTCCTAAAATAAGCAAGAAGAAATATGTTGCACAATCATAAAGTAACCTGACAAAAACAGACTTAACTTTTGTTTGTTTTTTAAAGTCCCCAACATAATGGTTGTCCTAAGTGAGCAGACAGGCCTTTACTACCCATACAAGTCTATTAGTTTCAAACAAAAGGGAAATTTGAAATCAGGATACACAAAGACAACTCAAATTATCTCATCTGTCCAGACAGGATGTCGGACCATGGGTTAGTCTAGATTACTCACAGATTCAGACAAATACTTGAATGTTGTTTATTTGTTTATTATTGTTGCATGATTGAAATACAGGTTCACTCGCTACTCCTAAGGTAACAAGACAACAAAATCCAGATACTGTATTAATTAAGTCTGTATCTGGAGAATTACCATCATAGAATCATAGAATGGTCCAGGACGGAAGGGACTTCCAGGGTCATCTAGTCCAACCTCCCCGCAGTTAGCAGGGACACCCCCAACTAGACCAGGTTACCCAGGGCCTCCTTGAACCTCCCCTTGAATATCTCCAGGGAAGGGGCCTCAACCACCTCCCTTGGGCAACCTGTTCCAGCGTTGCACCACCTTCATAGTAAAGAACATATTCCTAATATCCAGTCTAAATCTGCTCTTCTCCAGCTTGAAGCCATTTCCCCCTGTCCTGTCACTGCAGGCCTTTGTAAACAGGCTCTACCCCTCCTTCCTGTAGGCCCCCTTCAGGTACTGGAAGGCTGCTATTAGGTCTCCCTGGGGTCTCCTCTTCTCCAGGCTGAACAACCTCAGCTCCCTCAGCCTGTCAATTCTCTCTCCAGGAGTATGGGTGTGTTTGTCAAAAATTTGACACTAATAATTTTAACAGATTAAATATATGAATATAAACTTGCACTTCTATAATATACTCTTCACTAATCACTTGTGGGGAAATTTGCACAGATTATGTAATATAAATAGGTGAAGTTCGTAAAAAGTCTTTACAGACATGCAGAGAGCACCTGGTGTTAAAAATAACATATTCCTCAAAGACAATCAGATCAGCTGGTTTCAGTTTCTGTAAGATCTTGCACTTGGTCTGAACATTTTCTTAGGATCAGATTTAAATTAACTCCCCCCTGTTTTTACCTTTTTATATTTAAATCCCATTAATTTGATCATTATTTATAGTAATGTTAAAACAGGCCTCACAATTGTTTTTATAAGTAGATGGAAAAGAAAAACAAATTCAGACCATTGAATTGTAGATTCAAATTCCCTGACCATAATCCACCTTGATATGGTTGGTGAAATGTACATGCAAAAACACCTATAATATAGGCAAGTATATTATTACATTACTATATATGATTCCTTCTGAGTATCCATAACAAATTATGCTCATACTGCATACTTCATTCAGAAATCTCTGAGATGGGTTAAGAACTATTCCTTCTATTCACAGAACTGCTATATAAAGACAGACAGATGAAATGAGCTGCCCCAGTGTTATTCATTATCTGAGTAGCTAGAAATAGTCTGAAGCCTGTGGCAGAAGTAGAAGGAGAATTTGTGCTTCTTGATGAGCGGGTTTTGCACCAGACCTGAAAGGACAGACTTCAACAGAGATTTCTCAGATATGATGAGAGGAAGGGGAAAGACGGGAGATATTAGTTACTTTGTTGATGGGCTAAGTTTCCAACTTAATTTAGAAAACATTGCCATTTGTTGCAGTGAAATATTTCTGAAAGATTTCAGTGGACTGGGTAATTTTTTTACAGTCAATGTTTCCTATAGCACCAGGACAAGGCAGGCTCTAACGCATTGGGGAACTCAGCATGACACATACGCCAATTAAAATCACATCACATATCCCACTTACTCAAACTGTGAGCACACAGCTGTAATAAATCTAATTACAATGAGATGATGTAACAGGCAAAAGCTATTGTACATATAGGAGACCAGAGTTTCAGAGTCTCTCTCTCTCTTTTTTTTTTTTTTTTCAATTTTCTCAATTTCACTTAGGCAACTGTCATATTGATAGCTCTGTTAATAAAACAGAACCCGAGTATTTCATGCTGCAGTGTCTTCTCACACAGTATATTTCTTCTGTGGAAGCAAAAATATTACAGGAGTAAAAGAATCTTTTAATTGGCAAGAGAGCTCATTAATCTCTCAGGTATGCTTTCCGATAAACAGGTTAGTCTTTTAAAATCCAAATGATGGTCCTTCAAATGAATCTTCCCACGACGTACATCAAATTTCTCGTTTTTCAAGTTAGCAGTGGGACATAGAACTCACTGTTAATATTCACAGAAGATAATATTTTAATCTACTTTGTGAGGGTTTTTTCAAGAACACCAGAATAAAATTGTAGTATTGTCTCTTGAAGTTTAATTCAGGGTACAAAGAATACAAAATGAGTTAGAACAGTTAAGTAACTAGATTTGGTATCTTCAATTTAAAAGGTGGTACCAAGTTTCATCTATTTTTTATTTCTATTTCTCTTCTGTCTAAAGAAACGTTATTAGGTAAAGAACATGGACAAATTGTGTGTTAGGATTTTACAGTTCAGAAATGTGTTAATGGCAACTTGTGTTACAACCAGGCGATTGAATAAAATATGAAAAGGATTTAAGCTGCTGTTTAAAGAGTTCTTTAAAAAAAAACAACCACAAAACAAACTGTCTCCAGTCTCATATTTCTTCCATGCTTCCATAATATCTATGGAAAAATGGTGACACTATAAAAATAGTCTGTTTTCTTGTGTTGTGGGTGCTTTTTTTTTGGCTAACAGATATTAAGAAGTAGTCCTGATTTCATCAAAGAGTTACTTATCCCAAGTTAGATTTAACTAATGAGACAAACCCTTTAGGAAGAACTGATTTTGTTTTTTTCTTTGAAAAGAAACACTTTGAAAAAATAAGCAAGTCTCTAGAGTACTTTAACTGGAAAACTAAGAGAATCTTAATTACTACAGTGGAAGATTCTTCAGCTGGAAAGACAGTTTCATTAAAATCATAGTGCATTGTCAGAACATGTCAATTTTAAAAGTTGTAACAAACGTGCGGAAATGAGGCATTAGGATTTTACTGTTTCATCCTTATTGTTGACTTTGATTTATGCATTATAATATTATTTTATATATTTAACACTGTATATTCACTATTGAAATATTCTAAAAGAAAACCCAGAAAAACATCAACTTTGACTTTTCAGTCCATCTGGTATGAAGGAAAATATCAAAGTCCTTAGGTTTACCTGTGAAAACTTGTGTGACTTTCTGTAGCAGATAGCACAATTGAACAATGAGCTTTCGTTTTTTATGAATAAGTTTTCATCTCCACTGATACATGGATATGTAAAACCATGATCCATTGACTTGTTTAATTTATTTAACTGAACACCGAATCACCTGCAGATTGCTACCGCAGATGGGATGCTGTTTTTTGTATGTTTGGTGTTTGCACAAATTTTGTTTCGGGCCACTGCTTTGAGTCCAGCTGGACTGTGAAGGCTGCTAAGACTTCCTAAAGCATTTTCAGTGCGTTGCTGGAGAACCTCAGAGAAGCCATCAATAAAATATATAGCAATGAAGTCAAAATGTTATGTCCTAGAAGGAAACTTTGTGTTGACTGAATACATTAACTACTGCCTCTTTCTTTAGAAATTAATAAGGTGCTGAGCATTTCTTTTGGAGAACTTTGGTATATCTCAGACCAAAAATCTGAAGCAAGCCTCACAATTTACACGCATGACTACTCAGGAGGACATCTTCCCATTTCTTCAAAACATTGTTCTTCATGCACAACATTGCATTGTGCCCTTCTATCACTTAGTCTATGGAGCACATAACACTTGTTTTATGATAATAAACACCATCTAATCTTTCTGTGTCTTCCTCTCCAGGGTTATTTTTCTGCATTGTCATCTATCATTGGATACTTGCTTTGATATGTCTAAGATTAATGAGGCATTTATATTCATTTTAGATGCTGCAGAAGTTAACATTGTTTCTTCTGTTATGGAACACAAATAAGCTAATTAGTGACCTTCAGATTTTGTATCAAAAATGATATTTTTTTTTTTTTTGTAAGTAGAAATAGAGAACAAAGAACCACCAAGAAAATTGCTTGAAGATAAATTGACGTATAACAAGCCTGTAGCACATTTCTCTGGGAGGCAGGGAAAGAAGGATGGGAAGCAGAGAAAGGAAACACAGAGAGTCAGAATTATGATTACAGCTGTGCAAAAAATTGGTTTTTTATGGTTGAAATGGAAAAATATATGTAAAAAACCAATTTTTACATTGTGTAGATCAAGCACTTATTGTTAATCAAAGTTAAACACATCATTTTGATTTCCAGGCATGTAATATATTTTTTAAAAATCCGTGATTAAAATCTGATTTTTTTTCCCCAAATGTAAGTATAATTTTGAAACAGAATCCTCTCAATATTTCAGTTAATACTTTTGCATTTTTCTTCCTTTTAGGCTAAAGGCATCCCATATGATTTCATAAATGTTTATTGTTTCAAAATAAAATTAATATTTCTATCCATAACTAAGCCATAGACTAGTTTAAAACAAACACACAAACAATCAAAAACAGAGAGAAAGAAGGAAAGAAAAAGAGAAGGAAGGAAAAAGAAGGAATGAAAGAAAAAGAATAAAAAGAGGAAAAGGGAAAAAGAAAGAATAAGCTATTCCAACCTCTTTTCCAGTGTTCAGTGTGTAAGAACTGCCAAAGACCTGCAAAGACCAAGTCTCTTTAGAAGAGACAGTAAAGAATGTGTTTGTCTTCTTTTATTTGCAGAATTGTCCATGAGTAAATTTGGTGAAGCGCTGCAGACTTAAAAAGTCAATTATTGTGTGGTTTTCCATGTTCCTATGATTATGCTAACTGCATTTCCAAGGACAGCATTCTCTCAGTTTTAGAGTTATAAAATATTCTTAGCATGTTTAAAATTTATTTTCTGGGTTTTTTTCTATCTTTGAAAAAAACATTTTCACGTTTTATAAATTCCCATTTGGAAGAAGTTTTTCTACAAGTTACTCAGCTCCTATATGCATTGCAGGCATGAATAATTTCATAATCAGCAGGCCAATGCATAAATCATGGACGAGTGTTACTGAGACTAATTGTTTTAGGTGAGAATCTGCCTTATCTGTAGTATTATCTCAGCTTGACTCAGGCTGAAAAACAGGAATTATAGACTAAAATCTTCAAACCACAAGAATCATGGACTGAAAACAGTGAAACTGTTTGTACAAGGAAAATTTCAGAAAACTGGGAAAGCCTCTTCTGGACCTCTTCCCTTCTTAGAGTTTATTGTTTCACTTCATTTTGTGGGGTGTTGGTTCTTTCATTAGTTTGCTCTGGGTGAGGCTGAGGGGGAGCAGTGCTGAAGTAGAGAAGTAGCCACATTTTTGGGGGAGAATCTTGTGCTCAACCTTCAGGTCCGAGTACACATGTGGTCAGGTGTTACTGTCATCTGAAACATTGTCATTCCAACAGTCCCTTCTGTGGTGAGTGAGTAGTCCTGGGGACCAGACCAAAAGCCAGGCAAGGATGCAATTTTACTGCAGGAGGGTGAAAGTGGTCAACTGAGTGGTCCCAGGCAGGACCAGTCCAGCCTGTGCAGAACTAGGATACATGGCCCTCAAATTTGTCAAGCTTATGAGGTCTTGCTTCAAAGTTTCACCTCATAATCCAGAACTTCAAAGAAATATCACCCTTACATTAATTTCAGTACACTCAAATGTAAATTTAAATAGTCTGATATTACAGGAGACAGCTGGTGTCACCTACCTAATTTCCATCTTGTCGAGAGGCTTTTAACAGACTTTTTCCTGCAAGGAACAACATCGCTTCACTAATGGCATTTAAGTGACAAATTTGCTTAGTATATTTGTTATAATTTAAATGGGCAAAATACAGTACATATTTAGCATAGGTTTAAATCTACTTCAAGAGTGAATAGTCAAGAATCCAGGGCAGAGAGAACAACTTTTCTGTTGGTGGTTTTCCCTCATATGAAGCCTGCAATACTTACAGCAGCCATAAGGTTCAAGCAAGAACCATTTGTGAAAGTCTGGGGTTTGTGTAATGTGGTCAGTCACAAAAGATGATTGAAATGACCTCTTGTAGCTTCCAAATCAATGGAGCATGGGTCTATAAACATTTGTAGCAAACGGACTTGACCACATGAAAAGATCCAACAGAGGATCCAGAAAATATGCATGACAAGCCATGCCATTGCCTGTCTGAAATGTCTTAAATATCAGAGATGCCAAATGTTTCAACTATTAAAAAACAAACAAACAGTTGCCATTTTCCTGTTTTCCTATTCCATGGCAATGTTAAGCTCTTCTGTTATTTCTGTCCATGTGGAGGGAAAAGAAGGAGGGAGATCCATTCAGCAACTGATTGAGCTACTCAGTTTTAAAATTGAGTTAATGTTACATGCTCACACAATTGTTTCTCCTTGATTAACAAGGTTAGAAACACTTGTGTGCGATTTATCAGAGAGGTTATGCTTTCATTATTTCAAGCAAAGGAGTTAGCTCCTTTTAGAAATTAACAGTTTTCAGCTGAAAACTTCCAGGACTTGAATGACATGCAGTAGCTGAACACGTGTATGTTCCCATCCTGTTCCGATGCAAAGAAAATGGGTTAGCTTAAGCCATCGTTCTCAGTACTGGTGAGTGACATCTATTTCTTCCTCACAGATGAGACTAGAATTCTCAATCATACTCTTTCATGGTGATTAAATTCTAATATTAATGCATTTAATTCCAATGAATATGCTTTAAACTAATATCCCTGTTCTCTTAATTATCACAGCAAAGTACAATCTCCTATCTAGCTAGGACTAAAATTATTTTTGCTTAAAGGTCAAACATTCTAAGTAGTCTAAAATCTGCACAACTATTAGACTTTACTGTGGTTTGGAGAAGGGAGGAAGAGACAGAATTAATAATCCAGATGTAGTATCATTTCAGAAAGTCAAACTGAATGAATACGCTCTAAGAATACAACATCATTCTTACGCCTATTTTCACTCTGACCTTACGTACTCTAAGTCCTGCAGAACTGCTGTAGGAAATGCCCTCCCCATGCCCCCAAAAATGCATACAGGTATTTCCAGAAAAGCTGATTTCATGTAACTCTTGAGAAACTAGGACCATAAACCTCTGCTACATCCAGTCACACACTAAGTTTCAATGTCAGTCCTGGCAGGTGCCAGAGAAAGCTCTGTGCATGTTATTACTGTTCACTTCAGTCAGGGTAGACAGAAGATAATCAGGCTAGGAGGTGTGGAAAGAAAAAAGAGACTTACTCTATAGACCTGAACTGAGTTGGTCATTTTGGATGTCAAAACAGCAACATAAAACTGGTAAACTGGATACAGGAGAGTAAAATTAGATATATATTTTAATATCTTGATTTTGTTTGGAAGTATCTTTCCATATAACCAATCATTAAAGAGCACTATGTGACTAAGCAAGCAAGTAAAGTAGAAATGAATCCTAATACAATATTCAGATGAATCTCTTCTCTCTCAAGAGCTATTACAAGCAACCTGAACAATTATTTCAATTATCCCAGCTTGTTTTATTTTTTAAAGAGAGAAAATAATAGGTTTGTCTATGTGTGCTGTCAATGGAATCCAAAGGTAAACAGAGAAATAAATAATGAATAAAGAAACTAATTAAGAACAAAATTTAAAACTCCATTGTAAGGCTAATCTTCTGTTCTGAAATGCTAACCAGTGGCTCTGAGGGAAATTTAACTCTGCAAATATATGACACGTGGTCTAAAATATTCACTTATATCCTTGACGGTAAATATGAATGCATACTCCCATGTTTTCCACACTGAAAGACTCACAAAGGTCCAAAGGCAAAATTTCTCACTTTATGAGCTTTCAAAATGCAGTTAGGAGCTCTGCAGAGTGACTAACTCTCATGACTTACTCTCAGACACAGTTCTCTCTCCGAAGAGAATCAATACCCAAATGAGCCTGTGAGGTGAGGAGTTGCACAGAGAAGCAAAGACCTGGGGACCCCAACCATAAGACACTACTCTGCCTCTTCTCAGCCTCCACCAATCTCAGCTAACGAAATAGCTATATTTCATAAATTATGAAAATATTTTTTTTAAAAAAAAGATATTTAAAAATAAATCCACGGTCCTTCTATTTGCCTTTTGGAATTTGAAATGACAAAATATTCATTTTGTTATGTGAGTAGAATTAACAATCTTTACTCATAATCTATAATTATGAATAGTAATGACCAACAGGATTCTTTATGTTACCCTTGCTCACAGAACCTATGAATAAGGGAGAAAAAGTATTATTTGGCATATTCTTCGACTTTAAATTTGGAGGAAATACATATTTGAGCATGGGTTTAGTGTGAAAAGATCCATGTAAAATAGCAGAGTAAAATCTATTATTCACTGCAGTTCATTAAATTAATGCTGCAGCATTTTTAGAATGTTCTACTTGTATAAATTAGTGGGTTTGTCCAGCCAATCCTTTCAGATGAACCAGACTCTAAACTGCTTTTAATTTTTTTGTTGCTGATTATGCATAATTCCCCATTTTGAAATTAGCTGTTTCTGTGTTTAGATCCTGGAACAGGATCCACAATCACTTGGGGCTTAACAGAATAATCCAGGATGTGAAACTTGAAAATGGAAAAAGTGTTATTACTATTTCACGTTCTAATTTAATGGGATATCAATCTTTTGTTGAAATAAAGTTAGGGTAGTCTTCTAACCCTCATAACCAGAATAACATCAACTTCAGAGAGCAGCTAGAATAAAAGCATTGCTTCAGGAGGTGCTACCTAGGCATGGGCCAGCCTCCAAATTAATCTCTGGTGTAAATTTGAAGTAGCCCCATTGACTTCTGCTAACTCCACTGGAGTTCCTGCTGGAGTGAAACCAGGGTGAGGTCAGAATCTGGCAGCTCATTATTGAAAGCTGTCCATGTCACACACTGACTGCTTTCTAAGTAATCCTACTGCAAAAAGGTTAGCTGTGTTTAGTCTAAAATACACTCTGTCTACTGTAAGCTTTGTGATGGAGTTGGTTTGTAACTTCATGCTTAAAATTTGGAGTGAGGTTTAAAAGTTCTTTATAACATTTGTCTCCCAGAACAGTAATCCCAAGTATGCACTGCAACCTTTTTTTTTTATTCTCCAGTCCCCAAACAATAAGGAAACACGTTGCCAAGCCCTTTTTTTTTCCCTTTTTTTCTTAAACGCTATATGTGATGTCTCATTATTTTTCACTGTGAACCAGCTCTCCACCTTCACTTGCCTATTGCTAGAATGAGATCAGATTACAGCCACAGGACAAGCTCGTTTCAAAACATCTATTTGCTATCATGATTTACAGACTGTCTGAAAATCAAATTGACCTTAGTGTAAAACAATGTAGTTTAAAGAATGACTTAAGATCAATTAATTTGAAAGGACTGCGGGGATTGTTCTGCTGGTTAGGGACTGCCAGCTGCTCAGTCTTGTCTCATGCCAAACCCCCACAGGAGTCTTCTTTAAAATTGGTAACTGAGGGAAAGAAGTAGCAGAAGGGAAAGAACCATAAAAAGATTTACACCTGACATTTATATCCTACATTATAGATTATTTTTTTTCCTGAAAAAGTGCTATTAAAGGCAACCTCCAGACCAAAGGTGGTTAGGAAAGGAAGTAACAGCAAGTGTTACCACATCGCAAGAACTTGAGCCATTGATAAATGCTCAATTCTTACTAACACTAATAACTGAAAAAGAGTGCTAAACACTGTCTCTACACTCTTAGAAGTCAATATTTTTTCTTGAAAAAAAAAAAACCACAATGGAAACAATGTCTGCTTTCTCCCCTGGAGCACTCCATAGAATGACACCATGCGCACCACCCAGCTTGTGAATAACACTTTATAGTGTTTATTTCCTATTTCATCTGTTTCTCTCCTTTAAGAGTGAAGATGCATGCATATACACTTTTATGCTTTTGATATAAAGGGTTAAGCTGAAACAAACTGTTGTGTCTTACTGTTAGATATGGTCTGTATTTGATGGAAACTGATTCAGAGGCCACACATCCTAATCCACTTATTCTGCTTATTCTGTTTTCCTGTAGGCTTTTATCAGTCTCCACTGCTTTCCAAGCATGTTTTCCACACAAAAGACAAATAAAAACCCACCAAGACTGAATGGACCGCTGGAGAGAGAATGTGATCAAAGCTGTAGGCCACAAGTCTGAAATCTTACATAAAAGACACAACCAATCATTGTGGGGAAACATGCAGGACATTTTCCAACACTGAAACATTCTGATAGTTATTCTAAAATGTTAATCAAGCCAGACCTGTGACAGTGATATAGGGATGTTCAAAGTAGCCAGTTTTTCTAATTCTGCAATATTACCTGCATAAGGATAACAGATGGATCTCTAAAGGCAGTATAATGGCTCTTCCTGCACTTCACTGCCCAGATTCTACCCAGATCACATTCAAACCCTTCTGGCATGGTTCCTACTGCCATAGACTGGTAGAAACTCATGGAGAACACTGGATACTGACTAAACAAGAAGTCTCCTATTAAACTGTAATTACTCATAGGTTCTTTTAATACTCTATAGGTGGACTGCTCAGTGAATATACTTTCACATGCATGTATGTACACAGGTATAAAGCCTTCTGGAAGGTTGGACACATGTTACATGGGAAATTTTGATTCCACACATCATACAAGCTTTGACGTTTTCCACTGTATCTTTGCATGAAAGGTAACAATTCTATACATATTCAGTAATTTGGAAGCAGCCAAAGTACATCTATTTAGAAATTGTGATTTCAATACAAATACTTTAACAGATTGTATTTTATGTATATATCCTTTTATGACATAAGGAACTACATACAAATGTGGAAAAACTCTACTCTGGGTAATTTGCATCCTTATGTCCTATTATAGATTTTCCTATTTGGATTTCCATCTGGTCTTCAATATCCTTCTGAGTTTATTACTTTAATGAGATCATCTTGGGCTTACATACCTATAATTTTATTACTATTTGGAATTAGCATTACCTGCTTACCCATCCATAAACTCTTTTGTCTTACCTTCTCAGCATAACAATGAACAATGCTTGAGTAATGCTGCTACAGAACGAGCAAAAAGACTGGAGGTGAAATAATCCTGTTCTGAAGAACTTCTGATTAGGAAAACAGAGTTCATGTAATTTTTTTTTTTTTAAGTATCCATCTCTGTTCCTGAAAACAAAATTTGTAGTTTAGGGCTTACAACCAAAGACTGTTATCCATGGCTGATGCACCTGCCATTTAATTTTTGTCCCTGCTTGTAATATAACCTTGAGCAAGCTAATATGCTTGTGTCTTTGGGAAACTGGGAAACTAGGAAACTAGTTCTGATGACCCATAGGGTTGTCAGAATGCCAAATGCGTTAACAGAATAGTTTGAACACTTAAGCATTATTATATAACTGCAATGCATAAACATTGGTAGGAATAATTTAATGCTTCTGCTTTGTGAAATTGAATAAATTTGGTGTAAAAACCTTGGCAAGGCTTACTATAAAGATAGACAATGTCTATCTACATAACACAAGAGAGGTGACTGAAAGAGTTATGAAATCCAGTCCATTCTTCCTGTAGAGACACGTTATAATTTTGTTTTCATAAGACTACCAGCCTCATCTAAAACTAAAGTTTTACCTTTAGACTTTTTTTTTTCCTGAAAAACTGGTCTAGCACCTTTGAGTAATAAGGCACATCTTCCAATTTCCAGCCAACATCTGTTCATGGTCAATTTATTCCCATTTACTCTTGTGCCAAGATTGCTCTTTCAATAAAGTATCTGTTTTACCATCTTTGTATTTGCACCTTGGAACAAAGCGATCATTTATCAACACACATTTTTTTTTGTATAAAGCTCTTTCACTTTCCTGTCGTAAAATAGTCTCTTAATACAACTGGTAGAACAATATCGTTCTCTGTTCCTAACACAACTCCAATTTGTCTTCTTAAATATTCATTACCACAACTGTGCGTAAAATTCCAGACATGGTCACACCAGTTTAATTAGTCCATGTTGTTTTATCTCCATCAATATTTCATGTTGATGAATCTCCAAATTATAGCAGAAATATTTAGTGCAAAGCTATGTGATTTTATTATCAGATAACCTTAGGTTTCATCTTGTTTGTACTCTTTTATGATATTCCATTTATCCTTTGTACTGAAAATTCATCTATCTTCTGTATTTTACACTAACACCATTAAAGAAATAATAAAATACAATTTGTCCTAATAATGAGCCTTGTTAGTTCTATTAATAAAATTCCTTTCAGACCAATAATGCCCTTTTAGCAAAGCCTGCTATTGTTAGCTAGATATCTTTATGGTTCACTACCCCATAATTCTTTTATCAATCCTCATTTTGTAAGGTTCAGCTAATAATTTCCTATGTGACACCATATGAAATGCTTTTCTGAAATCCTGACAGATTAAATCTAGCTTTGTTTGCAGAAAGTTATTTGCTTTTTTTTTTCCCAGTAAATTGGTGATCTTATAAAGAGAGAGACAACCTTAGCATGATCAACCTTAGTAAACCCATGATGAATTTATCATTTAACTACTATATCCCTATTATTCTTCCTTTCAAAATGTGTTCATAGGCTTTGCATGCACTCCAGGTCAGCCTCTTCTACATTCCAAGTCTTGTCGATATTAAAATCCTCTAGCTCTTCATTCCAGTTGACTTCACTAATTAGTTTTCTTAATCTCTTAGTTTTCCCTTTTCAAAATTAAAGTCTTTAACTGGAGAACTACTTTTGTTTATGCTTCCATTTAATTTAAACTGAATTAAATTCATGAACATTCTGCCTGTTTTCTATAAGTTCTATAATATTTTGCTGAAAATAAGTTCAAAAGACAATCACCTCTTCTTGGTCTGTTGACTATCTGGTGATGAAAGGAGTATAATTGGAATTTATTGCTATTAGTAAGTACAAGCTATAGCTAGATGTTTACAATATACCACTGTGACCAAACTTATCTGCCACCCCCAATATCATAGAATTATAGAATCACAGAATGGTTTAGGTTGAAAGGGATCTTACAGGTCATCGAATTCCAACTGCCCTGCCCTGGACAGGGACACCTCCCACTAGACCAAGTTGCTCAAAGTCCCATTCAACCCAGCCTTGAACACTTCCAGGGATGGGTCATCCAGTTTATCTGGGCAACCTGGGCCAGGGTCTCACCACCCTCACAGAGAAAAAATTCTTTCTGATATCTAATCTAAATCTACCCTCTACTACTTTGAAGCCATTATGCCTCAACCTATCACTACATGTCCTTGCTAAAAGTCCCCCTCCACCTTTTGTGTAGGTGAAAGATACTCTTCAGATACTGGAAGGCCACTATAAGCTTCCCCCAGCGCCTTCTCTTCTCCAGGCTGAACAACCCCAATTTTCTCATTTACAGGAGTGGTGCTCCAACCCTCTGATCATTTTCATGGCCCTCCCTCTCTCTTCAACAGGTCCATAACCTTGTGCTGACGGCTCCAGAGCTGGATGCAGTACTCCTGGTGGGGTCTCATGAGAATAGAGTACAGGGGCAGAATCACCTCCTTTGACCTTCTGGGCATGCTTCTTGTGCTGCAGCCCAAAGATGGTTGGCTTTCTGGGCTGCAAGTGCACATTGCTGGCTCATGCTGAGCTCATTACGGGCTCATGTCATCAATCAACATTCATCAACTCAACACTCACAATCCCTTCTCTGCCCAGTCTGTATTTGTGCTTGGGATTGTCCTGATCCATGTACAGAACCTTGCACTTGGCCTTGTTGAACTTCACGAGGCTGGCATAAGCCCACCTCTCAAGCCTGCCCAGGTCCCTCTGGATGGCATCTCTCCCCTCCAGCATGTCAACCGTACCACACAGCTTGGTGTCGTTGGCAAACTTGCCGAAGGTATGCTCAATACCACTGCCCATGTCCCTGACAAAGGTGTTGAAGAGAACTGGTATATGGCAGAATTTCTTCTCTACATGGCAGTCTGACCAGAAAAGCCTACAGAAGAGTCATAGTATAATCCAAATAGGACTTCATGTCATACTTCCAGCAACAGTTTTTAACAGAACCACATTCTCTATCCTGGCTTCTATTATTTCTCTGAGGTGTCATGCTAATACTCAGCCCTTTTATGTCTACTGATCTCATTCAGTGTTACTAATTTATTTCCATGCCCATTCCATCATCTTCTGGTATTTCTTTATCCATTAATGCCATGTCTTATATATTACATTAAAATCACCCCAAAAATGACGTATTTTTTTTCTTCAAACTTATTTCTTTATACGAAGCAATACATTCTGAGCCCTCTGTTTATTTTGGTGTATTTATAATGATTTCAAGATTCTTGTCCAGGAACTAGAGGGATTTAACAGACTGGGAAAAAAAAAAAAAAAAAAAAAAAAATATTTCCTTTGCTGTTTTTCTTACACCAGCTTGGTAAAATGTTTTCTGTAGTGCAATGGCTTTGTTACATCAGTTATATAGAAGTAAACGAGGTACCAAAGAAAATAGCATGGTAAAACTAAAGTGTACATTTGCAGAGTGACAAATCACTTTCTTATCTAACAATCTGGTTTTATCATCAATTTATGCTCTTTTGTATCAAACGTATTTATTTCTTGCAGAACTACAGATGAAGTGTTCTTTAAAATAAGGCAGGATTAGTAACAGGTACTGAAAAATGCATAATGTAAAACTTACTCCCTAGGCACAAAGAAGAAGAATCTTAGTAAACAGGAATTATAATTCATGTGCACAACAGATCTTTTCCATCAATAATATAGACAAATACATGGCACAATATGTGGTGTTTACATAATATATTATGTCTATTATTCTCTACATAAGACAGAGCTAACTTTGTTCTTTCTTGATATTCCTCTACCTGACTGTGCTCATTTTGTCTCCTAAAACAAGGTAGGAATTTTCTCTTCAAGTACATGTACTTTCCAGAGCAATTACTATCAATATAACAATATTCTGATATGCGTGGGTGTCTCTAAACAATACTGACATAGGGGGAGGGAAGCAGCCAATTTGTGAAATAAATATTTTTCAAATAATGTTATTAAGAAATAGATATGAAATTAATGGTACTTGGTACAGACTGGAGCTCGCTTAGTGGTTAGCCCAGACTAAACCATGACACCATGTGACAGTTAGACTTTGAACTCATTTTAATTGATGGTGTAGTGTCATTTCACTAGATTCTTCTCATACAAAATATATTGAACTGTGGACTGTTATAAATAGGTATACTAAATTACTGTTTTGAATCATCGTCTTACTCAATCACTGCATTTCAACAAGCATATTTTTGAAGAAATAGATAGTTACTGCAAATAAGCTGTCTTTATTATGCCTTCTGTGCCCTAAATTTTCAGCAGTCACACTGACCCACAATGCATCCCACAGTGTATCTGCCTGAAAGGGAGTCATCTATTCAACGTGATTCCAATACGTCCTTGGCTTCAACAAAAAGTTCTCTGCAGATGTCTTTCAAAGATATTTTATGTTATTTCTTAAAAAACCCCAACTTTTCTGAGTTGGATAGGACTTATTATAGAGTATATGCAGTGGTTTAATTATTAAATATATAGAGTCTAAATTTTAAAAATGATAGAGAAGATTGAGCAATGGCAGGTTTTCAGGAGCAGCTAAGGTTCATTTTGGGGGACTGTCATACAACACATATTCATAACGATGTCTTGCATTGTTTCAGACAGTACAAATGCAGGGGAATAAAAATTAATCTATCATTCATTTTTGCAATGTGAATTGCAAATAGTACCTTATTTGTTACCAGGCACAGGATGGATTAACTGTGTGGACTTGGCAGTGATCCAAGTTTATAAAACAGGGATAATGTCTGCTTCAGAAAACCTTACTGGAGAATATTTATTAAACAAATCCAAAAATAGCTGAAAATTACTGCATTAGGGTCACTGATCTAAGTGTGTTAAAAAACTGATAACAAATTCTAAGCATGAAGTATTAAAATAGTTTTTAAAAATTATGTTGCTATTATTAAAAACACTGAAGTATTGGAATGTACCTTACAAATAAGTAATACATTTCTTTTCTTCTAGATACATAGCATGGAAGTGTCCACATGTTTTTCAGAAGATGCTTACATATGAATACAGCTTGTCTTGGAGCAGTCATATGGAATACTGATAAAAAGCAAATCTTCTTGATAAAGAGCTGAGTGCTAAACTAGGGGGGAAACAATATGCAAAATAGTAACAGAAGTAACAGAGTAATGAATAGCAGAAGTGTTCAGAGTACAGCATGGAAGATGGTATGAGTGAGATAAATTATCATATATGTACAATAATGCTGTATTTTATTTCAGATAATTAGATTGTTTACAGTGAAAGTAAGCATTAATAAAGTAGTCAGATACAGAAAAAATACCTTGTAAAAAACATTCTCAGAATTTACCAGAAATTTGAAGCATCATGCTTTGAGATACTACTTATAAAAAATAAAATAAATAATTGGTATTAGTTGGCATATAATAATCTTTGTATTTATACTACATGTTACTTGTGTCTTCATTGTACTCCCTTGTAATTTGTAAATGTCACCAAGAACACCAGATTATTCTCATGAGGAAAGTCTGTATTGGTAATTGATTACCAGCACAACAATGTCTTAATTTCTAGGCCATTTATCTAGGCAATCAAAACAGATCAGCAAACAATATGCTTACTCAAATAGTTATTTTATTTTTCCCTAAAAGAAGTTTCCACTGCATTATTACAGCTACTTTGGTTAGTCTGTTTTTTGATGTAGTTTTTTTTCTGAGGAAAATTTAAGAATAATACATGGTGACTCAAAACCAATTTATAAACTCCAACTTAGATAAATTAATTTAAGTCAATTTTTTAATGACCCGTCCTTCTCAGTAGAAGAAAAATAGGTCAGGAATACAGTAATCCTGCATATAAAAATGTTGCTAACATTACTTCTTAATAACAAGAAAAAAATATTTTCTTTAAAAAAAAACCAACCAAACAATCAAAAATCCAAACAACACAACTCCACCCCCTGAAATATCACCCAAGTACACTATTGTTATATTATTTTCTATATTATAACCTCCTCTATGCTCCTCCATGCACCCATCCCTTTCCACCCAAATCTCCAAACTACAACCAAACAAAATTCCCCTAATTCAAAATTTTGTCTGCTTAATGAACACAACCTCTTTCTCTGCAAGTCAACTATGTATGAATAAGAGCCTCAGGGCAGATTTTCATTTTACTAACACTGGTATAAATGATGTGTCACTTCATTGCCTTCAGCAGGTTTTCAGTTAACTGAGATTAGAACAAGACTTAAACCACTTCTGATTAGGGCCGGGGTGACCAGCCAGATGCTGCAGTTCTCCATGCAGACAACGCTTGAGCACCAGCACAGGTTGCCCACAGAGGTGGGGAGTCCTAGGAACATGAGTGGCCCTGCTTGATCAGGGGGGTTTGACCTGATGACCTCCAGACCTCCCTTCTGTAATGACTGCTTACTGATTTTCTGCTCAGTCAATGCTATCCTGTTATTATAGACAGATCTAAAGAGTTTCCACTTCTTAGCACAAATAAATAAGGAAATGTTACAAAGGGAAAGCCTCATATTGAGAAAGTAAAGAGATCCTTACCCCTACAATCCCTTTCTTGAGTCACTATTCTAGCTGTTCACCAGTCAAAACAGTGCTTTTCATTTCCAAAGGCAAAAAAACAACCAACCAACCAACCAAAAAACCACAAGCAAATATTCTGTTTCTGTGTCCTCCTGTGGGGCTACCACTGTGAATTCAAGGTGCTTAGTCAGGTTTCCTAAGGAAGTGAGGCTTGTGCCATCTGCCTGCTCTCCCCTCCTCACCCAAAAAGTTGCTTACAAAGCCATTTCTAATTTTACCAGTGTTAAATACAGATAGATGTCAAAAATAATGTTTGAAGACTGGCAGCTGGACAGCCAGACCAAACAGTTAGGGCTAAACTGAGAGCTCAACATTTGGCATCCCTTTGGCCTGTTTGCTGGTCCATCAGCTGCATTTACTGACTGGTGCCCAGCTGTGCCCAAACAGTCCCAGCACCAGGCATTTTTCACCCATGTATCTAAGCGTACCAGGAGTTACGTCCAGGGCCTGGAAGAACTAATGGCATTTGAAGAGTAAATATGAAGAGAGGGGACAAGGGTGTTTACATTGGGGGTGGACAGAGAAAATCAGTATTTTTATACCCTATTGCTCTGAGGGACAGTCTGTTTACTTATCTCCCAAGCAGCATGCATATGTACTGATCCATGCTTATTCCTCACAAGGAAACAATATTTTCTGAATGCTGTGCATTAAAATGAAGAATAGCTCCTAACAACAGTCCTTCTTAGCCAATACTGCAGTACAGACTACTGTGCTGAACCAGCTGAAAAAAAAGGAGGGCTTTGGATATCATTCATTTCCTTAACACTTGCTTCCCCTTGCTCACATCCTGTCTTTTAGCCCAGAAGCCCTTTGCTGCAGATCATGTACATTTAAGCATTACAATGAATTTAGACATTTGGGGTGATGGGAAAAGGTCAAGCGAATCCAGTCCTCTTCTTTTAAAGTGCAACTCAAATGTAGCTTTGATCACTATTGTTCTTGTAGCATGAGGTATCATGGGATCATTACACAGGGTGAAATGTCCAGCTTATTTTGGGGAAGCATGGCAGGAACCAGGGACCTACACCCTAGGATTTTAGGCAGTTATGGTATATTCGTAGGTGAATAAAGCAAGATAATCTGATAAATGTAAATCCAAATCTCAGAGAAAAATACACATGCCAGAAAACGTTTTTATAATGCTATGTCCTCTATATTGAAAAAACAGAAAAAGGAGCAATATCTAAATTTTAAACTTCCCAAAGCGTATTTCCCCCGCCCTACCTCCCTTCCCTTGGTCCAATACAAAGAGCTGTGTAGAAGAGAAAGGAAGAAGAAAAGAAGGGAGAGAATTAATCAGAGAAACTCAGAAAAGTGAGAACATTCCCATCAGCTTCTGCTTTTATCCCTGGAGACACCCATTCACCAATCCAAGTGTTAAAAGAATTTCCTCTAATACTTTGTTATCACAATCAATCAGCTTTTCCATCATAACCTGCTTTTTTCTTGTTTGTTTTCTCAACACGAAACCACAGCAAGGTTTATGCTTAGTTTACAATTGACCTACCCTCTTTGAACATGCCCAGACAAGAGGAAACTGGTTTCTCTGGAAACAGGAGCTACGTGAAATCTTTTAGTACTTGTAATTATTTAAAGCTGTTCACACATATGCAGCAATAAGGCACCAGACCTTCAGCACGTGATACACATTTACCAGGCAAGGTAATGAAGGACAACCCTACCAGTGACACACCAGGCTGGTAAAAGGAATTGGTAGAATTCAAATATGAATGAAAGAAAAATCCCAGCACATAGACCGCTCAATCTATCTATAAAATCTCTTAGTGGTCATAATAACAAAGCAAGCTGCAGGAACAATCTTGGAGGCACTCATAATGCGCAATATGGAAATGTAATGTCATATTTTTGATGGTATGGAGCCAGCAGGCCACATATATTGAAAGCCCCTTTGTGGAGAACAGCACATTAGTCCCTGCTGGGACTAATAAAACCAGTTAAAAATATTCAAGCCAAGCTGAAGGCTTCCTAATTTCCCATTAACTCTCTGTTTTTCATTTTTAAAGAGTGCAGTTGGAGACTGACAGTCTATCTGGGATACAGCAGACAGAGGTGAAGGTGATACTGATACTTGCAGTCCTCTGTGCTTTCAAGGCAAACCAGACACATCAGAACACATACCAGTTTCTCAGACACTGCCATTCACAAGGTGCTATTAACATAAACCTCTGCTTAAGGTGCTTTAGGGCTGTGAATAGCAGTGGCTGAGGAATTGTAACAGGAATATTGCTCTTGCTTTCATTGCTCTTGGAATAATCTTTAACAAAGTTGTGGGCAGGAAGAAAAGATGGTAACATCTTAATTTATGTCTGCTAAATTAAAAAAAAACCAAAAAACCAAAACAAAACAAAAAAACCACAACTGTCAGAGCTGTTTCCTCACTTCCTCAGCATTTTTCAGCAGATAGCAAGTTTCCTGACTTTGCTGACATTTCCCACAAAATTCCAACACATTTGGATGTGCTTAAATCTCATTGTTCCTAAATTGTCTATGATCAAGACTGTTTACAGATCTTTATGGTGCTTTCACACTTAAATTAGAACAGCAGGACAGCGTATGGCAGGAAAAAAAGAGGTAATGAAGCTATCTTTCCCCATGCTTTTCCATGGAGAGATTCCAGGAGGGAAGGAACGCTACAGATTTTGAATAGACTGGGCAGAAATAATCGTATTTCAATAACCGAAGATAAACCCAAAGTATTTAGTGGTGAGACATTTTAATTATAATGACAGAGCTGGATTTTATGTTTGTAGGAGGAAGCAAACATTAGTTAGGAATTAGGATATGAGGGTGGAGGGGCACAACAACTAAGGAGAAAAGAGGAAAACAATTAGAAGTTATGTCCGTCATCTGATACAGAAAAAGAGAAAAATATCAATTTTTCAGATGCACACACAGAGTATACACAAACACATACACACACACTTTCATGCAGATATTTATATGTAAATGCTAAACAAGCATGGTTCCAAGGTCTCAGATGAACACAGCTTAAGAAAGATCTTTCTCTAGCAGCAATGGCTCATTTTGTATTTCAAGGGGGGAAACTATGATAACAATTACACAAAAACCTCAAACAAGCAGGACTGAATAAAGGTACACTGAAATGAGACTTTCTGGTAAGAGCAAACGAGCACTCATCCTAAACTTTGCAGAATACATTTGAGAAGAGGGAATAGAATCGGCTCAATTTACCTTTGTTTATCAGATTCTTTAAGCATATTAACATCTCTTGATGAATTAGGTTGAATTTTGCTGATAGACCTAAAAGTGTGTATATTTGTCCTTAATTATTATCAGAGCATGCAATGGTCTAACTAAAACATATTCAAAAGGTTCCTGAGTTTGGGGGGTAAAAGTAATGCAATCACCTTACTTAAGTAGAAAAGAGTAGAACTATGATAGCTGTTGGCAAGACTACTAGTTTAGAGTGATATTTTCTTGAGCCAGGGCCAGATTACAGACTATTTTAGCATTGCTAGTAGATTGCCAACACTGAGGGAGGTGTTGACAATCACAGCTGATTGGAGTCACAGTTACTTTTCACCATTTTTTTCACTAACCAAGGAAGTCATGTAATAACTGGCAATTTCTCTACTGCTTTCAGGGCATATGTTTGCGAAATGGCCTCAATATAGTAGTCAAAGCACAGGTACAAATCTGAAATGAGGTAGTGGCTTGAGGACTCAGAAAAGCCAGTGTTAGTTGTCTTCTCTGTGGGCAAGAAATCAGGTGGACTTACTAGGTATGTCCACCAAAAATCCCAACAAACAACACTGCTCTGCAAAGCTGAAGCAAGTTGCTGTGGTAGTAGATAGCACAGAGCAGAGAGCTCTGCCACTCTCTGCCTGTTTTTGGAGACAGAGTTTGCTTGACCATGGGAAAGTCCTTTGTTACCAAGAGAAAGGGCACTGCATTAAATACTACCAAAAAAATCTATTTGCCTCATTTTCCCCACTGTAAAACAACACTTTTGCTACTGCAAAAGAGTATTGTGTTAAGCCCAGGAAAGAGTTTGAGGTGTCCAATATCAGCCGTGGTACATGCTTGAGGGAGAGAGCCTTTTCTTAATTTGGTTATAGAAATATAGCTGCAGGAGGTAAGCAGGATTTTTATACTGAAATGTGCCTGTATCTTGGGGCTTTATGCTAACTCTAGGGAGGCTTTCTTAGGCAGCCACAGGCAAAAGGATCCTGATAGCATTGTTTTACTGGATCTTCCCTGATTCAAGGATTCCAGAGTTTGTTCAAGAAAAAAAGGCCCTCAGGCAGACCAGCTCCCACCAGAAGGGAAGGAAGTCTTGAAGGAATTGTTAGGTCCTCAAATCCAGTTGCCTTCTGCGAGAGTTCATAATGTCAAATAACCCTGAACATCAACTGATCAAGGCTCCAGATGGAAGCTAGGAAGTTCGCCACTCTTTGACGGGAAGTTCATTTCATACCCTCATTCTTTGAAAAATTACAAAAAATCCTTCTAATCCTCTGACTAACTTTTATTCTTCATAAGTATCTGCAACAACTCCTATTCAGTCCGTAGATGAGCCAAGAATTCCACAAGCATGATGCCTTCCAACACAATTAACAAAAAAAATAAACTTGATGAGAGCAAACCTTAAGTATTTCCTCTGCTAAGGACATACTCATTAGTTTGGGATAATCTATGCCACAGGTGTTTACAAAATAATAGTCTATACTATGTATGCAGCTCCCTGATCCATTCTTTGCCACCTACAAGACCAGCTTTATTACTATACTCCTGTCAATAAACTGGAAGATTGACCTGTCTTTGAACAATGGTTACTTGATATTAATAACAATATTTACCTTTTGGGGGGTAATGTTTTGTGGGTTTTCTTTTGTTGTTTTGTTGTTGGTAGTGGTTTTTTGTGGGCTTTTTTTTTTTTTTTTTTCAGATGCCACTATAACTTACCATTGTGGTCCAGGCAATTCTGAAGACTATGGCCTGCACACCTACTGTTAACAAACTCCCACTTTTTTGGCGAATTTAGGAGCTAAATCCAGGAAGGCATTAACCTGAGATAAACCAAAAGTAGTGCAGGGGAAGAAAACCTCAGAATTGCTTTGCTGTTTTCACGGAAGAAACATACTACAAAAGTAATTGGGGTCTTGAATTACAGTGGACCTCAATGGATAGAAGATCACTGTCATTGTTTTAGGACAAAAAATTACAAGATAGCAAAGGGAACCGAATATTCTATACTATGCATCTTGATTGAAATGTAATCTTTGTATTTTCAACCTCTGGGTGACTTTATCTTCATTAAATGAAATAAAATATCCTCAAATACTAATGAAGAAGAAGAAATAATTAGGTTTTTTTAACACATTCAGTAGTTAAATAGGAAGTGAGGGCAGTACCTCTTGTGTAAAAGTTTATATGACAGCACACTGACATTCTGCTCATCCAAGGTGTTTTATGAATAGAACTGAAAAAAAGATCGCTGTTTAAATCTGAAGAAAGCAGTTTATCAGATTTACTTTATTGATTATTGTTTATATTTTCTGAACTCAAAATAATAATGCCTGTCCAACTGGATTATTTAATTTCTCTTAAAGCAGCATCCTTGGAAATGGGGAAACAAGCAGGGTGTTTTGTTGCATTCTAAACTAACTGAGCAATCTTTAATTGCTCTGGTGCATATATCCTTCTAAGAGTATATTCGTCTATGCTACATGATAAAATTGCAGAGTACACAAAGTCTTTGAAATTCTTTAGTGAAACAGGCATCATTAAAAAAAAGTGTCCTTAATATGTGATCAGGAGGTAGAAATGGAATATTATAAAAAGTATAGAATCAAAGATACTATATCCTTGTATCATATTGCTTCTCATCAAAATTAAGATGAATTAATCCTGCAGTACAAACCATGCTTGATGTATTCAGTCCTGTTTGTTCTCAGCTTACTGAGTCTGAGAGATTTTAATGAACCACAAGAGAAATGTTTTTACTGGACTACCCAAGAACTCCACATGCAAAACAAAAGAACTAAAAAATAAGATATTTTTTAAAATTGAAAACCAGAATGAGATTTGCCATATCTTAGTTTTCATGATAAAATTTTGATGAGAAATCGCTATTTGTTCTGGGAAATGCAGCTTTGCTTTGGAACATGAGTTTTCCACTGATGTCTGGAGTGACCATAACAGATAAGAGACAAGAACTGTGGCTATCTTAGAGATAAGACTGAATGTTTTAATGGCCACAGATAATATATATGGCTCAATGCATTCAGGTGTGCCATGAAGCTCATGTTGGAAGGTGAGAACTGATCAGTGAAGGAAACCATTATTCCTTTACTCATATTCCAGTCCTGTCAAAACACAGGCAGCATTTATGACACATCTCATCTTTTAGCATCTCCCAGGCTTGCCGTGCAGTTGGATGACCCCTCTCCTGTTATAAGATTCCACCAGCCCGTGGACAAGCTGTGCAGGGATGTGAGAATGTGGAGGCATACAAGACTAGAGGATGGCACTGCTGGTAGAGGATGCCCTGCAGCATGACCTGCCCTCCAAAGCAAACCCCATTGAAAAGCATACCATCACACAGCACACCATGTGCTGCATTTTCTCCTTCATGATGCAACTCAATCATCCTGGTTTCTCAAGCAGTAAGGCCAAGAGAATGCTAGAGAATGGCTAAATGTCAAAGGCTCTCACATGTTCATTGCATTATCCCATGCCTTATTGTGACAAAAACGCTTAGTTATGCAGCCCTTACACAGCCTCAATATTTTAATGGTGTATGCAGAGTCAAGCTTGTGGATGGGTCCTTGTGGGATTGCAGATTTTTGCGCTATTGATATTTCATCTGAAACATGGGAGATGCTAATTGCCAGCTTTGCAGTTTTCCCCTGGTGGTCATACCAAAAATATGTTGCATACTGAAATTCGATATGTAGCTATTGCAAAAAAACCTTACAGCAAACAATCCCAGCAAGGAATCAAAATTCCAGTCCTGTGCAGCAAAAAAATTTCCAACAGCTCTGAAAATCTTAAATCTCTACAAAACAGTAAAACAGACTCATTTTTCTTTCTTTTCCTCTTCCCCTTATTTTCAGTATATATCAGAACTCCCTGGAAAGCTTAAAAGCAAACAATATGACTTTCTTAATCAAGAGAAATGCTATAAACCAACCATTCACAGAGAGAAATGTAAGTAGATATTAATCAGAACAAAAAAAAAATTGCTTTTGCAACTATTCACAATAATAAAATCAGACATTTAAGATTCAGAATCAATTAAATTATATTGAAAATATGGCATTACAGAGAACAGATTCAAATTCTTTCATTTATTAATAGTTTCCTTTTTTTTTTATTTATCCGACTCGGCTGGTTTTTGCTCAGAAGCCTGTGTTAGTTAGCACCTGGCTGGCAACTCTTAGTAGAAGATTCATGAACCCTACAGCTAAGGTCTGAGCAGGTTACCAGGAGTCAGTCACTTTGCCTTTAAAGTTTGAGGCATGTACAGCAGAAGCACACAAAGCTCAGAGGGTATCTGGAGGCCAGAAAGCTAAATAGGCAAGCTGCCAGGCTGATTTCCAGTGGAGAACAGAGCTGGTACCATTTTTGTAATTGTCTTCCTAACCTCCAAGCACTGATGCCGTTGCACAGCACTACCTCCCCAAAGTGAATGAGCACCTTTCCTGGTAATTACGCAACCCTTCAATCCACTTACTCTCAACTTTCCTTTGCACTGTGCTATATTTGACACAAAATGTTTAATCAGGTTCATTTATCATGTCTGGAACAGCCTGACTCATCCCCTATTTATAATTAGAAAGGATTTCATCTAATAAATGCTGAGTCCTCTTAGCAAAGTCAGTGAATGGAGAGTTTGCTCAGAACCATGCAAGGCTGAGGGTACATACATAATCTATTTCACATGGAATTAGAAAGATACCAGATTTCTTCAGAAAATTTTCAAAGTTTAAGGCAGTTAAATGTTATTTAGGTCCCATGTATGAGTTCCCAGCCTGGAAACACGGAGGCAGCTGGAAATCATTCACCTCTCTGTCTTTGTCAGCCTGTACACAAAACGTTGGCAGTGAGGGCTTTCTTTAATTGTTAAATACTTTCAGAGAAGCCTAACTATTAATTTTCTATATGTAGAGTATTAAATAACAAGTTATTACCTAAGCAGCTAATATCTAGAACTTGTAAGAAGAAAGCTGTAAATTTAATGAAATCTTAACCTACAAAAAAACAAGTTTAAAAAAAACAACAAAACCCTATGGTCCAATGGTCAGAATTAAACAATGAGAGATTTAAATGCTGAAGATATCAGAGTGAAGACACAGAAAGCTGCCTTTCTTTATGTCTTCAGTCTAAAGCCATCCTGCATTTTTTGTATTTCTCTTGCAATTATGATGCTGTGTTTGCCCTTTATAATGACACTGAATAGCACAGAATGCTTTAACACAACTGAGACAAGGCAGATCATTAACAATTGCCAGTTAATTTAAACACTGTATGGTCAACCCTGAAAAAACTATGCCATCATTCCTGATAATGGAGAGTCCTCATCAGTTCCTATTGTAAAATGAGAGAAAGAGAACTGGGGGGTGTGTGTGTGTGAAAGCGTAAAAGAATAACGCGAGGAACAGTGGGTGAACAATAGTTAACGAAATGTCACCACTGCTGTATTCTCTCTCCCTGAAGGCTTTACTGGGGAGGGAAAGAACTTGAATCGCATGTGCTAAATTTTGAAGTTGTGTAAATTGGAATTTGGCAGCTGATGATGGTTAAATTAGCTAAGTATCTTGTATGCTGGTAGACACTTAACATAGATGGGGCCACAGCCTTAGCAATAAATCTGTTTTAAAAGGGAAAACTCTGTAAGATTTCATATAATGAAAACATGAGTTTATACAATATGAATACCTATGAAGAGAATAAAATGAAGCACATATGCTGGGAGGGTGAATTCTTCCTGCTAAAGCTTTTATTTCTTAGATACTTTTAATGTGTTTAGGCACTTCCTGGAAGATGACTGTTTTACTAAATATCAATCTTTATCATCTTTATAAATTAAATGCAGTTTTATACCATCATTGTCAGAATATCACTGACTGATATTCTGACAGTTTCATTATACCCTGCTCTTAAGTTGTTACAGTTATGTCCCCTACTTTAACTAACTCTCTGACCATAATAACTTCTTCCCCACCTATGGCTTTTTACAAATTCCTGATCTTCACTTCAAAAGATCAGTGTTTCATTATTGCCTCCGCCCAGGACATTTATCCATCCATCCATTTCTGTCTTCATTTCTCCCACTTTATCTTTCCTTTGCTTTTTTTTTCAACTATTATGCATTGAACATGTTTTCTGCCCTCCCTCACTGCTGTCCCCTCACCTCACCAAAGTCAGACAAATCTCTCTTTTTTAATTCTCAATACAAATATTTCATGCTTATTGCATTAAGTTCGGGAGCTAAAGAACAGAATTAAAACCCAGCAGATAGACAGGTTAAGGTATCTGCCAACCATTGTGTTACTTCCCAGCTCAGTGTTGCCCTGTGTTTGAGCAGCGATTTTCATTAATGACACCACCCTGAAGGGCCAACTTCATCCAGCTCATCCTATCCTAAGGAATGCAGTGCTCTTCACTCACCCTGCAGTGCTCCCTGGCTCCCCCCCCCACATCCTGGGAGGGTCAGTAACAATCAGGGACCACTAAGGTGTCTTTCCCAAATCTTTCACCCAGGTAAAACACAATGAAAACTTGCCTCTATATATTTCATACATTTGCTGTAAAGCAAATTATTAAAAAAAAAGTATAGAAAGGTTATTATAATTTTTGAATGTTAGTAGAGTAAAAAAAATCCATGCAATTCATAATTAATAAAATGAATATGAATTATATACTGTAGGTCATTCTAGTTGACAAAGAAGATTTTAAATAATTTAAGACAGCAAATCTATGTATAGGCATTAGAACACACAAATTAGTTCCTCATTTGAATGCATTGCTTATCCTTATAAAGCTGTACAAAATATTTGTAAAGAAATAGAAATATAAAACCTTGCAGATTTTCCCTTGCAATGAGCACCAAACAAGCAGGGACTTGAATTATAAGTGAGGGTGGTGACATATGCTAATGGATTTGTCATCAGGAGATAATGCAATGCCATTAACTCATCTCATTTCAGATTCTAACAACTGCATGTCATGGTCGGTAAGACAAGCTGCCTCAAGATCCCAGAAAAAGAATCCAGAAGGAGAACAAGGATTTGCAAGACTATGGCTCATGGGTATATCTCACCTATGGTCAGCACTGTCTATTTTAACTTTGTTTTTTAATAAGTATCATATTCAAGAATGAGTGACTTGACTCACTAAGTGCTCTTAACTCTATTGAGAATGAATATGATTAGCCCCATCCCATTATTTTTGCGTAATAAACATGCATAAGGAAGAAAGAAGGCTAATTTGTAAATGTAGAACAGAATTACAACAAAATTTGAGATTAAAAAATTGCTTTTCACACAAGCTTTCCTTTAGGTTGCATCTAAAACCCAGTTCTGATATATACTTAAGGAAAAGAATAATTGAATTCATATATTTTTTCACTAAAATCAATAGTATTAAGCACAGGTAAAGAGCTGCTCTGCACACAATAAAATTAAAGATAATTTCCTGTTTATTACTTGCCTTAATAACATTATTGTTCATTTAATGTAAATATTAGAACAGTCTAGACCATAAATACATGCATAATATTGATTAAAACTTAAGGTACTTTAAATGTACTCTAAAGGAATGTGTAACAATTTGCAGTAGCTAAAGATCTTCCTCACTGATACCTCTATTATACTTTTATCTCTCTCTCTTAAATATGTAATTATGTACTTATCCAATGGACTGGAATGACTTGCAACAATTCTAGTCTATTGGATAAACAGGAGTTCAATTGAATGTATGACAAATAGAGCTTCTATAAATTTCTTTACTTACTGTGCAAATATGTTTACATCAGCTATCAGAAAACAAAAGTTGGTGGCATTACAAGAAGTAAAAACCCCAAGTATCAGTGTTTTCTTCTGGGTTTTTAAAGAGAAAAGTCCCATGTGTATGATTCTACTGACTCCCAGAAGAGGTTCACTGATAAATCCAGCTTTAGGGTTCCTAGTACCAGATCAAAAATGCCAAAATAATAAGACACAAAGTGCTGATCCTGTATTAACACACATTGCCATTTCAAATGTGTCAAAATATTTTCCATGGGTTAAATTCTAATGGAAGGCTTTGGTTTTTTTTTTTTTTTTTCCCCCTCCAGATCAAGCATTGGGTGCCCAGGTACCTTTCTGCAACTCTAACCTGTCTTAAAACCAGCATAAACTCAATAGTGCTTGTACTTGCTAGATCAGCAGAAATGCAGTTGTGTATCAAACATCAGCTGTCAGATGACCTGGGAATGCACAAATCTGGCAGAAGGGAGCAAACAACCCTTCCTTGAAACCTCACCTGGAGAGGCTTAAACTGTGCACTTGAGCCATCCCGCTCATCTCAACTGAGCTACTGACATGAAGTAAAGGCAGGCTCAGGTCTCACTCCAATATACAATGGCCAGGCTTAAAATAAACCCATAAAGAAAAAGTATTTTCCAAGATTTACAAGAATTCCAAGAACTATGGGATTCCAAGCCATAATTTTCAAAAACTGTTACCAATTCTACATGATTGGCAAAACATGAGAGTTGCAAGCTTTATGACAGATATGACTGTATTTAAACATAAACCTACATATTCAGACACCTCAGCTTCTATGTGGGAATATTGAATTGGGCCCTGATTTCAGATGTGCTTATCACAACTGAAACTCAGTTTTTCCATTGTTTCAAAATTTTGGTACTACTGGTTTAAAAATAATAAAATTAAATCCATTAGAATAAAGTAGTCTTAGAGTTTCCATTACCATTTCAGATTTGACTCATTTGGTACCAGTACATTAAGAAGAATACTGCCAAAAGTCAATATGAATAATCACATTCATTTTTAATTAATTAATACTCGGTTAAACACAATATCTGTAGGCACAAATATAGATCTGTATGTTTTCTGATAATTATTGAAATCAGTCATTAGTGAAAGCAGATGTGCAGAAACCTTTTCAGCATATTTTCCTACAGCAATTTTCCTACTTTTATTTGCAAATGTCTTTTTTAGATTCAGTATGAAGAAAATCAACTTGATATTGATGTCCACCTCCAATAATAGCATGACAAAGAGTTACCTCCTTTCTCACTGTTCTTCACATTCAATGCCGATCTTCCAATGTGTTCATCTTTGGAAGTGGTCTACCAGTGCTGACATACAGAACAATGTATTAAAACCCAGAACCGCCTAAAGCCAGGGTACACCTAAAATATGGGTAAGGATATAATTTTTCTTAACTGTGCACATCAACACAGATGCAGGAAGCTTTGGAGGAATTTAGGTAGCTGGAATCTGTGTAACATAAGCTCCACAGCTGCGTGTGCCACCAAGACACGTCTTGGTGACCAGAGTTGCTCCAAATGTCGAATCTTGTGCTTGCCTAAACAACCACCCAGTTGTTTCCAGATGGAGATTCAAGGTTTGTAATGTATTTTGAGGTGGGGCAGGCTACCTTGGCTTCCTCAGTACACTGATACGCTCTGCTCCAGCAATATCAGCTCCCTGCTCTTTTCATGTGTGTCTTATAACACACCATGGGAGGAAGGAAGCTGGAAAATTGATGCGCCCAGTCCAAGGAGAAATGGAGGTGGAGACGCTCCTACAGGTCATGATTAGAGCTGCTAAAGAGAAAGCAGCTCTGGAGCAAAAGGAACTAAAGGAGTTAAACTTCCTTTTCAGTTCAGAACAGGCAGCTAAGAAACATAGAAGAAAAAATACACCAAATCTTACTTTATAGACACCTGTAAAAGGGGACAGTGCAGTTTGGAACATGCAATGGGGATGTGGGAAAGGGTTTTTTTGAAAGGCAGTTGGTAAAAGGGCACAGGGAAACTTTATGTCACTGGTTGAATTGACGCATCCTGTTTTCTGCACAAACTTGTATGAATCTTCCTTTAATTATAACCCATGCAACTGACAGGAAAAGTGTCACTGTCCTCCAAACCTTATCCGCCTACCATTTAATCAGATGCTTTTAGATGGAAATAATATTGGTAGTAAGTGGAACCTCTTTCATACCCTTTGCCCGAGGCTTTTAAAAGTCACTTAATGTGTCATAGCATGCTGTTTCAACTGATGTAGGAAAAGAAAAAAGCTGTGGCGTTTTAAATAGTTGAGGCTATATTAGTTTCTCCAATATACAAGTCAGAATATCTTAAATATTAAGTTACAGTATAGAAGTTACAGCCCTGGAGTGATCCAGCCTATATTTTTTCATAATACCACATGGAATTCCCTGTGTAGTCATAGCATTTGCTAGCCTTCTTGCAATTAAGTTTCATTCTCTAATAAATGCCCAAGTTCCTCAAATAAGCCTTGAGGGCCAATGACTAGCTCCTTACGTAGCAATGATAAAGGGACATAAGTAGTAGATGTCCAAGTAGATCTTGTCTGGCCAACTTGGGCAGACAATAACCAACAAAACTCTGAGTCCTTTAATGCCGGCATTATTGAAGTGCTTGTATAGGTCATTAGAATACCCATATCTTACAAATTATGGAGGAAATGCTTCTAATGCCAAAGGACTCAACAACTGCTACAACTTTTTTCCAATTCACCTTGAATTTGTATTTTGATAGAGCTACAAATACAATATGCAAGTTAAAACCTGCTGGAAAAATGAAAAGTTGTTCATGTTTTGAAGGTCAGGGTGACGAGGTAATATTCTAGAAANGATCTCCTCCTTTGTGTCTTCAGCTCTGAGTGCCACAAATGTATGCAGTTTTAAAATTCTCAGTTTGTTAAAGTGAATACAACATTTTATAATAGAAGGACCTTATTCATTTAAGTCCTTGTTTTTTTTTAACAGGCCCACAAATGGATGGGCTTCTGGACTTGCGAGGACTTCCTAAGACTTTAAATAGGGATCTGATTTGAAATATTCATCATTTCAGGGACTGGAACTGAAATGGGAACAAAACAGGATCACTGCAAATAATGTGAATGTCACAATGTTGTAACATTAGTCTATAAGAACTTGCATTGCTGTTACACAAAAATACACCTTAAAATACAATATGATATTTTATCACAGAGGTCCTTCAATCATAAGCTTATTAAGATGGCTATAGATGATTTTATGCTATAGGCATCTGAGCACTAACAGACTGATAGAACTCATATTAAATAAGTAGCAGATATATTGCATAGAAATAAGCACTGAAATCAATTGAGGTTGATTAGACCTTAAGATTACACAGAGATTGCTCACTTGTCTCACATAAGATACTGAACATCTGTGTGGCACTATTAACTGTGTGATTGCATATTATAAGTGTATAACCACTTCTCATCATTAGCTTCTGCTGGCCTACTTGTGAAATGTTGACCTAAATGACAAATTATTTCTCAGTTTGTCTTCATAAAAGTTATCAGGTTCCTTCATTAAGGAGCATTTTCATTTAAATAATGCTGTGTTGTAAAAAATTTCCCTTTAAGAACAAAACATATTGAAAAATAAACTGGAAATTACAAGACTTGGTCAAGACATCTGTGGATATGTTCGGTGCTTCATAATATATTTTATTAATTACACATTTTCTTCATTATTTTATTCATTATTCTAAATAAAACACAGGACACCACAGGAACATAAGAAGCAAAAATTGCATTAAAGGTATGAAACAATTTGGACCTGCTAATGATAGAACTGTAGAAGACCCTAATGGGTCACACTTAATTATGAATGAGTTCAATAATGAAAGAAACAATTTAAATAATTACATAGGAAATGAAAGAAAACCTAGTTTTAAAGCACACATCACGTACACTGGAGCAAAACAGAAACACTGAAGAAAAAGTTGAATGAAGTCAAAGAATGCAGCTTTTCCTTTTGCAGCTGAATTGAATGTCTCAACAAATCTTTCAAAAATCCACTCAAATGTTTTTGTCACAAAAAGGAATGATACATCATGAATCTGTTAAACACATCCTTCAGAATGAGATGGAACAAAAGTTTTATTTATGACAGCTATGGTAAACATTTTACTTGAGACCATTAGGAAGCTGTTACTTTTTCTGTGCTTTCAAAGCCATGCTATTTAGAGACAACAAAGTCTATGAGTCATTTTCTCAGTGTATCTTTGCTTCTTGCCTCCCCCAGTACATTATTAGGGACATTTTTATCTCTAGGAATATTGAATGAAAATAGGTTTAATTCTGGAGGAATCTCCTTCCCTCCTGTAGCTTGCATGTGGTTCGGTTCCCAACTAATAATATTATCTTTCCGAAGATAATAACTAAATTCTGTTCTACATAATACGATGGTCTAAACATCACCATGAAATTAGGTGAGGATGAAGAAACATTATTAGACAGAAAAAGAGGTATTGAGAAAGGAAGACAATACCAGTGGTTTTTTTCCCACTCCCAAAGGATAAGGAATGGATTTTGTCTGTATTTACAGTTTTTGGCCATACAGCTGGGGACCCGGCCCACAAAGAGATAGCCCATGTTAGCTATTAGGATCAGACACGTAATACATGAGATACACTCAATATCTCTCTATCCACCTTTTTTCCTCAACACACTATTCTGCTGTTCATGGCCTCCCATGACTCTCGGGTCTGTGGACCAGTCAGTACAACTTTGTTGACTTGACTTCTTTCAGTCCAACCCAGTCATCTCTGTTCCATGGTCTTTTGTGGCAGACCTGGCCTTAACCACAAGGAACAGCCTTTCCAACTCTAAAAGTCTGCAATCTCATGCAGTACCATTGTCTTTTTATTCTGTCCTATTAACAGTAGATGTTAGATCAGAAATAAAGTGGCATAACAAGCTATCAAGTTGGAAACTATTTTTTAAGAAGGCATTTTCCAAGTTTTCCACATGGTGTCAGTGGCTCCTCTCACTTTTTTCAAAGCAAGAAGTTAGTTTAATACATTTGCAAACTCATCTGTGCTGTCACATTTGAGTTGTACATTGAGACTGTAAACATTTGTACAGACAATATTTCTATCACTGATGCCTTGCACTTAAAAAACCCGTTATGTTTGCACTTTAAATGAAGAAATTATTAGTCACCCTCTTTGAAAAAATGTAGTTGAGTAAACACTTCTCCTTAGTGCCTAGCTTCTCTCTCTTAACCAGATCTCCTTATTTCTTAAGATGGGCAAACATAACATGCAAAATAAAGAATATCCTTCTATAATATAACCAGACTATCACTGAACAAACCCTACATCCAAAATACAATCCATTGACAAAAGTGCTACCGTTTTCACACACTCAAGAAGCCCAAAATAGATGTTTTACTTTAATTGCACTAAATCAATAGACTGTTGTGCAGAACATTCTTATTGATTTATGACTCATGACATACATTACAGCCATGGCTATTTTTAGTGTCTCACTAAAAAGGAAGTATGCCTGTGTTCAGAACACTGGCAGTACAATAATACGTTCATCACAAAGGTTAAGCTCGAATTATAGATTTACTGATTATTAAAAATAAATTGCAGTAGGTTTCTTTCTATTAAAAAAATTGCAAGGTGCCTTTTTAAGGCCTTTTAAGGTGGCACTCAGTGAATATACATTGCGACTTTAATACCTGGGCTTTTGACAATTTGTCATTTAAACGTCATTTACTGCTCTGCCTGCATATAGCACTGTGCTCTGGCAGCACACTAAGCCATCTAAAAAAATATCCTGATGCCACCTTTTCCTCCTGGCAATGCCCAAGCACGTTTTCTTCTAAGGACAGTCTGTACCTGCATCAAGGGCCTGCCTGGTTATCTGGATGGACAGCACAACCAGTCTTAACCATGGTCTTAAGATGCTCTTCAAAAAGCAGTTTAGATACACTGACTGGAACTCACATGCTAGTAGTCTACATTTCCCTCCATAATGATATATAGCCCTTAATGCTATAAAAAAGTAGTAATATTACTATAATACTCTTTATTCCTGCCATAGACAGTAATAACCTAAGAGAAGTGGACACTAGAGAGCAGAGAGGGGAGAATCTCCTTCCACCAAATAAAATCTTACTTTTAACAGACTCTAGAGAATCCTGTGGAGAAACATTACAGATATGAATGCTAATGTTATAAATATGCGTGCTAATCTTTTATTTCTTGCCTCACATTTTTCTGTTAGAAAAATGTTTTTTCTAGCTTAGAATCATAGAATCATAGAAGCATAGAATCATAGAATGGTTAGAGTTAGAATGAACCTTAAAGATCATCAAGTCCCAGCACCCCTACCATGGGCAAGGACACCTCCCACTGGAGCAGGTTGTTCAAAGCCCCATCCAGCCTGGCCTTAAACACTTCCAGCGATGGTGTTTCTACAGCTTCTCTGGGCAACCTGTTCCAGTGCCTCACCACCCTCACAATAAAGAATTTCTTTCTGGGATCTAATCTAAATCTCTCCTCTTCCAATTTAAAACCGTTACCCCTTGTCCTGACAAAGAGTCCCTCCCCATCTCTCCTGTAGGCCTCCTTCAGGTACAGGAAGGGTGCTATAAGGTCTCCCCAGAGCCTTCTCTTCTCCAGGTTGAACAACCCCATCTCTCTCAGCCTGTCCTCAGAGGACAGGTGCTCCAGCCCTCTGATCATCTTCGTGACCCTCTGCCGGGCCCGTTCCAACAGGTCCATGTCCTTTCTATGTTGAGGACTCCAGGGCTGGACACAGTACTCCAGGTGGGGTCTCACGAGAGCAGAGTAGAGGGTTAGAATCACCTCCCGCAACCTGCTGGCCACGCTTCTTTCGATGCAGCCCAGGATGTGGTTGGCTTTCTGGGCTGCCAGTGCACTTTGCTGGCTCACGTTGGGCTTCTCATCCACCATTACTCCCAAGTCCTTCTCCTCAGGCTACTCTCCAACCATTCTCCACCCAACCTGTATTTGTGCTTGAGATTGCCACATCCCAGGTGCAGGACCCTGCACTTGGCTTGGCTGAACTTCATGCAATTTGCACTACCTCACCTCTCAAACCTGTCCAGGTCCCTCTGGATGGCATCCTTTCCCTCCAGTGTCAACCGTGCCACCGAATTTGGTGTCATCGGCAACCTTGCTGAGGGTGCACTCTATCTCACTGCTAATGTCTCTGACAAAGATGTTAAATAGCACCGGTCCCGGTAACAACCCCTGAGGAACACCACTCATCACTGGTTGTCACTTGGATATTGAGATGTTGACCACAACCCTTTGAGTGTGTTCATCCAGCCAGTTCCTTACACACTGCGTGGTCCATCCATCAAATCCATGACTTTCCAATTCGGAGACCAGGATTTTGAACTTCCAGTGAAATGTCTGAAAATCCAGTACATATGGAGACACTTGCCTAGATTTTTGGAATGACCTGCCCAGTCAGTCATCACCATCAATGCAGATAAAATACACCTTAATATTTCTTTTTTTGAACATTGAAGAACACAGAAAATCTGGCCAATGTATGGCAGGATACAGGAGTCAAGCTGGCAGTTGCTTCCCCTAAGTCTTTGCATTTTCTTCCCAGGAGTAGTCCCACTGGACATCAGGGCCAGGTATTTGTTCTTAAATGCAATCCTCATTTCAGATTTCTGGTCTCTTCAGATAAACAAATGCTTCCCAAACTGAC
Organism: Nycticryphes semicollaris; assembly: GCA_013400055.1. NCBI lineage: Eukaryota > Metazoa > Chordata > Aves > Charadriiformes > Rostratulidae > Nycticryphes > Nycticryphes semicollaris. The sequence goes on from VXBJ01004997.1 coordinate 273,867, forward strand.
TATTGCACACATATCAAAATCATGCATATGTGCTTCTGTCCTCTAGACTGCCCAATGGTAGCACTTAACTCAGACACAGTCAGCTCCAGCTACACCAAAATACTAATAAACTACATGCTGACACTGGAGAAGCCATCAGGAGAAACAAGCGTTTCAGAACTCTGCAGTACCACTAATTTTGATTTTTAAAAGGCTAATGCACTCTGATTAGAGTCTTCTTGTGTGCATAATTAGTTTAAAACAAAACACATACCTTTGCAATTTCTGTAGTTGGAAATTATAATAGAGGAATCATTAGTACTGCTTTTAGTGTACAGAAAGTGCTATTATGAAGTATAAATATAATCTACACCTTTGATTCTGTACTCAGTGTGTCACTTTTTAATTTTTTTTTTTTAAATAGACTATCAATCACTTTGCAGTAACTGGGAGATATAGATTTATGAACTGATAACAGATCACAGACTATTTTTCTTCTAGGTTAGTGTTGGAAAATCGCTTCTATTCATAGCCCGCATGAAAGGAATTAGTGACCTCAATAAGTTACTGAAAAATCCATCCAGTGCTGAAAAGCTACTATTGCATCTATTATTATAATTAGTCTTACCATTACCACTGTCAGGCTGCACACAAAGAGAGATTCAGGGCCTCATCTAAAGCCAGTGAAGGAAACAGAGTGATAGCGCTATGTTTTCTGTACTGTATCTGTGACAAAAATTTATGTTTGATGGCCACATTTTTCAAAAGTAAGCACTTAAAAGGAAGGCACTTTAATGTCTTTCAACATTTTCTAAAACTCTGAGCATTTTCTAACTCCAGAATATAAAGAAATTTAGTACATGTAAAAATCAGGGAGTCATTCAGGAAGGACTACTAATATTTAATTTTAAATATCTATTATTGCATAGTCACAATGTTTTGCTATGATTTACTTAGATTTTTTCTTAGAGAAAGAAAATTTCTGAAAAGAAAAATAAGATACATTATGAACTAAAGACATCTGCAATAATCCAGAACCATGGAAGGTGAGCTATGGTATCCCATCACAGTGTTATCTATTTCATGTCTCAGTCTGAGGCTTAATTTTGCTCAGTCTCCCTGGGATACATCTTGGTGTATATCTTCTAACAGAAAAGAATTACAAGGTAAAATCCAAAAGCTATAGGTATTCCCAAAGTTTCCTGATGAAAGAAACAACTTTGTGAAAATTGAGTTGACATTGGAGTGTTGCAATTATTAAATCCATAACTCAGATCGATTCATCAAAAGGTGGATACCACTACTACCAGGAGAGCTTTCCAATGAAAATGCTACATGGAACAGCATGAAATTGCCTTCAGAGACTGAAATGCAAAATTAATGTATAAGGATAAATCAACTGTATAAAGTCTAAATTTATTCTCTTGTGAAATTTTTATACCGCTCTCTCTATATCATCATGTATATGATGATTATAACCCAGGAGAAAGGTACCAAAGCATAGATAAAACAAGCCAAGAAGTCACTGCCTTGGAGTACTGTCAGTTATAAATGTTGGGTGAGTACAGAGTGAGGAAAAGGACAACTTGTAAAGGAAAAAACTGGGAGGTTACTACTACTCATAGGAAACAACAGGCATTCAAAATGCAAGGTGGAAACTGCTGGCACTGGTGTTGGTGGCAAAGGGAAGCAGGGCCATGTCATTGCATGGAGTAAAAGTTGTAAAGGACACATTACACAGCCCAGAGCTCCAGGAGAAAGAAAGCAAAAATACGTGGCCAACAGAGTTTACTGTTTGCTCTGTGCAGCAAGAATGGAACAACTGAGGAGTTCCTGATCCCGGGAATTAGAGATGGCTGTGCAATCAGTGTACAATATGCAGATCATCCTCTTTAACCAGAAATTTCCAAGTGAACAAAAATAAAATCTAAAGCTTTTCATAGGCCATTTAGATGATGCTGGAGGAATTCTACATTTTTCTATATTTTCTGAGAGTGAATGGATGACAACTCATTTGAATTAAAATAAAATAATACATAATATCTTTTTTCAGCTCATTACTCACAACCCAAAGTACACTAGCATAATAAAGAAGAAACCTCAATCGCTGTAATGTCTTTTTTCTTTTGGGTGCAGCTTTGTACACTCACTGTGTACAACAGTAAAAGCTTTATTCTTGAGTGCATCCTAAGACAACATCAATTTAGAATAGCACATACCCAAGGTATATAATTTTACATTCCTTCTATGTTTGCAAATGGAAGCAAAAGAAACACACCAAGGGAGAAAATGTGATTCACTAAAAGCAGACCCTGTCTTAAAGAGCTCACAACTTTTATAGTAGATCTTGCAGACAGTGAAGGCTGTAACCTACTTCAGGACCTTGGGAAGGGAATAAAACCAAGGTCTCTGGGAACAGTCTCTTTCACATCTTTGGAATATATTTTCCAATTTTGATTGGCAGAGCTCAGATTCACTGCAGAAAACATACCAGGACAACACAAGTTTTCACACACAGTGAAAATATGAGCAAAATACCTAGATTATAGTCATGGTTTGGTCTGCTTTAAAAACTAGTTTTTTTAAAGCTGAGGGGGAAAAAAAGAGGGGGTATGTTTCAGTTCATTTGTGCTATAAAACAGGCTACTCAGGAGCTAATAATACAACGTGCCACTGCAGATCTTACAGTCAGATTATGACTTCCCCTTACGCATGGCTGAGCCTGTTTCTCTCACAAGTAGTTCTCCACAAACAAAGACAGATGACTTGGAAAGACACTGGGCTTTGTGTTTATCTCAGATGAGCATAAATCAGGAAAAACTACAGTGAAGTCAATGGGATTACTGTACTACAAAACAGATGGGAGAGCAGGACGCAGTGTCCTGCATGCAGTGTACAAAGTGGCATTTTAAAGCCACACTTTCAATTTGCCAATTTCTTTTGCTAATCTGGAATCATTTAATGATTTTCTTTTCTTCCCCTCCCCCAAGCATGACTGTAAGCACCACCCTACTTCCTTACTTAAAATGCCCCAAAATCTAATTTAGCATTGCTGAAGCTTGGTTAGCTCATCATCTGCCACTAAGCCAGCCTTGGCAAGCGAGGTGCCCTCAGCCTGGCCTCAGGGGCCGCACGCTCCCGCTGGCACTCCAGATGTGGCCTAATGCAGCATCAGCAGCACAGAAAAATGCTTCTTTGTCCGGTCCCCTGCACAGTGGCACGGCCAGAGAGCGGCAGAGGACCCTGTCATTACCTGCACAGATTTCCCCCATTGCTGTGGGTCTGCAGGGACTGTGGGAAGCTGCAGCAGAGGGAGAACGAAGGGCTTTTAGTGAGGTGCATGGAGTGGCAAGAGGGCTATGATACAATGGGCACTTCAAGTGCGGCGAACAAAGAAAAATTGCATTTTCATATCAATGGCATTTTAGAGAAAGGAAAGAGGCAAGAGAGACAGAGCAAAGAGGCCATATTTCTGCCTGGTTTTGAGCTTTCAGAAGAGGCTCCCCCAATTAAAGATGTGGCACCTAAGATAAAGCATCATCACATTTTCTGCTAATTATCCCACTGTGTGCATTGCCCTGCTGCCTGCTCGCCTGAAGCAGCATGATGGGCTGGCACCAGGGAAGCAAGCCTCATCTTTAAACCATCTTCAAATTGAGATGCAAAGTCTTTCATAAAGTTATGCACAAATTCTACCAGAGGTTCCTAGGCCTAATAATGTTTGCTAATATAGTAAGGAAAAACAATTCTGTCTGCTTCAGGGATTATCAGGTGAAATTCTATCCTTACAGATATGCACAAAGTTCGACTACTTGATCAGAATAGACCTTCCTTGTTTTAAATATCTATGTAGCTCTCTCTCACCTTCTGTCTAGAGTTTATAGACCAAATAATGTATTTTCCTAACTTGAGATTCATTGATGAAACTTCACTAACACTAGAGTCTTTGAAAAATAGTACATATATTGGAAAGCATCTGGTTTTAAATTCAGTAGGACAATTGAAGACTGTTAAAAGTTTTCAAAGAAGAGAATAAATTTAAAAATATGCTATAGCTGTATAGAACATTATTTAGAATAAATTATTTATCTGGCATTTTAAGTACATGTTAGGATTGTAGAATCGTCTAGGTTGGAAGGGACCTTTAAGATCATATTTTAACATATATCAGTGTGTACTCTTCTTATTTTTTCCATAATATTAGATTTAATATGACCTGAGTTTTGCAGCATGGTAGAGGTACTTCAAGGGAGTGATAGCCTACCATTGCATCCTGCCTTCATCTCTTCCTCCCCCTTTGCAACCAGAAGCATATTTACATGGAAGGTGTGCAGCAAGCTTGAACTCACATCCCAGGCTCTGGGCTGGGACAGCTGACTGACTCCTTCACTGCAAATCCCTTTTTGGCAGTCACGGCATAGGCTTCCCAAGACATTTATACAATAAGTTTAAAAGCAATTGTACATTCCACAATGCTAAAGACCATGTAATGCTTACTGATAGTGAACTGTGCATTGACATACCCAGTCATCTGAGAAGGATGGACAGCCTTGCAATTAAGACAGGTTAGCACTGGATAAATTATGATGGGATAAAATATGATATGATGGGATAGGAATAGAACCAGTAAGAGATGCTCCAAATTTGTGCCTGTTCCTGTAGTATGGTTGCAGAGCACTTGCAGGTGATTCAGCAGTATCATAATCCAAAGTTAAAAATTAAAAAGCCTAAGATTGGAACTTATTCCTGGTCAGGCAAAAAGTCTGGGCAATGATGAAGACTGAGCCTAACCCTCCAAGTTCGACGCTTGCACCCTTACCATCAACCGGTTGAAATCTAGAAGTACATTGTAGTGGAGCAATCTTGTATGCTGAATATAGTTTTGAATTTTGCATGAGAATTCCAAAAGACGTCTGATGAAGAATTGTGGCAGAATACTAGCATGGGATTTTTGAAAGGTGTATATATTGAGGAGCTTTGTGGATTCTTTCTGGCCTCATGGGAAAGTACATGTGTTTCTTTGCAAATGAATGAACAATAAAAATCTCAGCTGTACAAAGCAATGGAGAGGAACAATACTGCATTTCTCCCTAGGGAAGGACTACAAGCTTTTTCTTTCTTTGTGTCTCTAATTTCTATAGGCTTGCAAATGCCTGTAAGATCCGTTGAGTTCCCACTACAGCCTTTCCCAGCAACTAGCTTACCACTGAAGGAATCTGCAGCAGGAAGTGTAAACTGAGTTGTAATGAATCCCCAAAGGCATAAATGACATATGCCACCATTTTCAGCATGTTTTTTTACACTCAGGAGAAAACAGTTGTCAAAGGCACTTCTGAAAAGTAATTCTACACCTGAGATTCCTGGGCTACAGGTAACTGGTCAAAACAGTTTCCCAATAAAAAAAATAAATAAAATAAATTCTTTCCATGAGACATGGACCCTCTGCCTACTTCCTGAGAACTGATCACAGTTTACTGAACGCCCTGCACACAAAATATTAACAAAACCATCATGACGTTTCTCTTATTAATTGCTGCTAGTGATATATGGTCACTAAAGCTCAGTGTTTGGCAGAAGAAAAGCCATGTTCCCTTGTTGGGTTGTTCCAGACTATAGGTCAGTTTGCCTTCCCCCTTAATCATCACCATGTTTTTTTAATACTTCACAGGTGAACTGCACCCCAGGACCACAATGTATAGACACATGCAATAGTCACTGCCTTTGATTATCACACCTTCCTGCTTCCCCTTTCCTGAGCTCCAGGCAATGGTTCACATGGCATCTTGCCCATGGAGCTGGACATGTGTGGAAGCTGCCGTGCCTGCCAAGCCTCAAAACAGCTTTGAAAGGAGAGTGGGGGAACCAGACAGCACACTGAAGTCTGCGCACAGAGGTGAGCACAGCCAAAGGGGAAACAACCGCCCATGTGAGACTGGGCTGTCTTCCTGAGGAGGAGCACGTGATAGCACAGGAGCTGTGCTATAAAAAAAGGTTTCTGTTTGTGTGAGGAAGAGGACAACATATGGCTTGGTAATTGCCTTCAAATCAACTCTTGACTTGGCAGGGTTTAGCTAAACCAAATCAGTCTTGCGGAGGTTAGGCCAAGAGCTGTTTAAATTTCACAGGCCATGTTGCATTTCATATGATACCTATTTATAAAATCCTAGCTACGTTTTTAAAGTTAGCATAGAAACAAAACTTCTGGAGAACAACCAACTTTACAGGAGCCATCTGTGTCCCTCCCCCCTTTAAACTCAGACCACAATTTCAGCAAGTTTCCTGGTTCAGTATGCACCTGAAATAAAACTCCAAAGTTGAAGGCCTTCAAACTTTTGTTGGTGCTGCCTCACATCTAGGCTGACATTTGCAGTATTTTATCTAATGAGAGAAGCCAAATTCTGAAAATTTTACCAAGGAGGTATAAGATTGCTGAAGCAATGCTATTTCATTTTAGATTACTGGGCTGCAGAGTTTGCTCTATAATTATTTGATTCAAACTTATTCTTGTGTACCTCATATAAAAGAGAGAAACTTATTTATTCATCCAAACCCATTCTAATCTACAGGCTAGAAGCTGTGTGCAGAGATGAATGCTGCTACCAGAGATACTGAGCTGCAGTCATTGCTCTCAAAGGGTCTGACCGAGCAGTTATGTTTTAGACTGGGGTTTATGTACACATCATGCTCTTCCCAGCCATATTTGTCTGCTTTGTTTTCTTATTACAGCGATGAGGTGAAACGTATAAGCATTCTGCCTTTGTGAGTACTTCACAGAACAAGACAGTAGGATTTTTGCATATCCCACTTTGCTGTCTGCCTGCAGGAGCAAAAGCACAGGGCAGTGCAGGAGGAAACCTGCTTATGTGCATGCACTTGCTGTCATGAAGAAAGTCGAGCAACGGTTTCCTGCAGTTAACTAGAACTTGAAAAAACAAATAAGCCATAAATCTGTTTAAAAATCAGACCTGCAAGCTCGTGCTCCTTCTGCAAACTGCATGTTAGATTCCTGATGAACCCACTGAGCAGCTTTTGGATTTTATGTACTGTAGCCCCTCTTCTAGGAAAAGGCAATTGAGATGACTCTTTATAGCTCATCAGATTGCTGCATGATTTTCTGTTAAATAGATACAATGTTCACCCCAGCTTCAGGATGCTACCTCTCTATGATGCCGTCAGCATCTGAATCTGATCTTTTTGAAGTCTATATGAGTTTTGTCACTCAAATTCTCTGCTGAAAGGATCAGCTCTATCAAGAACAAGAGACTAGAAGGGGGAATAGATTGCCTTCCCAATTCACCATCAAAAACAACAGGAAATGATTAGCTTCTGACAGCTTTGAACCGTTCAATAACTAGGCTGATTTGTTATTACTGCTGCTATTGCTCCAAAAAAGAGCACTTTGCCTCTTGCACCTTTTCCCTTTTCTTTTCTTTCTGTAGTGGAGTGAGTAAGCCAATGGGGAAAATAAGCCTTAAGTATGAATGCATGATCTTCAGTGTCAATAGTACCGGTAGCACATATTTATCTGCTGCATTGTGTTGGCATTTATCCATTAGAGAGCATTAAGGAAGAGAACCATGCAAGCCTGGGGAATAACAACTCTGCAGGCAGCTGGACCTGCTCAGCCATGAGCCGGGCAATAGCAGTTACAGAGCTGCCTCAAGTGAGGAGGGCTCATTCCACTGAGCTCCCCGTGCCCCACGTGCTTCTTCACATGGACCTCCAGACAGTTGACGTCTCCTCATCATGCCTGTGCAGCTGGCAGCTGTTAAAACAGGAACGCAATGGCCTTTCTTTCTGTGACCTTTTGGACATCTTGTCCCTCAGCTCCTCTTCCTGTTGATTATGTCTGAAACTCAAAGCAAAGCTGTCCATGATATCTCCCAAGCACCTCTTATGTTGTCAGCTGACGTTCAGTGGAAGGACTGCCTCAACATTTCCAGCAGAGAGGGTATAGTTGTGTGTACGGCAGAAAGAATATTAACCAGTTTCTGAGGTTTTGCAGCCTCACTAAATAGAGTCATATTCTCAGCTGCAGATCTTACATGAACTGGCTAATGCAAATTTCCTCTAGCCCAGTGTCCTTCCTGCTCGATAGATCTCAATGGCTATGAATAGCTAATGTATTCCACAGGAGCAGCCACAGGAAAATAAATTAATTTAAACACTAGCAAGAACTCCAAAGTAAGAAATACAATGAACAAGGCAGCAATTCACACCTCATTCTTCTGTTCTGCAGCACTGCATGTTCACCTCTGAGTTTACACCACCATGCACCTCATAAAGTCAGAAGGGACAGTACTTCTTTCATCTCTCCTTTTATTCTAACTTAATAAAGCTTGTTTTCATCTTATTTTCGCTTGTTTCCTTATTTTTCCTTGCTGAAACAGTGCTCTAGCATAATTCTGCCATATGCCAATCTATATCTTGCTATTTAAACTTTTCATTTAGGGAAGAGCGTGTGGAAATATTCACTGTTGCTCCACAATCACAATTTTTTGGTTAGTATTTTATTACATGTTAGGAGAACAGGGTACCTTTAAAAAATCATTTTGCATTTCCCAATCTTGCTGACTTGCTGAGTTTTCAGCCTGAGATCTGATGAATCAATATTACATTATTATTACTAGCACCTACAAAAACATAATTAGAGTGCTAAATATTATTTCAATGCCTTGAAAATCTCATATCAGTTTCAATCATCTGCCAGCTCATAAGAAGGAGGTGGTGACTTATGGGGAGAGCAAAAAAAGCAGCAAATTTCTCAGAGTACCTTGGAACAATTAATGGGAGAGCAATAGTGGGAACTGTAGGGCTCACAAATGATGATCAATAGACAATCTTGAGAGTGAAGTCTTTTGTGAAGCCACAGGACATCTCCATCAGCTGTGTGAGGCCATGAAGCAGAGTGGGAAGACTGGATCATGGGCTGAAAATGGTGCGAAGACTGTGGGACAGACCCTGTAGACAGACAGTACCAGGAAGCAGCAGTGACGGGCAATTTAGAGCTTTGCTGCATTCAGAAACTAGCTTGGAGCTGCTAGGTAGGTTAGATATGAGGCATACAAGGAAAGTGTGCTGATGGGCCAGTGGGCTTTTGCAGCTGTATCTAGCCAATTTACAGAAGCTGAACTCCCAAAGATTTTCACATATATTGCTGGAAGATTTTGCAAGGGCTACAGAGCTATTTCCTCAGTCATTTGTCCCATTTGGGTGTTTGAATATCTGTAAAAATGCCATCACTCGGTGTTGATTTGAGACTCACTGCAGTCTGCTGGAGCCACTGCAGCCAATGTGCTGGAGCCAGTGCTTGCTTTAGTTATTATAATTTCTGACTTGCACACATGAAACAGTGTGAGCTGCTTGTGAGTTTAATTTCCCCCACTGTTTCCACATGCCTGCAGATGAGTGGGATGGTGGCCTGCTTTCCACATTGCTGGAAAGGAGATGCTAATCCTTCTTCCCTCAGCTGAATGTAAACTGACACTGCATGAAAAGCCTCCCCTCCAGCATGAAGCATACTCCAGTGCATTAAATGAAGAGACTGGTCCTAAACAGGCAGTGCTGACCTTTCTCTCATACTGTCCTGCCTTTAAGAAACATGTCTTTTCCACTTTCTCTACCTTTTTTCCCCCCTAATCTTTGTTGTTTTGTTATCCCTAAGATTCTTTTAACAGGTAGGTTGAGGTGGTGAGTGCTACTGTCCACTCCAGATCCAGCTTCTCTGACTCAGGCTTCAGGCAAAGGTTCAACTTCCTATAAAAACCATATATTCTAGAAGAAGTGCTGCATTAGGTATTGTGGATTTTCTCTTTTCCAAAGTTGATGGTTAATACAGATTTTTTTTATTTTTATTTTTTTTTCCAGCTAACTTTGGAGAGAAAATACCCAGGAAGTTTTGGGTTTGGCTCTGAAGCCTGAGTCTTCCTAATCCTACACCACAAGTCCTCAAATATGTTGTCAGGCTTAAATGTTAATTTCAGATAGCAACCAACTGTGGCAGAGCCTCATGTGGATCCTTGAGTGTGGGACTATCTGACTTAGCAGACTTTACAGAGAAGAAAGAAGTACCCTAATCACCGAAACCAGACCAGTGGATTGGGGCTGCCTTGCAGATAGCTGGCTGCAGGATGGAAATGTTTTCCAGAAGTAGTATATAAGCGTTACAAGAGCATGGCTGGGCCAAAAATGATTGACTATGTATGAAAGCTGAAGGAAATTTCCATACAAGAACCCAGGAATAAGCAACTAGTGACTCCAAAGTCAGCTGGGGAGGTTTTTGGAGCATCAAGGAGGGAAGGCTGAGCATCCTCTTGTCCCTGCTCGGCCCTATGTAGTGCAGGATGGGGATCAGCAAGAGTTAATCTCACCCCAGCAGTATAGCTCTGCCTATGAGCCAGCAAGGACAGGCTTCATGTGCCAGCACTCTCAAATTAGAGATTTTTGTGCATGTTTGATTAGTACCAAGACTGAACCGAAACTCTGACTTACCTCAGCAGTATGGATGTATTCAAAATTACTACCAACTTGAAGCAGCATCCCTAGAAATGAAGGGATACTCTGGCTCATGAACAATGCTTCAAGTGATCCCTTGCTTCCTGAAATTTTAAAATACCTAGTCTTTGAAATGTTGGGTATTCACTGTAGTATTTTAATATGGTGGGGAAAAAGTAGGTTTGGCGAATTTGTTTTTAGGAAAGTTCAGATTTCTGGTCTGTCAGCCTTGCAAGAGTCCCCTTAATAAACTCAAGACATCATTATCCACACAAGTTTTTTGCACAGGATGGGTAGAAGACAAACAAAACATTTCCAGGGTTCTTCCTGACCTGCTGTTTCCACAGGCTGTAATTGTTATTTTAATAGGCGTCCTACCAAGTTATTCTCTTTTAAAACAGACCTTTTGCTTCTCTTAACAAATAGGCTCCTGTCAAACACTAATCCAAGCACTTTAGAGAACTGAGATAGTGGCTGGTATTAATGACTAGACACTTTTGACTGCATCTTAGTGCTTTGTTCCTCATAGGATCTTTTCCCAAGCTGTAAAATGTGATGCCAGATTTAGTTTCTAAAGGGAGAAGAATAACACTAATAGACAGTGAATGGGTGTGAGTTGTCACATACAGCAGCATTACAGAGTTAGTGTTATGTCTCAATTAACAGTGGGCTTGAAAATCAGTGGGAACAGGCAGCATTTTTCCTGGTTTCTGTAGCAGTTCTTGAGCTGTACAAAAACTAAAAAAGAGTTCATGTTTGTTGCTGAGGACGGACTCCTAGGGCTGTAGTGTGGTCCCTGACCTGCCTGCTTGGAGTTTCTGGATACTTCTACACCTCAGTTTACCCTCGTGCATGTAGCTGAACACTAACACCCAGGTACCTCACAGAAGCAAAGCCATGCTTGCTTCCTGATGGGAAAAGCCAGTGCGATTCTCTGGAGCAGAGACACTGGGTTTGTGCAAACCATGACTGCATCTGGGTATTGCTAAAGTTAACAATGGCCCAGCTTCTGCTGGTCCTGTTTTGAATGTGTAGGAGCATGTAAGCCCCAACAAAACAGAAATCAGCTGGAGTTTTGCCACTGATAGAACTGTATTTTCTCAGTTGTGATCTGTTTTCCAAAGTACACAACAGTCTCATTCACCTGCTAAGACAATACAACAGCTACTTGAGGTTACAGTAAGTGAAATTAAGTCAACAGTTCCTCAGTTCACCCTGTACAGTGCATTGGCAAAGACCTTCAGAAGAGAGACACTCTAAGTCATGTGGTGCTGTTCCTTTAAAGTATCTGAAACATGTTATTATACAGTTTACACAAACAAACTGCCACATAAAGATGACATAACCTGCTCTGCTACTGAATCACCTAGTGTCATTTCAAGTACATCTGGTACAAGACTTGAAGTCAGAGAAGTTATCAGGTACTAAGGAAATATGTATCTCATCTGAGAACAATATTTAAAAATGCTATTGAATCAGGGTTCGTAGATATTTTTTATAGATTTCAATATTTAGTTACCTGTAATCATAGGCATACTTCAAAATCTTTTACCAGCGATGTAGCATTTTCACCAACTAAATTCCAATTAGATCAGTTAGGGAATTAAAAGTCACTCTGTATAATGCATTTCACAATTTTTAGAGTACCCTTTTATTCTCTGAATTGCTGGGTGAGCACAGACTAAAATGCATTTCTTTTGCAAAGAACATCTATGTCACTGGCAAAGCTGTTGAAGGGGCCTCTAACATCTGAAAAGTTCACTTAACATCACTTGAGAACAAAAGCTAAATGACTGAAGTTAATAGTGATGGAAATAAAGCTAATCCCCAAGAATGTATTTACTTTTGTCACATTTAGGTCTGCTTATGCTTGTTTATTTGACCGTTATCTGCGATATTGAGGAAGTATTCATCAAAACATAAAGCAATTAGATAAATAGGGAGCTGCTATCCATTGCCTATACACGTGTATCCTCTTTTATGTGCTTTTAAATTATTTGATACACCCAAAGGTAAGCAAAGTAAGCACCAGTGTACATCTTTCATTTCTGATATCCTAACAATATGACCCCAGGATCAAGAGAAGCAGTCATATTAATAGAAATAAAGATCATGGACTAGTGATCTGTGGTTAAGTGGAGCAGTCACTCTGAAATCTAACAGTCTAGATTTGTCCTCACTTAACCCAATTCTAATTAAGCACACTAGAAATAACTGTTCAAATTATTCTTAAGCTTATCCACTTTACAGCTTTGTGTAAAAACTGATACCAACACCAAGTCAAAAAATAGCATATTTTCAGTATTCAGTGCTAAAGTGAGAGCTGAACAGACTTCACATAAAAAAAAATTCTTTGAGCAGAGGTGGCTTCATCCACAACACAGAACGTCAAAAGAAAGGCGCCCAGAGCCTTTGCTATATCCTTTGTACACTGCCTTTGAACTGTCTGTAGCATCAGTTGAGGCTGAGGAGTAAAATGACATTCGTGTCTGGTGAATATATGTTGTACCTGAGGCTGGGAGGGAGATGCAAACTATCTACAGTGGCTTACAGGATCACAGAAGCATAGAATCATAGAATGGTTTGAGTTGGAAGACACCTTAAAGATCATTGAGTCCCAACCCTCCATCCATGGGCAGGGACACCTCCCACTAGACCAGGTTGCCCCATCCAGCCTCACCTTGAACACCCCCAGGGATGAAGCATCCACAACTTCTTTGGGCAACCTGTGCCTCACCACCCTGATAGTAAATAATTTCTTCCTAATATCTAATCTAAATCTTCTGGTTTAAAACTGTTACTCCTCATCTTCTAGATACACTTCCTGACACGAAGTCTCTCCCCATCTCTCCTATAGACCCCCTTTAGGTACTGGAAGGCCATTATAGAGTCTCCCTGGAGTTTTCTCTTCTCCCTTCTCATTGGCTCCTCTGTCACTTGGGGAAGGCAGCTGCATTCCAGGAACCTCCTGGATTGCTTGAGCTGTTGACCTGATTGCTGTGCTATTGCAGTTGATTGCTGCTGTGTTGTACATCCAACAATAGCAGAGTCGTTGAAGATCATTATGAGGACCAGGGTTTGTGAACATGAGGCTGCTTCTATCTGTCTATAGAGGGCCTCATCTGCTCCATCTTCCTGGTAGGGTGGCCTGCAGCAGACCCCAACTGTAATGTCTCCTGCCCCTGTCCTCCCTTTAATCCTGACCCACAAATTCTCAATGAGCGCTTCATCCATCCACAGACAGAGTTCCAGGCACTCCAGCTGGTCATTACCATAGAGGGCAACACCCTCTCCTTTTCTCCCCTGCCTGTCATTCCTGAAGACCTTGTATCCTTCCATTCCAACACTCCAGTCATAACAGCCATCCCACCACATCTCCATGGGGCCAATATGATCATAGCCCTGCATGCATGTGCATGTCTTTAACTCCTATTTATTCTCCATGCTACACACGTTTGCATAGAGGCATTTAAGTTGGGCCCCTGATGAAGCTGACTTACTGGCTGGAGTGGTGCTGCACTCCAGGTGCTCTCCTGTTGACCTGCAACCCTTCTCTAGGACCTGGGCATCTGTTACTGTCATTGATATCATACTGGTCAGAGTGGCATGGATTGAGATCTCCCTCCCCTGGAAACTCCAGTTTAAAGCCTTCTTCATGAGTTTGGGAAGCCTCTGACCAAAGATGCTCTTCCCCTTCTCTGACAAATGGACCAAATCAGCCCGCAGTAGACCAGGTTTCTCAAAGTGAGTCTCATGGTCTAAGGAGACAAACTCCTGGCTGTGGCACCATTCCTGTAAACATTTGTTATTTGCCAGATTCAACTGACCCCTCCCTTCCCTTTGACCAGGGGGATTGATGAAAAAAATATCTGCCCCCAGCATCCCTGACAGCCACTCCCAGGGCTTTATAAACCATCTTGATATTCCTCAGGCTACTCATGGCAGTATCACTGGTGTCCAAGTGAAACAGCAGCAGCAAATAGTAGTTGCAGGATTGTATGAGGCATGGTAGTCTCTCAGTGACATCCCTGATATGAGCCCCCAATAAGCAGTGCAGGTCCCTAGAGGGTGTATCAACTGGGCAATTGGGTGTCTCTGTGCCTCTCGGAAGAGTCATCTACTATTAGCACCCATTGCCTTTTCTTAGTTGTGCCAGTTGTTATACAGGGAGCAGAGCTTTGCACAACTGCTTGCATTTACCAGCTCAGGGACACGAATGCACCAGCCTTCTCCCAGAGCAGCACTGAGCCTGACTCAGCTGGGAACCAGGCAGCCCCATTTGTCTGTTTCAGTGCATAAGCCCTACAGGACCCTGCTGTGATGCTGCAACCAGACACAGGGGCCATCGCTGCATAGAAATCTCCTAACTCCTGGTCACCTCAAGGTGATGCAGATGCACTGGGGGGACCTACCTAGTTATTAGCCCAGATTTTAGCCAGTGCTGTTCCAGCACTGGACTGGCCTAGGAAAAAGGTTCGCTGGATTCATGCTGCACGATAGCGAAGGTAAATCTTACCAGGCACAATTTGGCTCTATAAAGTACTTCAGTGTCTCCTTTGCTTTTGCACAGTTAATCCACAGGGCAGATAATTCAGCTCTGCCTGAAATTAGCCCATAAGTACAAATTAAAAAAAGTGACAGGAAGTGTCATTTTCCAACTATTTTAGCACACAGCATATAATTGATCTTTGCTAAAATTTTTTCAACAGATATCAGTGTCATTACAATGTTCCTCCAGTTGGTAAATATACAGTCCAGTTAAATGTCCAGCTGGGTCACAGACATACCTCCACTGACCATCCTAAAAACCTGTGCTTTATTGCTGTTTGAAAAAAGTAAATTACATTTTAGGGAAAAATAAAATGGTTGCATTTCCCCCAATTTTCTCTGTAACTATCTCTCATTGTATTATTGCCTTTTTTTACAATCTATTCGTGTCAGCTTGCACAGCATGAAGAAAGCAAATGAGTACTGCCAATAAAATATGCCAGCTTATCTGTTGTAGTCTTAAATCTTCTTCAGCTTTGAAAGCAGTTCATCTTCCAGCTCATAAGGAAAAGGAAAAATCATTCTTTCCTCATCTGAGAAGCCCAAAGTATGCCCTTCCCTTAGAGTGAAAAATCGCAAACTCACTACTATGTTACTGGCTTCTTACTGTTGTTGTCTGTGCACTTAGGCCACTGAAACATAAAAGGATACCTTTGCCCCTAATAAGGTGCAGCTACATTAACAACATCCCAATAATCACAGAGAAAACAGAGCATTCATACACAAGGTAAAAAGTAACATTAAGCTAGAGACTTAGGGTTTAAAGAGATTGGGAGGTTAATATGAGTAGTACTTCACGTTTCTATCTATTTGTGCTTACACATATACATTTAAAAAAACCCACACACCTAAATGAGCATTACTATCTGCAATATTACTAATATACAGACAATATATATTTATATTTTAAAATATATATATATATATATGCAATGACTTTCCCCGAGGTCTCAAAACAAGTTAATTGGAGTTAAGGAAACAGTGCTAGAAAATTCTGATCTGCTAATCCAGCACATGGTTTGAACTTTTTAGACAGTATGAGAAGCAATCAGTACATTTGAGATACTGAATTTGGTTATTTTGATTTAAATTTTTGAGGGCAACATCTTGAAAGAAGAAAGATGCTGCAAGGAAATTAACACCTTGGTATAATGCTTTGCAAACATATGTTAGGTAATTCCTCACTTTGAATGTGAATTCAGATACATCAATTAGATTTAAGTTCTCTTCTGGGTATTTTCAACACATTGAGTTTCGGCATAATTGGATTTTTACCCCTGAAACACTTAATCAAGGCTAAATCAAAGAAAAAAATCCCTTTCAGAAAAATCCTGTAAAATACAAAGAGAATACTTCTCTGTTTGAAAAAGATCTGCCAGCTTTATTAAGTTTCCTTCATTTAGAGACACACTTGTTTTTTCTTTTATCCAATTAATGCATTAAATCACTTTGATGTGTTGCTTTTTAAATACACGGTATCTGCAGTTATATAACGTACTAGACACATCAGCACCATTCATTCTCCCAAACCTAGATAACACTTGTTCATCTCAACAAGAGAGATGATTTTAAGGTGAGTTGATTATTCTCCCAGTGTTTAAACAGATCTTTCAACAGTTTTAGAATTACACTGTTGAAGTTTTTCCTTCCCTACAAGAGCAATGATTTCTGTCATCAAGTTAGCATGAGTCAAAGAGACCCTGAGTAAAAATGAATGGAGAGGAAGTCTTGTAAAATGAGCGTATTTGAGAAGTGTAATCCTTTTCTTCCATCACGAACATCTTTTCCAATAATGCAGGAGAAGTTAACGTATGTGAAACCTGAGTGCAATCTAGTTATAAGTAAACTCTCTTCTCCCTACCCTTGCACACCAAAAAGTGAATATTTATGACACTTGCTATGCACCTGATAGAAGTGGCAGCATTCTCATGAAAACTGTAGATAAAAATAAGATGTGCCTAGAATATTCAGCAACAAGCCCTTAAAAATGAGATCATCGGTATTTCTGTAAAATAACCAAAAAAGCTTACCTATGAGATGCCATAATTCTTACTATTGTTAACAAAAATCTCGTCACTTTGGGAAAAAGCATATTTACATACTTCACCCTGAATTTTTAAGCATATAGCACAGAAGGACTGGCATCATTATCAATGTATGTATCTCATGGGCAAAAGATCAAAGGCATTAGATACTTTGGTAGGATTGTAGACTATCAAAAAGAAACCCAAAGAAACCCAGAATTTCTCTTAACCCCAGCCCAATCTCCAGTGCTGTCTTTTCCCCTAAAAAGCCAAGTCATAGCTTGCTCAGCCCAACACAGTGCAGCCAGGTCACATCTCTGAGGGAAACAGTACAAAGGACTTCTGTCAAAATAACCCACCTTTGCCACAATATATTAATCTCTGTGCCTGTATTGGTATATTTGGGATCAGTATAATTCTGATTTAGGTGGATACACTAAGCATGGTGTAACTTATTTGTATGGAAAGCTGGTGAGCTTTACTGCTATAGAGAGTTTATGTAAATACATGCTAACTCATATTTTTACTGATATAAGTACACAGGGGACACACACACACAGACTCCAGAACCCATCTATAGCCAGTGTGGTTATGAAAACTCAAAAATTGGATGCGCTGCTCAACCTGTGCATGTCACCTATTGGGAGCTGCTCTTCCATCGAGGTGGCACAGCTCAGAGAAACTGTTGTATGTCATTGCCATGGCAACGTGGGATGCGGCTTCCAGGCATGACGCCATCTGATAGCCCCACTGCTCCCTCAACTCCTGTTCTGCTTGGAACTAAAAGCCATGCTGAGAAGGATTAGTACTTTCATTTCTTCCACTGCATGGCTGAAGAAATGAAATGGGAAAAGCTGGGACAGCCTTAATACTTCATGAGAGGCTTTAGCCTTAAGTAAAACCTCTGGCTAAGGTTATATGAAAGGTTCAAGCAGGAATATTGGACGTTTCCCAATGAATCTGAAAAAGATGTATCTCTATAGAGTTATACAATTTCTGTCACACATTATGGGTAAGTCTTTAAGGGAGTAAAAGAAAAAGACTTATATGAAAACCAGCATCTTTCTTAGGACAATAAAATGTGCTTTGAAATATTTTTCTGTCTGTCTAAGATATGCTTCCCTCTTTTCTAAGCTGTTTTGTGCATTCTGTACTTGATGTATTTGAAAAATAAACTTGCTTTATGAGTGGCTCAGCTTGTGTCAGCACTTTCACAGTGTAAACACAGAAAGCTTTACATTAATGCAGATTACAGTTAAAATAAAAGTGTCATTCTCAAACTCCCAAGTAGGCCTTTTTTTCATTAACTATAGCAATATTAATGAGAGCAGAATCACTATGTAGAAAGCAGTAAGAATGAGCTGAGCCATCCCAGTAACTCCCATTGCTTCCCACCCTCTTTTTGATTTGAGCCTTGTTTCTGACATGGTCTTAGAGTTGAGCAACTCAAATATACTTCCCATTAAGGGCTTGGCGATTACCCAAAGTTAGCATAGTGTAAAGCACTAGCCACTGTATCCTCCCCTTGTAACTTCTAAATTACTGAGTTAATCTTTATGGGTTTTTGTGACTTCAGCTTGTTTAGAAATGCCTGTAAACAGCAGGAGCAGTTTCTACTTGTTCCTCCAGTTGCTTATTGACCTTTACAGATTTTATTTTTACAATAACATTTTCTTTTCAGATTTGGTTTCTGTACTAACACCATCATCAGGTTAATGGGAAAAATAATAATATCCTTCCTTTACCAATTACACAGCTTCCTACTATGTCAATCCCTTTGTTATTTTCTAAACAAATGCACAACATTTTTCTTCATTATTTTTCCATTTACTGCAAGCTGTGTCACAGGTCCTACAATTTTCTTGGAGTGATTTACTACCTTTTTCATTTTTGTTAATTTTGAATCAGCACTCATAAATGCGGGTGTAGACTATTTGAATGCTTATCTTTTGGTTTCTTGTCATTTTGTCATACTTATTTACTATGACTTACTCTGAACTAAAATTAATAACTAATTCATTCCCAGGAGGTCAATGTTGTGAACGTTAACACAGACAGAGCCCCCTTAACACCCACCTTGGACAGTATAAGATATTTCAGCCAGACCTGGCAGGGGCAATGTGCTACTGGGAGAACAACAACTGTGCAGAGCTGGGCACAACCTATTTTACAT
Source organism: Nycticryphes semicollaris (assembly GCA_013400055.1). Taxonomy (NCBI): domain Eukaryota; kingdom Metazoa; phylum Chordata; class Aves; order Charadriiformes; family Rostratulidae; genus Nycticryphes; species Nycticryphes semicollaris. The sequence continues at coordinate 293,085 of VXBJ01004997.1, forward strand.
GAGCAGGGCAGAGGCAAAAGTCTCTCTGAGGCATCAAAATGTGGGTCTGCTGGACAGTAAGCTACGTGGGATGAAAAGAATGGTACATGTTCTTCCTATATCATGTTACATGGATGAAGAGTATTTAAACATCTTTTTTAATTTACATCTCTAAGACCAGATATAGAAATCTCCCAGGACTTTCTTCTGGGTGTTTATCAAAATGGCAGTTGTTGCAGACCATATCCAGATACAATCCGTTTTGAAATTCTTATGTGAAAGTGTATTTCTCATCAAGAATTCTCCGGTCACTGTGGTACTTCTTACATCCCTCAGTATCTCTTCATAGGTCATGCAACATTTCTTGCAGAAAAAAAAAAAAAAAAAGAGTGTTTTAGGAAGCTACATATATTCTCCAACTGAGTTTGGAATAAACGGATTTTCACTTTGGTTGCTTTCAGTGCTGTGTCTATAAAAGCTTGGAAGTACCTGTAGCTTTTATATATACATTTGAAATCACTCATGCCTTTCATCAAAGCCTAGAGCACCTTGTCATCCATATGCAGCCATTTCTTGCTTCTCTTATACCTGATTTTAGCCCGCTCTCCCTTCTGTCACTCTCCCCTTGTCACTTCAAAAGCAGCATCTCAGAGCTTTTGGGAATACGGCTTTTTCTCAAGTGGCATCTCAGAATTGAGAGACACTTGTGAATATAGCTAAAAGTTACCACTTCGCTACTGAGTTCAGTCTCTAATTTCTCTGCAGGCGATGCTGCCTGTAAACTGACAAGTGGTTTGAATTCTCCTTGACAGAAGGGTCTAGACATGTAACAGCCCAGAGTCACACCAGCTCTCAATGGCCAAAGTAACACTATTTTAAAGAACCTGATAAAACAAATATTAAAGAAACAAAAGCTACCTCACCTACATGTCATAGTGATTTTTTTATGTTATACAGTTTATGACACAAACTGTAATCTTAAAAACAGGTTTGGGTTTTTTTTTTTTTTTTGCCATGGGATCTTGTTCAAACAGTATCTAAACTGCTGTTAGAAATGCAGCTTTTGTTTTCTGCCTGTCTGAATCTTTAAGTCCCACATTGATGTAAAACATGCTTTTGCAATTAATCTCTCAATCCTTTTTTTTTTAAGGACACCCCCCCACCCCGGCCCCCGAAAATTACCAATTTGCTTCCTATATTGTCAGCTCTAGGAGAAGATCAAAGGAAGATTGTTTATATGAAGAGCTGGGTGCTCTATAAGAAAAAATTATTTCTTCACTGCTGTTTTCCAACACTCAGAAGACAATTCTAAATGTCTCAGGAACCATTCATTTCAGTTGTTGACTGCAGACTTTTCAAAATGCATACAACAAAACATTACAGAAGGAATGGCCTGTCTTAATTTGAAAATCCTTCAATGAGTGTCTCAATCAATCAAAGTCATGGAAGGATTAATTTAAGATAATGTTGAAATGTCGAAGCACAAAAATGAAAAAAATGTAGTATCATGAAAGGGTTGTGACATAACTTCTTTTAAGTTAAACTCATGTAAGACTTAATGAAGAACACAGCAAACATCACAGTTAAAGGTGCTAAACCTACAGAAATGTCATATCCAGAACTGAGAGCACAGTAAATACAGCATGTTTATACATGAGGGTTTTTTTACTGATCCATCAGCACCATGATACAACCAAGAGTTCAGAAGAATAGTTGGCATAATGGAAGTCTCATCATCAAGTATTTTTAACAGCTTGATGATCTACTTCCTTCTGTGGTGCATGCGTGTATGCCTTGATTCAAGAGCCAAGGATGCTGCTTGTTTGCATTGCTAAATTAGATTTGTTTGATACAAACTGGGTGTGTACTTGGACAAACTAACCTCTATTGTGAAGATTATTACTAATTAAATTTACCTTTTAAACGTGAATTAGAAATTATTCTTCCCTCTATTGACTGACCCGTTAGTTAATATATTATGACTATGACTTTAAAACAACAAATGAAAAGGAAAATAATTCAGTAGAGAGAAAAGGTGATCACAATGCAGCTAGACAGGTGGAAGAGCATAAAGCAGCAAATCTGGCTGTCAGATGAGAGATTATTCTGCAGAGTGATTGTATCCAGGTCAGTGAAGGTGATCTGCCAGTTAATTGGTGAATACAGCACAGCACTGAGATCAATGAAAAAAATTGATAACAGATGAGAATGTAGCTGGTCCAAACATTTAGCATAGCAAAATTGATATGCTTATGCAAGAGATTATATGATATAGTTGCCTGTGATTGTAGGGGGACTGAATTCAATGCCCCAGGGATCTCTTCCAGCTCTACACTCCTAAAAAACGGTACAGGTATTTTAATTAAAAAGAAGAGATGTAATCTGTGATACAGTGTTAGGACTCTCATCATTTCGATGGGTGGTCACTATTTTGCGTCTCATTAACAGGAAATTGTCAAATAATTTACATTTTTGTCCCTAGTATGCAACAAGTCTTCAGGTTCAGCCCGCATTATGCAAAAATAAGCAGAAAATTATAATTTTGTATATGAATATCTTAGAGTCTCTCTTTCCATTATGGATGGATGTGGTCTTTTAAGTGCTTTAATACTGCATGGTTTACAATTCTTAAAAAATAACCTTTGAACAACCTGCTTTTATGTTAAGAAACCTGAATACCTGGAATGGTAGAAACCATTTGTACAGCTACAGATTTCATCAGATGTAGAACTGCATGTTCACAACCCTTTTAAGGTAGACAATTAATTTCTCTTTATAAATGTGTACAAATGATACTGATCAAGATCTGTTGGACCTATTGCTTTATAGATAATAAATAATAAGTTGTTATCTTAATGAGGGGGAAAAGGAATTATTAGGGAAGGACTTGCAAAGAGGGAACAACTTTCATTATAAATAGTGCATGATATTACTATAAAAAAAAAGGATGATGAGAGGATTAGGACTAATGGTCTTAGAAAAGAATTCTTGTGATTATTTCCTGGAATATCCTCTCAGTTTGACACTACCACCTGGGATGCAGAAGGATAATGTCTAAGCAAATAAAATTATTCACCTCTCTTGTGCGTATTCACTCTTAGCCTCTTGCGAGGCTGCCTGCATCTGTGAGATGTGGTCAGGTCAGCACCTCTGCACAGTGTTGGCTGAAACAGTTTGTGAGAGCTGCACTATCAGCCTTCTGGCACACAGGCTCCTTCTCACCCTTCTCACCCTAAAGTCTTACCTCTTGCTGTCCTAAACATTCACTTTAATATAGACTTCGACACTGACTCTTAATTAACCACTGTCTACGCCTCTTCTCTGATAAACCCAGAAATTTAGTCATTATTCTGAACTGACAAAAAACCTTTCACCATACCTTATAGTTATTATGTTTCTAACTGTGGAAACAGAAAAATTGGTAGCGCCGTTACAGAGACAACTAGCTCTGAGTGGTTTTTATATGCATTTTCATGTTTTGGGAGCCATTCCCGAACACAGAATTTTAAAGTAAAAGAAGAGGGTGACTTTTATCTAAAGTAAATTTTCTACAGCGTAACAGAAGGTTGAAAACATAATGATCTAACTTAATCTACTATAATTGCAAAAGGAAAGCGATGTTTAATTCTAATCATCCTGATGCAAGTAAGTGCCAGCACTATGTCAGGAGAAGTTTACAGTGCCAACAATGTGGAATGAATTCATCCTTCTGCTTGGGAGGAAGGGGTGAACCTGCTCTCTTGCACCACAAGGATAATACCACTGAGTTTGAGCGAGTAACAGCAGATTTACACCACTGTGCCTGAGATCAGAGTCTGACTCTTAATAAAGCTTCAATGTGCTTCAAGAGTGAAGACACTTCTTCTTCAGGGACTTTAAGATAAAGCACACATCTTAGAGCTTTATTCAGGCAGGTTTCGTTCAGGCTGAGTTTCAAAGAACCTGAATGACAAAGTACTAGAAGGTGACTTTTTATCAAAGAGCACACTGTTATCTCTTACTCTCACATAATAATATGCCAGGAAGCAGCAGGGATTATGAACCATTTCTCTCACAGTTTCCTCTCTGCCTTTTCTCATGAGTAAGGATGCCGAATGGGGGCCACAAAGATGGGGTCTTCCCACCTTCACCCACCCACTCTTTTCACAGAATCACAGAATATCAGGGATTGGAAGGGACCTTGAAAGATCATCCAGTCCAATCCCCCTGCCAGAGCAGGAACACCTAGATCAGGTCACACAGGAACGTGTCCAGGTGGGTTTTGAATATCTCCAGAGAAGGAGACTCCACAACCTCCCTGGGCAGCCTGTTCCAGTGTTCTGTTACCCTCACTGTGAAGAAGTTTTTCCTCATATTTAAGTGGAACCTCCTATGTTCCAGCTTGCACCCATTGCCTCTTGTTCTATCATTAGCCGTCACTGAGAAAAGCCTGGCTCTATCCTCCTTACACTCACCCTTTACATACTTATAAACATTAATAAGGTCACCCCTCAGTCTCCGCTTGACAGCCCGTGATTCACCAGGATGCCAAAAGCCTGAAAATGACTTTTTTCTGCAGCAACTGCCCTGGCATCGACCCCTCCCAAAACAGTCCTGATGAAGAGGAGCCCAATAGAGGAGTACAATAGAGGAGCCCAATAGAGGAGTACAATAACCCAGTCCCAGGTTCTCTTCTGGAGAAGGAAAGTGATGGATGTGCATGTTTGAGCATGAGAGGGGAATGGCATGAGCACCATGAGCAAGGAGCAGTTCCTTGGGGAGAAGGGAAGGGTCCAGCAGCCCTGAAAGCATCTCCCACCCAGGGAAGAAAATTTTAACACTGGATTAACTCTCCATCTGCAGACGAAAGGGACATGATCCAGCATGCAATTGTTTTTCTTCGCCTTTTGCAGACATTTTTCTCCTTATCCCTCAGCTCCCATAAGGCGAAACTATCCGTTTCTGCTCAGGTAGCATGGTGGCATCTGGGTGTCAGCTTTCTGGCATTTGAGGTAAACAGTAACCATAAAGAAGAGCTTGCGAGAGACACTAACTCTTCGTGATGTCAAGTCTTCCCACAATAGGAAACTGCTTTTAAATCATTTATCTGAAGAATAAAATAGAACAGTTTCATGATAATTGTTTTATTTCCATGGAGAAGTTCAAGAAAAGCTGTAGGGCTTATATTCTTTACCATGACAGCTTGAGGATGCACATGAGGATTACAGTTTCTGCTTTCACTCATGTCAATTTTTCTTTCTCAGTTCCCTTAATTTTGTTTTTTTGTTGCCCTCTCTGTTTCTCTATAAATTCTTGAATTTCTTTTCCTTCTTGGAGCTTTACTCTCAGCTCCTCTCCGTGCTCCTTCTTTCTCAGTGCCGCTCACTCACAGCTTGTTAAACGCGCTCTCTCCCATTGACCTCTCTGGTGCAGCAACAGCTGGTCACAACCCTTCGTAGACAACAGCCAATTCTCTTTTTCAGTGTGAAAGGTTCAAGCCAAGACTCAAGAATAGCCATTTTCAGATAGGGTCAGCAATTGTACGGAAAAACAGAAGCTGTCTCTAAAAAGACGACTGCACTGCACCCAAAGACAAGACAGCATTTGCTCATCAGCTTCTCTGTATTTTGATCCAATCTCCCCTCGTGCTTTGGGAAGGGTGGGAAGACCCTAACGAGGATGAGCAATTAGGCAAACCAAAACCACATGCACACTGATAAGATGAACTAGTATTTGAAAGGCAATTGGTAGAAGCACTACTATGATTGCAGCAGAAGAGGTACATTCTATGCCAAACAGTTTAATAGATTTTTTTGATAATAACTTCTCAAAAAAGGTTTTCTTATGATTCTTTTTTTTTTTTCCTTTTTGGATTACAGTGCTTTGCTTTTGCTGGGCATGACTCATATGCATAAAAATGTGCTTATCACCAATGAAACACATTTTCAGATTTATATGCTAAGGTAGCCAAAAATATAAAGCTTTTGACTTTTAAAGTTTTAAAGTATTTCTAATGATGACAGAAAGGTCTGATGTGCTTGAAGATATGAGGCTCATCACCAAGGCAGCAGTAAGCTCAGGTGAAGGCATAACAAACCAGTTTCCCTCCATGACTGGGTTACCCTGCACTGAGGTGCAGAGGTCCGGATACATACACACCAGTGAGCATGTATTCATATGAACAACGCTGGAAAGGACATTTCTTCTGTGTTGTGTGGCCACATAAACATCAATTCATGCTTTAAACAAAGAATGTTATATCACTTGTAAAACATCATCGTTTCTTCGCAGCTTATACTGGAAACTGGAGGGTATAAAAGGAATCTTTTACCCTATACTGCTCTGGTGCATCTACTTTTCCTGGAGTATCCACTACTGGTCAGCGTGAAAAATGGGTTGGTGGATCAAATACCCTGCTGTTACTCCAGCTGAAGAAGCAAATTTCATCTCAAACATTTAAGATATTTTGGCAATAATTCTTGTATTTCCTGTTCAGGTGGAGTCTGGGCTGTCTGATCATATATTCTCACCACATGTGGAGAATTCAAATATACAAGCTTTGTACACAGAAGTGATTATAAAACACAGTACAATGAAAAATAATGTCTGGTAGGAGAGTAGGAAGTGTCTTCCACCTTCATGAGCTGGTGTTTGGTGTACCAGCATTTCTAGCAATACTCACTCACAGCTGCACTCACTTGATGTGAGCAGAGACAAAATGAGAACCTCGTACTTAAGACCCATAGTCAGTCCCATGAGAGAGCGTGGGGGCACATGGGACTTTCCTATTTAAATTAAAGTGGACAGAAGAAAAGAACAAGAGAAGAAAATATTCAAGAGTGTGTCACACTGCACTGTGCCCCTGCCAAGGACATTCTGCACATTATCTCCTGGAGGTACATAGCAACAAAAATTTTATCTTTGCTTTTAGGGAGGCTTGAGGAAACACAGCATCTTATGCTGTGGACTGCTGTGGCTATTGTCAAGAGTCTTGGCAAAGGAACCATGCTAGTATCAACTACTGTAATGCTGAACTAGCAGCTAAATTTTCTTGTGCTGTCTCTCCTTTTATTTATTTCTTTCCTGCTTGTTATCACAACTGTGCCATAGAGAGTTTTCTTTGGACCATTCTTCTAAACACAATAAGACAGCATACATTTTTTATCCTAGCGAACTAGTGCATGGGGTACCCACCATATCTCACTTCCTCTGAATAACTTCAAGAGAGAATTGTGATATAAAGCCCTGCTGCATTTTTCTAGTGAGAATGTGGATGAGGCCACAAAAGTAGGAGATGCAGGAGCTAGAAAACCCAACTTTTGTTTTCTCATGTGCTACTGAGTCATTGTGGGACCTGGGTCCAGGTACTTAAAGGTCAAACCACATATAAACACAAGAGCAATGTGCAATTAAAGCAACTTGTTAGGAAGGGCTGTGAGATCCTGACTTAATGTTACCTCTGTATAAAAATGGTCATGTACTTTCTCTGTCTCATCGTCCTGGTTTATTCTTATACTCATGAATGAAAGTATATCCCTATTTTTTAGTAAAAGGAACTACACAAATGTAAAATATTATTTGTGGAAGTGAACTGCCAGCACTTAGAATCTGAATTCTTTACATATCAGCAGCCAGGTATATTTATACAGGTTCCGCCATATACGGGGAAGAGAACATTTACTAATGGAAATTAACACTACTTAATTATTTTGCTGGTATGAAAGCAGCAGCAAATGTACTTTTTCAGTTTAGTTTTGAATCCTGAGCTGAGCACATATTTCACACCGTAATAGGCAGTAACTTCCACAGACGGGGAACATAATTACAACGTCCTAGCTCCCAATGGCTGAAGGTTGTAAAGGATAATATATAGCACCTGCTGAATCTGCAGAAGGAAAAAAAAACACAATAAAGAGCTCCCTATCAGCACGCTCCTTTTGCAGAAGGACTTTCCAATAGGCAGGTGTTTTAGGATGGTTTTGTCACTGCAGCTGGTTTGATGCTGGTATTTGATGGCTGCAATGTCAGAATAGGAGGTGAAGGGAACAGACTATCCCTCAATTATTCCAAGTTCTAAAATCTAGCAATGAAAAAGCTATGAAAATTTTGAGTTACCCCTTCCTACTGTGCAGCAAAGTCCTCTTACTGTTATCTAAGCGATAGCTACCACCCATCCCATAAAAACTTCTGGATTTCTGGGGTGCAGGACTATAAAAGTAAATGATGCAAATACTCCCGCACTTCCACAAACTCCTCACTTCTGTTTCCCTGAACCTCTTTCTATTGCATCTCCTGAACAAGTAACACCAAGACAAGAGTGTCTTCTTCTGTCATTCAGGACTTGCAGAGCTCTGAAGACAGAGGCACACACACTTCCAGCTGCCTCAGTCACAGACAGTGCAGAATGATGAACTGATCAAGCTCCTTTTTTCAGCCTTCTGCAAATCTCCTCGGATGTTCTAGATTTGAAGAGTACTCCAGAAAGTTGGTGTCATATTTAAGCTTTGCTTTTAGATGCACTTGATGCCAACCATGTGATGGGGAACCTTTATTAATGAGAAAAGCACCTTTCCTCACTCCTCTTTGGGTTGCGTGCTAGATTATAGCATTGTTAAAATACAAAACACTGGACTGTATCTGACTGCAGAGCATTACAAGGTGATGCCAAGTTACCTTTTGGAGTTTCTGTCAAGAAGGTGATTCTGAAAGTGAAAAACTTTTGGCTAAAAGGGAACTCTTCCCTGAAGGTTCTGTCCTTGCAGAGGGTCTGCTCACCAACTTGTGACTATGATCACTGCCACCTTCTGGACTCACCAGGGCTTCTACCATCATGGTTCACAGAGATGGGTACAATCACTGCAACAACTTGCCAACCTCATGAACATTCCCAAAGATTTAAGCCAGGACCTTGGGAGCAGAGTCAGAGAGCACAGAAGTGCCATATCTCTATGCTCCTGTCAGCACAAGTTTCTCAGCAGATAGCCAAGTTGGGAGTGAAGCTATCCATATCCAATTAGTATGCTTCAATCGGGCCCCAAGGGTTCCTAAATCTTTACTAACTTCCAGCAATCTTTACTTTCTATTATCTAGGACAGGCTTTTATAACTTATGTCATCTCTGTCATCAGAAGAGCACTCTAGCTGCAATAATTTTTCACACTGTACATCGCTGCAATTTATTTATTTGACTGGAAAGGAAAGAATAACTAAGAAAGAGAGCTTTTATTGTGATGTGCTCTCCATCGCAATGCTTCCCACATCCATGCCCATTTGTATTCTATCACCTCTGGGTTATGAGCATTTCTGTCAATGGGGATTGTCATGGCTGTAAAGACTTAACTCCTAATACCTTCAGATTAAAGAATTTTTCCCGGGCACTTTTTTTTTTTGTTCTTGTTTTTATAAGGCATAACAGTCAGGGGGTTTAGAGATTCAGAGATCACCTACAGTCAATCCTATTTGCTTGTTCTCTTTGCCAGGAAGGCACTAAAATGTTTTTAAGCTGAGTCCATCTGCAAGATCAGCTTTCTTTACTAAATGTTCTCTTGTCTCTACTCCAGACTGACACTGATTTCATCAGAGGCAGAGCTGAGCTCTAAACTCTAATGATTGCACTCTCCTTTAGGACTGTTCATATGATGATATGGGTATTCAAGATACAGATTCAGATGACAAAGTGTCATGAGAAAGATGCCAGCCCTAACTGCTTCCTTCAACAGTGAGGGAACGAAGTTTTTTATGGAAGATTTGACTAATGTTGGGATAAAAATTAATTTTTTTTTATACTAGGCAGACTGATGAGACTGAGAGGATCTCGTTCTGGAGGCATCTGTACATGCACTTCTGCACAACATCCTTCCCCAGCATCAAATTTTAACTTCTTTTGGACCAAAGAAGGGCCAGAAGGCAGAAAGTGTATCTCACTGTCCCAGAAAAACCATCTGGGGCAGGATGGAAAAGTCATAGACGGTTGGCAAGGTCAAACCAAAGAACATGTACATAAATAAAGTAGTTTCTGAAAGGTCAGGAAAAAAGTATGAGAGGAGAAAACCAAATAAATTAGAAGGGTAAGAGGGAAAAGATGGTAAGGTCAGGTTAGAAAAATCTTGCATCTCTTCAGATAAGAGTGATTTTCTTTCTTCAGGAGAAAAAGTCAACGTAACCTTCCATACTCAGAGAAAGAGCAAACCCAGACAGCACAGTTTTCAAATGACCCTACTCTTGATGTTTGATTTTCTACAAAATAATGGACAGTCAGTAACATTGAAGCATGCTCTGTACATGAACACCAAAGACCACCACAAGAATCAGCTTCCTCTTTATCCTACAGTGTAGTACAGTCAGGAGAGGACTGTTGCAACAGTGTCAAGAGATAGATCTGTCTCTGAAATTTTTAACTGGTGCTAAAAATGAAGACACGTGGGTCCGGAATGTGCTGTATGAATGTGGAAGCAATGACAGAGGAACAGCTGGAATGTTCTTATTAAAAAAAAACAAAAAAAAAGAAAACATAAATTCTGCTGACGGTACCCTTTTCTTGATTCTGTGGGCTACAAGCAGCTCTGCCATAGTGATACCATTTACAACAAACTTGATTTAAATTGGTTGCATTAGGGCAACCGGGAATACTATATGGCCTTTAGTGTCCTTAAGCTTATTTTGCAGTGAGAGCATGATGGCTTCTATACAGGCATTTGCTGCTGAAATGGGAAATAGGTGGGCTGTTTGCTGAGTCTGTCAGCTGGAACACTGACAATCGCTGCCTGGACTGCTTCAATGTAAATATAATTTTCTCAGACTTCAATACTCCGGGTCTGATTCTTCTTTAATGTCAGTAAACATTGATATATTTTATTCACATTGTGACAACAAAACAATCCTGTCCTTTATGTTTAACCATAGGACTGATTTACACAGCTTGTAGAAAGTGATGGTAACAAATTTTCAACGTGCCACCAGTTTATTTTTATCTTTCTTTTCCCCTCTCTCTTTCAAAGGTCCAACATGTCAGTGTTACACCCTAGGAAAATGTGTATTTGCAAGCAATGTCCCTGGGCAGTTTTCATTTCATATTGAGAATAAATGTCAAAAGGCTTGTTTCATTTCTTAAATCAGATTTTCACTGTTAAAGCCCACCTTAAACAATGTGTACTTAATAATCACATAATTGATAGACAACATTAGTTGGATGTGTGTGTTTCATTTGGGTTAAGTTTGCTCATTTCATTTCTTCTAGAAACTTTTCTGCCTGTGAACCTTCAATACAGTTTCTCTAGCTGTACCCAGTTGATTTCTGAAATGTAATTTGTTCCTGTTCAGTATTAGACTCCTATGCTTTTGATACACATCTGGAAATCAGCCTGATTTCATTTAGTTTCTAAAACTACAGCTGCATTCCCTTGTTTTGTAACGACGGTCAATGTCAATTGGGCATCTGGAATCTTTCTGTCACTCAAACCATTTTAACTCTATTTCGAATATTTCTAGTTGACATTTCTGCTTGTCTGATGGTTTGCGAGATGTTTGTTTTCTTTTTCACATTCCCACAGTGCAATTGTGTCACTTTCCATGAAGCAAACTGTTTACTACTGTCAAATTATCTACCTGTACAAAAGCAGTAATGGGATCTGCATGTGGTGTTAAAGTTCCATTTTCGCTCCTCTCCAGCAGTAGTGGAATTTTATACCACAACTCCAAGTATTTAGGTCTATGAAAATTAATCTGAAAAGACAGTAACAAGTCTGGCAAGTAACATTTGGGATTCTTATAAGTACTCCACCCAAAATGCTTTCTAAGCACTGACTAAAATATAGTGCTTCTTGCGGTGGGTAAATGGCATAAAATTTATACCATTTGTTTTCTATGAGAGAGGCTTTTAAGGATATTCTTTTCTTGCTGAAAATCATATTTGTAATAATAGAGAAACTATTACCTTAAACTGGAGAGAAAGTACAGGAGTTCCGCAAATACGGTGAGTTTTCAATCCATAGGCAGTATTAAGCAGCCACAAAAATAACACAGACCATATTTTTTGGAGAGGATCCATACTATTCACAACTTCTTACAGCTATCCTTCTGCCTCCCACTTGCCCTACTTTTGAGCTATGGAGCCACCTTATCTCAGGGAACATTTAAAGAAGTGGTTTCCACCAGAGTGAATTTTCTTGCCACCCCACAAATCCCCTGGCGCAGGTAACTATGGAGAACCACAGGTCCCTTCCTCGCTCCCCCACGCTCACCCCACACATGCACAGATGGAGGCTTCTCCCAGCCCTGAGCTGCAAGTTCTGCTGAGGAACACTAAAGCAAAGCTGTGGTGTCAGACTGAATGGCCATTCCATACGACGCTCTTTCCAATAAGCACACTTGTAGTACAATTAAAGGAGTGCCTTCCTCCCTCCTCCTCCCCACCCCCCCGGTCTTGTAGTATCTGAATGTGAACTTCTCCCTTGGATAAGCAAACAATCACACTGACAGGTATATTTCTGGCCTTTAAGGAATTTTTTCTCATGCTTTTTTTCAGGATTTTCAGTTTTACCTGTCAGTTGCACTCACTGCTGGTTGGCATTTCTTTCTCACCTGTATCGTGGGTGGAACATTATCTAAGACACATGTTTTTCAACCCACTTACCTAATTCCAGCAGTGCAGGCATTAGCTACTTTATTAGCAGTATTTATACAACTCACTTGCAACAAACATTGTGGGTTTTTTTTTTTTTTTGCAGTAGTATTGGCATGAGGTTCTGATTTCATGTAAAACAATAACTGTTCACTCCAGCCCCTCAGCTACTCAGACAGTCAAAGCAAAACAAGCTAGTCAGACATTATCAGAGAGAACAGTGATTAGAACAAACAACAATACTGAGGAAAAATGCAGGGCTATTCAGAAACCGTCTTTTGAGGACTGAAGAAGAGATATGGAGCCATTTTTCACTGGGTTCACGAGAAAATGTCAGCACACAGATGCTACTGTACTGTCAGATTGCATCTTAATTTGTCCAAAGGGGACCCAGGCAGTCACCCCTCACAGACAAATTTTAAAGGCCCATTACAAATCTGATTTATTGGTTGCTAAGAATCTCTCTGCTATGGTCTGCAGATTTTGCATGACATGGAGCTGAAATCCAGCTAGAGATAAGTGTATGCTTCTCTATGATTTAAATCCATCTGATTTCAATATTTCTTGGACATCGGTCAAGTCTTCCCCCCCTGTCCAGTTTGCCCACCCCCTTTCCTCCTAATACCTTAAGGCAGTTTACTTCAGAATGAAGCAGAGCATTAACCTGTACAAAATTGCTAATTTGTATATAACTCTCCTGCTGCCATTAGGAAAAAAAAAAAAAAAGCCTTTTGTTCTAAAAAGGCAGGGAAAATTTTTCAGGAACAAAAGAAATGCATCTGCCCAGCAAGAGAAATGAGAAATTGCTGGGGTTTATTTTAGATGTTTAGGCATGCTGGTGTTAACAGCAACCATTCAAATAAAAACGTTAATTTGCTTCTCTCTTTCATCTTTTTAAAAATCCCATTGTTTTTTTCTAAAAAAAAAATAAAAATCCTATTCCTTGCCATCAGTGGAAAGCCAAAGACTGTAAGAGTGAAATGCATTTGGAATTGCTGTAGAAACACCATTCAAACTTGCTCTACTTGAACTGCCCATTGTTACGATTCAGACAATGTACAACAACAATCACAGCTCAACTTCTAACCATGCCCGCATCACAAGAAATTCAAAGTCAACAGCTCTTTTTATTTCCATAAACATCATAATCAAAACCTTCATTTGCAGTTTCCCTGGCAAAATCCTAAAGCATCAGAACAGTCACCTGACAATTTGTGAAAGAAGCATGCAGTTTGTCTTAAAGCATGGTGTTTCATCCAGGAACTATTCTAAACAAAGACAACATCAAAAGCAACACAAGAATCACGCAAAGCAAGTCCGACTCAGCCCAAGTTTGGATTCAACATCTGGCTGAACACGGTAGTGCCTCTAATTTTGATTTTGTTTTGTGGGATTAAAACCCATCTAATCTCTTTAACTGACCCCATCTCAGGTCCCAGCTATATTGCTTTACAAATCATGAGAGAGAGAGAAAAAAACACCAAAAAGGCAAGAAACAGAGGCAGAGTCTTATCCCACCTTTCCATGGCTCTCAGCCCGTCTGTCTTCGCATGATCTGCAAACCACCTGTACTGATCCAGCCCATTCTGGGGGCAGAAAATATCTTCCCGGTAGATGTAGTCTCAGCCGTGCTTTGATTTTTTCGGCACGAATGTCTAGAATCTTCTGCTTAAACCAGACACAGCAAGACAAAACTGCAGCTGAGCTCTTTTGTTTTCCCTCCTCTCCGGGGCTGAAGCAGCGGCACTCCCGGCGCTCCCGCTCCCCTCCCACCCCCGGCGGCCGCCGGAGCGCTCGGCTCCGCCGCCGCCCCCCAGCCCCCGGCAGCCACCACCTTCCCCAGCCCCGGCCAGCGCCTTCCCAGATTTTTCAGTAAAAAGGGCAGCTTTAGGTGGCGGTCAGGTGATCTTCCTGCTAAAAACAGAAAGGATGCTCGGGGATGGAGCTCATGAATCCGTGGTGGTTTTCAAACTAGCCATTTACATTACAAAGCAGGGCGAAAAATACAGCTCTGAGATCATTAGGCATTCTTCGGCTTTCCAGTTCTCCTCTAGCAAGTCACAAAGGCAGGCACAGTGGAAAGAGATGTAATTAAACTTTTCAGTGGTAAAAATCACACATAGCTCGTATACCACGACACTTCTAAATATTTAAAAGTAGGAGCTTATTCCTAAATAAACATAATTATTTTTCATGTTTCCACAGAGTCTATGCTGATTCTATAAGTCCCTTTACAGCTTCTTCCCAACTGTATTTTTTTTACAATACAATCTTTAAATATTTATGGTGAAGCCATATTTAATATCTCAACAGCAAATGGACCATGCACGACTGAAAACAATTATTAGTTCTTTTTCACATTATTACATTGTAATTCAAATTATCTTTGACATGAGGGTCATTACATGTAAACCTGACTTTCTGAACTGTAGCTTATCCAATGGCCCCATTCCCTGGGATTACCCTGATTAAAGCTACCATACTGTGCAGGGTTTTGGAGCTTAGACTCTAAAAGACTGAAATAATGAAACTGCATCCCCAGATTTGGTGAGAGTCCTAGTTATTGCCAAGTTTTCAGAAATACCCAAATATTTTTGTAAAAGTTAGATTTGCTTGCAACACACTGTTTTTATACGAAACAAAGGGTGTAAATCTTGATAAAATAGTGCATTTCAACCCCAGCTGACATTAAAAATATTCTATCAGGTTTAATGAGACCAGAATCTCACCCAACATATGTCCTTTGCATTCATTATAAAATGTTAGCAAAGAGGAAACATTTGTGAAATGAGACACAAGGGGTAAAGTACGTATTCATATTTAATTAGACGTTCTGAGAAACTTTAAATCTGTAGTTGTAATACATCACCTGTTCCAGAACACATCTAAGCCCACCCTCCTATGACCATATTCTTAAAGACTAAAGTTAAAGCCAGAAACCCTACTCATCCATCCATCATCCAGCATAGGCACTTCCAATGCTTCCCAATGTTTCCAACAATATCATGAATAACCATTTACCCATCTCATATTAACTGCAGATCTGTCCACAGAGCACACTTCAGTCCCTCTGACACTACACACAGAATAAAAATTTCCACTTTTTGCTTTCCATACTACCACTTTTATGATGTAAGGTAATTCTTTTGATAAGCGCATGAAGAAGCAACCTCCATTTGTTTTAGGATACCAAGGAAAAAAGAGCTACACAAGATATCATAGATTAGCTGCACCACATTACTAGGTGGTCTGTATGAGATACATACTACCAACTCTCTTTATCTTGCTCTGGCTTTCAGAGACTTAAAATTTTTAACTCTGACACATCCTTGTTAGTGATGCTGCAGTATGAGCACTTAGCATCATTCTTATCATTGCCAAAGTTTCTGTCATAGTCCATAAATTTTTGGCAGAAGCCAATAGTGACTCCAAGGGGCTGGTGAAATTGCCATATCTATAAAATATGAAGCACTTTCAAAACAGACTCCCTAGGACCAAAAAAAAAAAAAAAAATCACTGGACTTTTGCTTGTGGTAGATTTCAGTTAATTAATATATGTTGAAAAACCCCTGTGACCCTTGTCATGCCTAGGTAACCATATCCTTGTAGAAACATATTTAATGCCTTGCATACTTAACACTTGAATACCTTTATGATGATCCCAACAATGAAGGCCATAGGAGCCATCAGAAGCTATAAGAACCAGACAATTCCACCTGGATCATCTAAGTCTCTGGATGTAAGTGGAATTTGGCAATTTTTCAGACTCTCTATATCTACATGTAGTTACTTTAATAGCAGTTTTTTCCCTTTATCCTCCTGAAGCAATAATAGTGAAAAAAGGGTAATGACATATATTACCTAGAATGGGTCAAACAGAAGAGAATCAGCTATGAAAATCATCTGAAGAGGCTAGCAGGGACAGCCAGGCCATTTTTCTTACTCTAATTACTTCAAAACTCGTAACACAGAATTGCATATATATTGGTGTTTTCTAACTCAGATATCAGAAACAGCCTTTTATTGCTATAAAGTCAACATAAAAATTGTTTTAGCAAAGAAATCACCACTGCTGAAAAGGCAAATAGACACCATTATCCTTCCAGCCACTTATGGTAGTTATAATACTCTGTAAATCATGGGTCTGCTTGACAAAATTTCCAGCCTGAAGTCAACTACTGGCATGCAGTCATGTCACTCTGTGCACAGGACTCCCATTGAATGCGGTAAGTTTCTCGATGAGCAAGAAGATCACATCTTATGCATACTTATTACAGTCACCAAAAATGCTCAGTTTAGCAAAGCAGAGTACATTACAGATTTTCAACAATAAAATGCTGTGGTCACCCATCTAGTGCTAAGTATGGTTTATGACTCTCAAAAGACAGTCATTTAATTTCTAAGAAATAAAGCAATGATTTTAGACTTCCCATAAAGTCTCTTAATATGCTTGGGCTGCCATACAAATTGACAGGAACAAGAGATTCTGAATTTATGTGTTGATGCAGTAATAGGTACAGGTCTAATCCACTGGAAGAAACTGGATGACTATCTTCTGTCTAAAGGGTATATGGATACATAGATTATATATATATATATATATATATATACATTGATTATATATATATATATATATACAGAAATGTGTACAAAATTAACCCAAACCTCATAACAAATATGGATCAAAACCCATCTCAAAAATGCAGATAACAATTATATTTTGGAAATTGTGTGCAGGAATCCTCATAAAAATAAAAATCTGCACAAACTGATGCTTTACTCAAGAAATATAGTATTTTTTATTCATTAAGTTTATCAACTGAAATCCTTCGAGAGGAATTTGAAAGTTTCCTGGCAGAATCACTATTTTGAAATCACACTTTTTTAAAACGTAAAGCTTTCAATTGAACACCACATACACAATCAAATTATTGAGGCATGACGAAAATATATTAATGGTTTGCTTTGGTATACAAGCAGTCTCAATATTTGCAATGTTAATTTTAAAACAGTAAAAACATGCATACATCAACATAAAGTAAGACTAAACTCCCCTATTTTATTTGTAATACATAACAGCCTTAAGGCTGGATTTATTCCTAAAGAAGCCATATAACTAGGTTGCTTTTTTTTTTTACAGTTCATTTATATGCAAGTCAAAAAAGGTATATGATTAAAAATGAAACTATGTCCAATCAGTAGGAAAAAGGATATGTCATGTATTTATTGTCTTTCTGAATTTGTGGCAAACAGGTATGAATGTTTTCTTTTTTCATTACTCTATAGATGTAGAATTCGAAGTCTGTGTTTCAAAAGTAATGCTAACGGTGACAAAACAATATTAACTTCAGATCCTTTACACTAGCATGATTGATGAGTGAAAATACTCAACTGCATACAAATTACATACATAACTTATACAACGGAGAAAACCACTACAAAATTATCAGTGACAGTACTGTAAGTACCTTTTTATCTTCAGAAATACTGTAAGTTATAATCACTAAGGTTAACAATTTTGGCTGGATTTGGTTTCAGTTTTGGATGTACCTACAGTCCTTCATGCTCACAGGACAAAGATCGCCAGAAGGAAAAAAGGAAGGCTGAGGTTGGGATGTGGTCCTACTCCAGTGACATTATAAATAACCCAAGTTATATGTGTGGGCCGTGACCTGTGCTAGAGATAACATTTAATGCAGGCCTCTCTGTGGAATGAATTAGTCATTATCTTTGACTTTAAAACAGACATAAAGAACTGAGAGATCATGAGCAGGTTAATATAAATACCCTTTGGAGCTCCTGGAATTTTCTTGTCAAATTATGGGAAGCCACAGGAAAAGATTATGGAAACTTTGCCTTCAAAAACCAGATGAAAGATAAAAATAGAAGAAACAAAATTCCTTTGAAAGTAAGGAGGAAATTCACCATCTAGTCTGCTAGAATGTCCCTGCTGTTTTTCCCTTGTGGGAGTGATACAGGAGTGACTTCAGCACCTGGACACTACTAAAGAAACTGCTTGAGCAAAAGGGAAATTGAATGGATAGATCCCATTCAATACTGGTGTCAGCAGTAGACCCTTATTTGCTGCTTCAGAAGACTGTGCTACAGGAAACCTCTTAACAATATAAAAATGAGGGTTTGGACTGTGTGTAGCCACAGAAATACCTCATAGCTCTTTTTTGTGAAGCAGGAATTCAATACCAATATCCTGGCTGGAATCTAGAGCCAGGATAAATGTTTCACTGCACCAGACTGAATAGAGAAAAATTTTATCCTTTGCCATATAGACACCTGGGTACACCTGTGTGTATGCATGTGCATGATCAGTGCTCTGGGTAATTCTTATTAGTCTCAAAAAAGGAAAACAGGACGTATTCCTCAGAGTAACACAATACATTTTAAAAAAGATACATAAATAACTGACTTTTGTATCTAAACTGTCTTCAGTGCTGCTGTTAACCTTTACATAAACATTGCATTCCATCCATGAAATGGCAAAGTCATTCTCTTTTACAAAATTCGCAGATGGTTGAATTAAATACAATTCAATTTGTAGAGGGTTTGGGGGATGGAATGTGTAAATTTCAGTCAAACTCACAAAAATTCTTTCCAGCTCATTTGCCAACCAATTCTGAGGTGTGTGTTTCAGGGAAGACCTAACGTCTTCATCTAACTGCTAAGCACAGTAGTTTTAATAACTTTGGCAGAAACAAGTGGGTATTGATGGAAAAATCCCAACACTAAAATGTCTGGTTATTTTTTGGAGGATATTAATTTAACTTTCTTGGGATAGTTCAACTGTTTCTCCCTAAGATTGTGCTAATGCCTGTACAGGCCCATGATGAGGAGGAGAAGATAATTATAGTCCTCTCCAGACAGTGTGTTCATTAAGTGTGCTATTTTGGATAAGTAAGTTTTTAATTGGTTTCCAGTGCCTGTAAGGAGGATGGCCTATGGTAGTATGGCAGTGAGGATCCACACCCCTACTGCTTTCTCCTGTTGGAATTCAATAAAGTTTAATTGGATTACAATGGGGGTAGCCACAAGATGTCAATTACTGGTATATTCACAGTGTGGACCTCTTCTTCCAATGGCACTTGATTGACTCACTCCGCTCACTTCTCTTATTATGGAACCTCTTCTCTTTCTTCCCAGAGAATAAGAATTGTTCATAGATGCCATACTCTTTTTAAATAGCAGCATAATCGCACAACTCTTATGGCACTGCCTGCAAAAATTAAAGCACTACCTGGTCTGAGCTTACAGCATGTGACCTACTTTATTTACAGCAAGTCCTTCTGAATCTGTGACTTTGCCCATATGTTGATAGTCCCTCCCTAGAACTGGGAAAAGATACCATTCTATTAATTATGCAAATCCATCCTCTGTCCAAGGGGGAAAAAATACATAATTATGTTTGTTTTTATGAGAAAATAGATAGAATAGTATGGAAAGAATTTCCCTAGATTTCAACTCTTTAAAGTATACAAAACAATTAAATAAAGATACCCTTACCCCATCTTTCTGACTGCTTTCTAGTCCTCTTTTATCTGATTTAAGATCTGAAACTGTAAAGATACTAAATGCTTTTGTTAAAAGCACTTAGTATGTTGCAAAACAAATTAACTAAATCCATGAAAACTGGCCAAAGAATTTGCCAATTCTCCTTTTATACAAGTGACATTTTGATGAAATATAATATTATAACATTAAATAAAAAATAGTATTTTTGCATGTTTGTTCTTTCCTCTGTTAAATAGTCAAACCTAAAAACGTTTTGACTTCCAAAACCTTTTCATGGAGATAAATAATTTCCTGACCTGTAAAGGACAACTAGGGTGTAAATTTGAAAAATCAATGAGGTTTTATCAACATTAATAATGACATGACTGTGTTTTTACTCCAGTATTATTTCACCCTGATTTAAGAAGAGATAAATTGCACGTTAGCAAACATTCCTGAGCTCTGTGTGCAATACACATATGGCCACTAGTGGGAATGAAATAGAAAGACTGATGGAATTTAAACTTGCAGGAGGGACATATGCAATATTGTAAAAGAACAAGGGTCTTGATTAGTATTACTGCACCGTGCTTCCAAGTAATTACGTAAATGCTCATCTGCATGTTTGGTCAGCACTCATTACTCTCAATATCTGATGCAAGCCCCATTTAAAACAGTTCTTAAAATTTTAATTACACTTTTTGGGTTAATATCATGCTAATAACAAAATAAAAATGAAGTCTATTCATTTATTATGTTTCCATACATTGTTATTGTAAAAAAAAGTTATTAATTTATGTATTTAATGTCATAATAAAATAAGGGAACTTATAAGAAATGCAAAATCTGTTCTGGTATTCCACTTCTACTTTATTAATGTACCTTGCTGAAAATGAATTATGTTCATCTGGGGATGCTACAATACATTTGCAAAACAAAATGGAAGTCCTATCCTATTTACATAAGTAGTGCAACTCCGAAGTTTCTTAGTTTCAGAATGGTAGCACATTCACTGCTGTAACTCTTAAGGTTACTTACCAAAGAGTATATTTTTTCAGTGAAGCTAACAAACAATTGGAATTTATTATGCATGCTTTCTTTTCTCTTTTCTTGCCCTGCCCCGTGTCATAAGGGAAGGGGAGGTAAGATTTTCCATTTTTCCATACCATCACTCTTCCATTCTAAAACTCCCACCATGAGGAACTCACTGGCATCTCTACAGGATAAGAGTTTAAACTGAAATTCTGGATTTTTGTTTGTTTGACTCAGTAGCTCCTATTAACAAAAAGCCATAATGAAATTATGCAAAATTTATATTAAAAATATGTGTCTATCTGTAACTATGGGATATGATAGACGCTTGATTGATCAGATATTATTTTAATTATTTTAATTAATCTTTCTTGTTGTATTTTCAGCATTTCAGTTATGTGTGGTAACATTTTCCACTTAATAAAAATATGCTTATATTAATATAGTATTTATCGTTGTTTTCATACGATGTTTTAAAAGCAATTTCTTTACATATGCATATTTTAAAACAGCCTGAAGAATTAGTTAACTTATTTCCTATATGCACACATAAAAGTAATAATTTTAATTTTGCGTTGAAACAGATTATTGGATAGTTGTGTAAGAGACTTTAAGACTTTTCTGTATGATTCTGACTTTTTCTTTCTGGAAAAGTTTGGCTTAAAAAAAGAGCCTCCTATTCATAGTGTACATAGTAATATTCCATCTAGTCATTAATAGTCAAACACACACACAATGGCACATCTGACATAGGCAGCTGAGTTGGGAATTGAAACCATAATAATTAACAATAGATTTTCTGATCTCACCATGACAAGTAAATGAAACACTCTGCGGTATGCTTGCCCACTGGAAGAGGGAATTAACTCAGTATGAAAGGCAGAATGGAAGCATATCACTGATTAGATTTAACGCACAAGGAATGCAACAATGGGAAGCTTGTGTCAGCAGAACACATCAAACTCTTTTCTAAATATTGTGCATGAGCATGCAAAAACACACACATACATATTTCCTGTAAAAGCCACGGTGAAATAGCACAAGATGTACAAAATACAAGCCCAACACCAATAGCTAACTAACTAACTAGCTAACCAAAATTACTATATGTTCTTATTTCCTGTGAACAACCTAAGCTAATATTTAAATTTATACAGTAATTTTGCTCTCATTCACTTCAGGTTTCCTATTAAACGATTCCATTTGTCACTCCTGGGTCTAAGCTGGCGGGTCTTCTCTGTTCAGGACCATGGAGAGCAGCACCCCCCGCCGCAGCCCATCGCTCCCGCCAGCGGCCCTTGGGCTGCAGGAACAAACATCGCTTGGCGCTTTTATTTTACATAAATTATCACCCTCTCTTCTTTTCTATGTCTCTTATGAATTCTCTGTCGTTCCTTTCCTCGTCCCCAAATTATCTGTTTCTTTTCTAGTAGCATTTACTGCTGCAGTAGCTTTCCCATTTGTCTGAAACAAAATGTTCTCCCCTGCATTTTTTTTTTTTTTTTTTTTTTTTTTTTTTTGGTAAGGCTGCCTTATATTTATTGCTGATGATATCATCAAGGGACATGTAATAGAATTATTATATCAAGTATTACAGTTTTGTTGTTTCATTATATATCTGGCCAGATAGATTGCATTCTTTTACACTCTGTACTGTTAAAAATTTTATAACAATCCTGAATCAAAAATTGTTGTGATTGCAGTCATATAAATTAATTTACTATAGACATAACAATACAGCTGTGGTTACTAATGTTCTTTCATGCATTAAACATATTTGAATGATTAAGATTCTCTTCCAAGCTTGAAAAATCAGTTAAAGTTTGAAATTATAACTAAACACCTAAAAACTTACATGAGTGAATGATCCCAGTCAGTTCACTGGAACAGCTCACCTGAACAAAGCCACATGGTAAGTCTTTGCAGGGTCTGTAGCTAAATTATCTCATTAAGGCTTGGAGTTTAATTAACTCTCAGACAGATATAAATCAAGAATGATTCCCAAAAGTCAGTACAGATTCATTGGTGTGAATTAGTGAAATTTTTAATGTTTGTTTCTTAAGAAAAATTAGTTTTCTGTGATGAAATTGTGAGAGGGAAGCAAGAAGAGAGGAAAGGAGGATGTGGGTATGATACATATACATATAAGCATTTGTCTGTGTTTCCTTCAGTCTCCCCTACTAAGCTTGAGCACAATGACCAATTTCTAGTTATTATTATAGTACAATTGGCATCTTTGGCTTTTGTAGATTTACTCTGCCATGTGGAATTCAGAGTGCATCCTCAGCAATGGCCTCCCTACCAGAATAAGAGAATAGCCTCTTTCTTCACAATAAAACACCCATGTAATGTGCTACAGAAGATTCAGACACAAAAAAACATCCTCAAATGAAAACAGTCAAACTTTGGAAAGCTGCTTATATTTAAATTCTGGGAAGAATGGCTTATATTTGGTCCAAGGCACCTTCTACCAGAAACCCACTTCCAGTCATTGCACTTCACAATACACAGTAGGAAAATCAGGCATTATAAAATGGGAGGTCTGAAGGGTAGAGCCCATGTATTTTCAAAACAACACTACCAGCACCAAAAAAAAACAAGAAAAAAAAAAAAGGACATGTATCCTTTAGACAAGAAAGAGAAAACCAAAGTCACATGCAAATGCAATCACATTTAAACATCATCAACAAATTATAGCTTTAACTTGAATCACTCAGAACTCAGTTTGGATTGATGTATAGGTCACTACATAACTTGGCAATTGTGGATGTAGAACAGTCCACCTGGCTCCAGTCAGTCCTTAAAGACAAATTTCATAGGTCTGAGGTGAATGTTAGTCTCTATAAAGCTCATTGGGCTGAAGAAGCAGCTCTTTCCTGGGGACATCTCACAGTGGTACAAAATCATAAGTCTTGCTTCCATATGCAGTGAAAGAAGAAAGCAAGCCACCCCCATTACAAGGCCATAATTGTGCCACAATTATTGCTGAGATCCCATGTCTTCAAACTGAAAAGCAGACCAAATAATGCCACTCACTCTATAGGCACTGAGAGTAAATCTCATCTGGAAACCAAATCTGATACAGTATACTACTAATATATAATATTTCATCTCTAATGGCTCTTGGTTTTTCCTACTACCAATAAAAATATTTTCTTTAAAGTGTTACTGATGATTTGGGTGATCAATACTTATCAATAAACCACCATAAGTGTTATTTTCTATAAGGAACCTAGAAGTAAGCAGCCCCACGTTTGGCAGAAGAAACTTGACGAGTAAAGATTTTAAAGGAAACGTGTGAATTGAAATGAAATCATGTTTAGCTGCAATACAAGATACAAAGATCTTCTGTAAGTAACAAGCACTACCTCTTTCTTTATTAAAAAAAACAATTATCTTTTGTTCTTCTAATCTGAGCTAAACTCTATGACTGGTAATGGGTAGTGGTTATCAATAAGTAGACCCATAGAGTTAAGATTTCCTAGGTTTTATATCCTATGCAATAGAAATATTAGAAACAGTTGAAATACAGATTAGCATTTGCAGTTGCTGTATGTAAAACTCAGAAATAATACTAAAAGCTCAATCTTCAATGATACCTTAGGTGAAAATTTTATCTGATTTACAATCATGTGTTGGCATCCCAAGCCTAAAGTTTACAGTTTCCTCAGAAGGTAGGCAGCTGCAGCTGCTGATTTTCCAGAGCGTCAGGCCTTTATCCAGTTGTCACACTCAACACTAAGAGCCTAATCTTGCTTTTCCTTCGACTGTATTTTTCTTTATTCTGTGGAACAACTTCGCACATGAAGAGAAACCCATTTTTGACATACATGTCAAGATTTCTAATATTGCATTTTACCTCACTGTACCTGTTCTCCACTGAGAAGAAAAATTCTTGTGAACAAAAGTTCTGTATAGCAAAAATTAGAGCATATTCATCCAACTGTTCCAGTACTGAATGCTAACTTACTTGCTGATATTAAACTTGATAAAATAATTTTTGAGCACTAACGTTTCAGTGTTGTTGCTAAAAACTCTTCATAGCCTAGCAAGCACAAAACGCAGAGTCTTGTATTGCAAATCTTTCTGGATTGATACTCCATTAAAATGTGATACTGAAGGACTTTTTATAGGAAAAAAAAAGAGTAGGATGAGTAACTTATCACCAATTAAATGAGAGTTGAAATGTTGGCTCGATTATAGTCTAGGACAAGGGGTAATGTCTTCAGACTAAGAGGGTAGATTTCAGGAAGAAATTTTTCACTCAGGGTGGTGAGACACTGGAACTGGTTGCCCAGAGAAGTTGTAGAAACACCATCCATGGAGCTGTTCAAGGCCAGGTTGGATGGGCTTTGAGCAACCTGGTCTAGTGGGAGGTGTCCCTGCCCATGTCAGGGGGATTAAAACTGGGTGATCTTTAAGACCCTTTCAGACCTAAACCATTTTATGATTCCATGATCTTGGTTGCTGGTCTCATGGTCTCATGTTCACGCTGGTCTCATGAATCCCTAAAGGATTCATAAGGGGAGTTCTGGATTTTTGTCTTGCAAATAAGACTAATATGATTCCAGTGACAGTACAGACAGCAGTTTTCAGATACAGAATACTATGGGTATTTTTAACTGTGAATAAAGAACAATAGTTATTCATCCATACAACGATGTACTGCTGATGTTACATTGAGCTTTTGGCATTCTTTTTCTGCTAGTCTTTTTTTTTTTTTTT
>VXBJ01004998.1:0-31473 GCA_013400055.1 Nycticryphes semicollaris
TTTTCTTCTTCCCAGTGGTTGGATATAGTGTTTCATCATCAGCAAAAAAGACTCTTTTGTTGAAACAAAGTGAGATATAATAATATGCTTTGAAAGTATCTGAATTTCACTTTCAAATGATTTCTTTTTAACTTTTTGGGATGCCATAATTCATAACAAATAGTTGTTAAAGCCTAAAATTAGAATGAAACATTTAAGTGTAATCAAAAGCATAGAGTTGTAAAGGCCTGAAATCTACTTTTTACAAAATTTTGAAGTGAGGAATTTTGTTGTATTGATTTTTTCCTCCCATTTCAGAATAGACTTTTTTTTTTCCCAACTGACAAAACTTCCTGGAAAGTAGATCATACAACTCCCCCATGGACTCATTAGTTTTGTTAATCAGCCTTAAAAAATAGATATTTTGAAATACATACAGACCTAAAGGTAGTGTAAAGCAGCATGCTTGCAACTGCAGTGTGTAGCAAGGGATAAATCATTGCTTGACACCTCAGTGGAATGTGGGATTTCATTTCAATATCTCAGAGATGCCTTTACTGCACGGGTTATCCCAACAAAATACTCCTCAAGCAGGGTCCTTCCATACATCATCATTTTATATATGCTGCCTTTGTAAGCACTCACAGAAGATCATGGCCAGGAATATTTTATGTATCTATGTAGGATCATAAGAAACAAAAGAGGGTCACAATTCTCTATTATGGCATACTTGAGGCAGTTGTTTGCAGATGTGCCTGTTAAGTGTTATGATTCCAATCTGTCTTGGTTTCTGCCTTGATATCTGCACAGATATAAATGGATACCTAAAGGTAAAGGACTGTGGATAATCATATCCAGCTCAGAAACCTCTAGGATGAGGCTGTAGTACCACTTCCATACAGTTTTAATTGTAATGCACCAACAGCATCCTTTGCTGCATTTTGACTCAAAATGTGCTAATGATGCATTCAGGAAGGCACAAAAAAATTGTGAATAGAATAGAATAGAACTATTAAAAACATTGCAGACACAGTTTTAAGAACTGCTTGCTGCCTCCAGCTGGCTACAGTTGGCTGAAGTGGAAATTCCCAGTCTTCTCAGGTGGTTTGTCTTTAAAAGCCACCTCTTTCTTCACAGAGCTCCTTTCTTCTAGTATAACAACTCAGTACCCTTGGCAATGTCATCATCTATGTTTTACAAGTGAGTAGCTGCCCACAGCACACTCAGAAGCTGCTGTAACTCTCTTTGTTAATGCAGGATTCTTTTCTGCTAATACAAAACTGATTGCAAAAATACCATCTGGCTACCATGTTATCCCTGTTTGCTCACCAGACCTGTATCCCGCCCTATTCAAAAACCAACATAAGGGTTCTCTTTTTTTATGAGTGTTCTTAATGCCCATAGTTTTCCAGTTTGCATCAAAGATGTCTGCTCTTAACGACAATCCTACTCAAGCATATATATCTTATCTGTTGTTTAAGGGTGCTGTGATTTTCTCCACATTTACAGCTGGGATAATAAGGATGCTTAAGAAATTGTGAACTAAAATTAACATTTTAAAAAATAAAGACATTGGAAACTCTAGTTATGTCTTTTTAAAATCCTGAATAGGCATGCCTCATTTCTAAGTAAAACGTGTAAGGGCCAGATCATATCACTAGGGCAGTTGATTCACGTCATCTGAAAATGAGCCTCTCATTCACAGGTTGGCAGTCCCATGAAATACAAATATAAAAGGTGCAAGACTTAGAGGAGATTAACCTTGCAATCTACATTATAATCCTCATACTGTCTAATTCTGGGTTTATTGAATGTCTGAGATTAAAGCAATGAGTGTTGAATAGATTTCAGCACTTTTCAGAATCAGCCTCAGATTCAGGGTAGCCTCTGGGTCTTCCCAGCTCATCCTGAACAAAGGAAGTTTCTCTTTGCCACTCCAATGATCTTCATCATTCCTTCTGATGAAGCTCCTTATCTTTTCCCCTCTCTTCCCACAAAGTCCTTTTCTCTAACCTACATTAATCAAGACTCATATATTAGATCTAGTACCAAAACTCAACTGCCAAAAAAAGATCCCCAGTAGCTGTCATCCCTAAATTTGATGATGAGCTAAGTTTAGTCTTGCACAAGACCACACTTTTCTAAACACAAACCAAACACCTTATTGAACCAATCCCCGATCCTAAAAATTTCATAATCTAAAGAGCAAGAGGAAGGTGATGGTGTCACCTCACTAACACATTGCCATCCCATCCTCTGAACTCCAATACCTTCTGTATCACGTCAACTTTTCTCTTGCTTCCAGCATTTTGAAGAGAACAGATGTGGCTGGGCGGCAGGAGGCCAAGTCAGGAGCATTTTTTCCTACTCAAGAACCATAATAGTCTTTGGCTCTTCAGGTCTGTTTTTAGCAGCCAGGACAGCAGGTGTCTTTGAATGGCTCAGCACACCTTCTGCCATTTTCACAGGCTGCGTTCAACCGTAACATTGCCAAACCTGTAAATGAACTGCTGAAGTTTCTCCCATACTTGCCTTTTTACTAGCTGTGCAAGGGAACATAAAGGTAAAAATTCATATATAAGGGAGAGACAATGCAAATGGAGGGAACTGAACTCCTAACCTTATTCTATCGGGGAGGAGAGGGATGTATTGCAGAAGATGACAGAAAAGGATCAGATAATTCAGGTTTCAATCTAATGTTAAAAACCAGAACAGCACTTGCTGCTGAAAAATTTCCTGGGAGGGATCATTTCAGAGCTGCTGAGAAGGTTTCCTCACCAATCCAGGGCATGGAGGATATGACTGTGCCACAGAGAGCTGTGTGACCACAGGTTACACAGGCACATGCTAGCTTTAGAGCAGCCTCATCAAGGACAGATAATGAGATAGCTGCTGTAACAGATGCACATAAACAGCAAGGGCACCCAGCAAGCCAAATCAATAGATGTCAAACTTTGTGCTACCGTAGAAGTACCTGAACTGCTTGGTGTCATGTTAACTCTTGTGTCTACGTTATATGAAGAGAGAATAAGTCCCTTAATGTCCCTTTGAAAAACTGCATCTCATCTACTTTAATTGATTAATAAAGTCTAATCCTTTAGACTTCTTGTCTTAATGCATTGAGGACAGCACCTCAAAAAAGGTATGTAGTCCAAAAAAAGTAGAATCATGTAATGGAGGTACTACTGGATGCTGAGGGAGGGACCAGAGGAGAATCCTACCTCACAGTGGTTATCTAGCATTATAAACACACTCATAGGGCCTCACATATCTTGTCTTATTTCTACCAAGTTACCTGTACATTGTCTCATTAATTCACTATCCATCCTTCCCTCTGTGAAAAGAGAGATTGTGAGAAGATAGATATAAAAGTTGTGTTACACGTATTTATGAGTAATCCTACGTACGTCTCTGTGGTGTGCATTCGTTTACAGAATGGGCATTCAGAACATTGGTATGTATTTAGGAAAAAAAAATCCAAATAATTTACATTAAGAATAATTTCCTTCAATCAGCTGAAATACAAACCTTCGTACGAGCTTTCGATAAGAAGACCTAAAGTTTAATATTGCAGTATGTAGAAAGTTTCTTTCATCACTTTTAAATAGGTGCTGCTATTTGGTTCCAATTATTTCTGCACTTCATTTCCTACGAAGAAAAAAGTAAATCATCACACCCATTTTATCTTTTCTAAATACTATTTACTCAATTTTATTAATCATTATTATTCAACAGAGAGATCTTAAAGGAACTTATATTAAGCTACATTATGCAAAGAATTGTATATTCATATGCCAAAAGACAATGAATGCCTTATGGCATAAATAGACAACAGACATGATAAAGTTCTCATTTTACAGAACAGGAATTTATGCAGCAAAACTGCACCAAATGCCCAAGGACATAGAGCCTCTTGTCCTTGATATGCTTAGAGATAGTGCCAAGGATAAGTCCAGGGACAAAAGTAAGACTGACTGGTCTATAGTTGCCCAGGTCCTCCTTCTTGCCCTTTTTGAAGATTGGAGTGACATTAGCTTTCCTCCAATCCTCAGGTACTTCTCCCTTTTCCCACGACTTGGCAAAGATTATGGAGAGTGGTCTAGCAATGACTTCAGCCAGCTCCCACAGCACCCACGGGTGCATCCCATCAGGACCCATGGACTTGCAGACATCCGGATTGCTCAGCTGGTCCTTAAACCATTCCTCATCAACCAAGGCAACTTTCTCCTTTATCCTGACTTCCTCTGGGGCCTCAGGGGTATGGGACTCTTCAGGGCAGGCAGCAGCATTCTCATTACATCTGTCCTTTACGAGATGTCTATAAACTACTTCACATGCACCTGCAATAACTAGATTTTTGGGATACAGTCAGAACAATGCTGTGTTTCTCAATGTCTGTAGATGAGTTTAAGTTTGTGTTCCGTAAAAAATATCTGTCTGGTTTTATCTTCTGTAACGCTGTGCCATCTGAAAGCTTGTCCCTTGGGCTTTTGACTAAACCTGTTAATGTAACACAAATATTTACATCATCTTTTTCTCTGCTGCCAAACAACAGCAAAAAGAGAAACCTCATGTATTTTTTTCCCTTATTAATTTTAGTCAACTCAGGTTTGTGAATTGTAGGTGATTAGAGCACAGTATTTTTTTCCCAAAGGTCTACAGCACAGGAAGAACAACTGCTTATTCTCTATTTTTTCCTTCTTGTAAAGCATCTTGTAAATTTAGATTTAGTTGCAAGAAAGTTTTTTATAACAAATGATTCCTTCAAATTGCTATACTACAGTCCAGGGTTTTTTCAACCCTGAGATGTTCTTTCCTGCCACTGTGGGGAAATAGCCAATTTTAAGCGGCACAACAAAACTTTCTCCTGATCTCATAGAAATAACATACCGTGCATACCACCTCTGGAGTGCCAGAGATCAGCAAATACCAAGCACATCTCAAAAACTGTAGTTAAACACAAGCAAAACAATGACATATTTTGAACTTCCATAAGGTCCTGTGAAGTTGTTGCCTAAGACACCCATCAATAATGGAAGGCAATGTTCCTTTGGCTCCAATACACACAAGCTTATTCCTTTTCCATAGGACATACTGTCTTAATGATGACCAAAAAACGAACTATCTGTCTGTTTCAGTTGTGTTTGCCACATCGTCATCATTGATGGCATCATCACTGCCTTTGCCACAGCTACCACCCACTCCAGGGTCAGCAGAAAGGAAAGCACAGTAATGTGCTGCCCTGTTGAAACAGATATGGTGCCACACAAACAGCACACGACTCTCATTTCCATAGAATCATAGAATGGTTTGCGTTGGAAGAGACCTTTAAAGATCATGTAGTCCAAACCCTCTGCCACGGGCAGGAACATCTTTTGCTAGATCAGGTTGCTCAGAGCCCCGTCTCACCTGACCTTGAATGTTTCCAGCAATGAGGTATTTAACACCTCTCTGGTCAACCTGGGCCAGTGTCTTACCACCCTCTTCCTAAATAATTTCTTCCTTATGTCTGATCTAAAACTATCCCCTTTCAGTTTCAAACCATTGCACCTTTTCCTGTTATTAATTAATTAATTTTCATGATTGTGACTGTCCAAGTCAGAGGAAGAAGATTAATTCAGTGCCATGCAGTGAAAACCCACAGTGTGAAGTAAATGCTAAGCCTCTAAGGAATATAGATACAATGCAGATACAATGAAAATTGATGAAGTTGTATCTCACACAACTCAGAAAGTCACCTCAGAAGGATTTAATCAGTCTAGTCTTTTTTGGCTAAAAATGTGGTGGCTGCATGTAAAACAGGGAAAAAAATGTTATTTCTTTTACTACTGAGGAACAAGACAAGGGAGTATGCAAAAGTTATAAGAGAAATGAAGAAACCTACTTGGTCAAATAATCCCTTCCTCATTAATGCAGGTCTCAGAGCTCCTCACTTCCCACAGTTTTATTCAGTCCTCATCCACTGCCTATTTGACAGAACATCTACTATTTCCATTATGCACCTAATCTGCAGTCAAAACATCCTCACCATGCAGGAGTTATTCACTGTATCTAAACAACATTGAAGAAGGATATAAAAATGACCTTGTTTCCCACCTGACCTAGGAAGACAGTAACTGCTATCCTGCATCAAGATAAGGCAAATTTAATCCCAAATGCCACCTCTAACAACAGCCATTGTCAGGGGCTGAAAAGGACGTGAGTACAAAGTCCTTCACCAGACTCAAACGAGATGCTTCTGATCTAACATTGACTATATATTACTAATCCTGCAGTATGAGGTTTGACATCACTTCCTAGATGTCCAAAGCAATTTGAGAAGTATTATTATCCATGTAACAGCTGTTCCATTTTTTTTTTTTATTTATTGCACTCTTAGTCTTAATTGCACACCATAGGAAACCACCTTTCGTTTTCTTGGTCATGAGTTCCCTCCCTTCCACCTTTCAATTGCACATAAATCTAGCACATCTAAACATTTTCCCTGGAAGATTTTATACCACTTTCCAACCCATAATATGTAAGTACTTCTCAGTGGTCCAGTAAGTGAAGCAATCCATGTCTTCCACTCTCTTTTCGTAAAGAGGTGCATACAAGCAGTGAGGTGCTGCATTCTGGTTGGCAATTTTTACAGTGACTTCCTTGTTATGAACCAAGAAGAAGAGCAACTTCCATGAACAGTATTTGATAGTCACTTGATGTCCCTAAGAAAGCACGTCTATAGTTCTTCCACAAGATCTGGGTACCCATAATACCTTAAAATTATGAACCATTCATGTGTCTGACAACATTCACATGGTTTTGTTTGAAGTTTCTCTCCTTCCCTATTGACCTTTGAACTGCTGTAGTATAATCCCCTCACTTGTTATCCTTAGTTATTTTGATGGGGTGGAGGGTTAGGCCAAATACAAAGACCTCACTTACTTTACCTGCTCTTTAAATTTCTTAAATTTATTTAAATTTCTTCATATTCTTGTTTTCCAGCAGATTCAGTGCCATTGCAATCAGAATTTCTCTGCTCTTGCCTTCCTGCTCTAGTTTCCATTTTTCACAGTTCTTCACCCAGGATCCAGTGTTTCTACTTGTATTCCCTCTTCTTATGCACCATCACCAGAACCCATCCTGAGCTTCATACTGTTCCAGCTCCCCATAGCATGTATGCCAAACTGCCATGATTCAGAAGGAATTTCATGGGGATTGATGGTGCAAAAGTATCCCAAGAGATAGACCCCGTAGGTTTAGGGATTTAAAGACAAGAGCACAGATTCAGAACCACACCCTTCCACACCAATGTCAGCAAATTTGAACTAGATGAGCAGATAAATAACTGGTTTGTAGAGGACCTCTGCTGGAGGTTGAATCAGCTCTCCTTGCATAACATATTGAGTTGAGCTAGTGTCCCACCTGGCCTCCAGAGGTCTTTGGATAATGACACAGGTCTCATATATGTCCTGTGTCATATCTACCACTCTCATATGTGGCCTCAGCTATCTAAAAATATCTCAAATGGCTGAAAATTCCTACAAGTAAGCCTCAGTGACCAGCAGTCTGCTGACATATGGGAAGGACCTGCTTGTTACAAATGATACCTAAGATCACCCCTAAAATCCAGTTGTTCAACTAGGGCATCAAGCAGTCCTTGGACATTACCTTTTCAAATTAAATTTCTGTTCTGGTGGTTTCACAGGTCATTAACAGCTCCCCAATACAGCTGTAACTGAAAGCAATTAGACACTGTAGGAGGTGTATAAACAGATTTGTCTCCTCAGGCATCTAATTTCTACTGACTGTTATGGGAGATTAGATACCTAGCACACATGTAGACACATACTTTATAGAGACCTAAATCAAAATGCATAAATCTGGATGCTTGTGTTAAGAAGGCCACCTTCAGGGCTCAAGCTATAGGTGGACCAACAGCCCAATACATAGTAAAAATGTATGCATGTGGCAGATGTTGACTTGAAACTTTTACCATCACACTAAGCTTCCAAAAAATGTCCAGGATGTTACCAGTAATTTTTATTTCATCACAAGAAGCATTAAGGCTTTCAAATGTGCTGAGGGTTGGAGATGATCAGCAATGAACATAATGAACTTTAATGTGTCCGATATATCAAAGAAAACACAGTCCTGTTACTGGATCTTTAAGGAATGATGAGGCACCAAAAGGCAGCATTTCATCCCACAGTTCTGAGGTCAAGAAAGTTGCTTTCCATCTTCTTAATTAAGGTCAGAAGTTATTAGATTTAAATCCATTTTAACTGAGACCCATCAGAAATAACTGGTGAAAATCATACTAGCTTTAATTTTTTAGCCAGAAACATTTTGGAAAAAATAATTTTAAGAAATACATTCTCGGCATATTCTAAATTCATTTGACTGTTTTTCAGTGTAATTCATTCAACAGGACAATGAGCTGTGTTCATATCTAAAATAATGTCACTGATTTAACTTTTCCATAAGCTGTGCTAAGAGCCTTTTTCCTGAAACTGAGTGAGGATCACAGTGCTCAGAAAACAGTGTCAACAATCAAGAAGATGGCAGGTCAGTAGATGTGATCCTAAGCGGGATTGTGAGAGTCCAGATGGCAGATGTAAAAGCTCTTATTTTCCCCTCAAAGTCATCTATGCAAAGCAAGAAATATTTGAATCAGGAGGACAGATAGGGGCTGTGCCTTATCAAGGATTCCAACAATACTTAGCTTCCCAAAACTGCAACGTATAGAAGCTGACCAGAATGAGAGACCAACGAATAATTGCAGGACCTTGGATGGAGTGATTTGATTAGGATAAGTATTATTGTCTGATGACCACATTGAAATATTTCTCAGATTCTTAGGCAGGACTAATAAGGATGATAAGGTATGATTATTTCTTCAAGCCCCCTTTTTCCTCTCTTTTCGTCCCTTTTGCCTTCTTGCTAACATCCTGAAGTGTTCATTTCTCACAGAACTGCATGAAACACATTAACTGTGAAGTAGCAGAGACAAGCTGTGCACAAACAGCCTGGTAGGCAGAGAAATGCTCTTCTCATACAGAGGCAGAAGTGAGTCTTTTCCCTTCTCTTTTGTCCTTGCCTGTGCAGCCTTGCACATTTGCCAGACCCCCACAGGACTGTTCCTCTTCCCAGAAGAACCCTAACTGGCCAGTTAGGACAAGGAAACTGTGAGATGATGTTATGGAAAGGAGAGAAATGCCCAAAGCTTTATGTGTCAAAAAAATTGCTCAGACAGGCTTTATAAAGGAAATAGCCCTGGTGACAATGCCAGGTGTTTGGGAAAGAATCTGCATAGTGTTGTGCAGATAAGATACAAGACCTGGGGAGGACAAGTTCATAAGGGACAAATCATTTGAGATTGAAAATATGATGTGGAGAGGAATAGGCTGTACTGACTATCACAACATACAGCTATTGTCAGCCCAGCAGAGAGATAGTGACAGTTATAGGGAGACAGCGAGGCTTAAATTGCTACAAAAGAAAAGAATATTCCAGTTCTGAAAGCTCTGAGAACCACAGTCTTAGCAGATTTATCCTGTAAGTATAAAACATTTTTTCTATATCTAAGTTGAGTATCTTTGGCTAGCTCTGAGGTGAGTTAGGCAGCTCCAGTAGGGGATTAATTTCAGACACCTAACTAGGGTGAAGAGAGTAGATTTAGAATGTATGTGTAGATGCCACAAATTGTATCTATTCCTCTCCGTGGACTGTAATGAGATCTAGGTCAGACTTCAGTGACCAAATGTCCCAGAGTGAGAGGAATCCCACCCAAATTAGCCTTGTAAAAAATTCTCAGCTGTTTAATCAAAGTATCAAGTACTTTGATTAAGTTAGATTACTGACTTCTAAACAACTTCGCTTGTCCCATTCTTGTGCTGTTTTTTTTTAATCCTCAAAATGTACTTGCAAATTCACAATCTCTAAACCCTTCCTCAGACATACAAGAACATTAAATGTTGCAGTATGAACATTACTTAATGTTGCAATATTAATCAGATGAAGGACCTCTGGCTTTCAGAAACACAGCTCTAAGTAGGTCACTCCCTCTTCTGCAGCAATCTCCTCTTGATTATAGAGAATTTGGTTTTAAAAGTCACTATTTCAAATAACGTTTGCAATTCAATATTTTCTAAGGATTCCTTGGAAACTCAACAGCCATTTTTCCAGACCTCTCATGTATATCACACAGCTTCTTTCTGTTTTAAAATTTTATATCAATTAAGGGTTCTTCTTTTCCACTCTCACCAGGTTACCTAAAAAGTTGCCATTTACACTACTTCCCATTATGGTACCATTTTCTGTGTTAATCAATGTGGAATTCCAAGAAGGAATAACCTGAAAAATCCTGATCTTGCATTTACTTTTGGGACCTTGTCTGCAATCACTTCTGGTTGTGATCCATATTTCTTGTAATTTTACTGAAAGGTATTGTGCATATCACTCAAGTATTCAGCCCCTTCACCCTTGCTTCCATTATCAAGCTGGTCCAATGGCAAATGTTATTTGTCAGCTAATGTTGATCACATTATCATCTTTCTGTATTATCCTAAGTTTTAGATTGCAATGTATCAAATACTTTACTCAAAAAAAGATGGGTTACATCCACCATATGTGTTTCACCCACCCAGCCTGTAATATCAATAGATGCCATAGTTTTTGTCAGACATGATTAATGTCTCAAACTCATGGTGCTTATTGCTCAGCAGGTTTATTTCCCCAAAATACGTATTTTTAAAATCCCCCGCTAGTCATTCTAACCTACTGAAGTCAAGATAAGTGGTCACTGATTTCCCAGGTGGTCTTAAACATCTACTGTGCTATTTCCACTCAAATAGCTCCTCACTCATTTTCCAAGAGCATTTTTCTCCAACTTGTGCATTGCACTATATATGGCACTTTACAGAATTAGGGCACAATCACTGTTTTTTCCTTAAAGAGCTTAAAATTCAGAGGTTTCATCTGGTGAGTCAGTAGAAATGTTCTGTAGCCACATCTCTATCAGAAAGTTAGGGTAAGTTATAGAAGGCAAGCTGGTGATTCAAAAAAAGACAGAGAAAACTGAAACCATTTGCAAGTGAAAAGTGTTCCCAGTTTTAGAAACCAACAGAGTTTGAACAAGAGATTGAAAAAGCACATAAGATAGCAGATGCATGAGGAACAGCGTTGGAGTGCTAGGCTAGGCAAAAGCAATGAATTTCAACTGGCATTCAGACTAAAATAACCTTCATCCCAGGAAGACACGGGTTATACAAGGGAGGCAGACAGAGAAGAGAAAGGGCAGGAGAAGAGGGAGGCAGAAAAAAAAGCTACATAAACATTAGTAAAAAAATTTGATGAAACAAAGTCCAGAAAACCAAATTAACTTAAAATTAACTCAGGCCTTAATATGTGCAACACCCTTTACAATGGGAAAAGAATTTAAATCTGAGAATGGTAGGTGCAGAAATGCACCAAAGAACATTGAGGAGGAAGAGACAAATAGGCAAACCAGTGAAAAGGGGTTTTACTATTGCTCTTGAACTAAAATGGAGAAAATTAGCCACAGAGGAAGAATCAGGAAAAAAGACAAGGTGGTAACTGTGGTGCAAAGGAAAATACAGATCTCAAAATTACCATGGCAAACATTGCATAATTTGGAAAGGATCTGAGAGTGATTTAGCATTCTGCATTGCAGCCTCCTGTTTTTCTCACACTCCAGCTCTGTTCCCCAGAGTCAAATAACCTGTATTTTTTGCAGGATCGACAGGTCTGTCTGCACCCAATCTCTTGGGTAGTCACTCAGTTTAACACATCGCTCAGGCAGGATGTCTGTGGGTTATACGTGGGGCAGCTCCATAGCTGGAAGGTTAAAGCACACTCCCACCTTGCAGCCACCTACCCACCTGCAAGAGAAAGCTCCTAGGGACTGACAGACACCAGGGTGTCACACCCTGGAATACAGGCTCCCACCATACCTGGCCAATATGAAGAGGACCTTGGTTGTACATGGGACTCTGTCTTGTCAGTACCCATCAGTAAAATAAAGCTGAAGCCAAGGGGCGACATTATCTTACTCCAGTTCAGATCTCCAAACAGAGGTCAACAACAATTTCAGTTCCTATTTTTTCAGTGTCCATGAGGGTTCCACTTTTTTGCTGAATAAAATATTGTGCCTCTTCCCTTCTTATATTCATTCTTTCAAACAAACAATGACTATAAGTAAACAACAGGAAAACATAGTCGAGTATGTTCCTGAATAGCAAAGAGCAGCTTTGCCAGTTCTAATTACACTTTGTCTATAAACTTATTTTCCTTTATTGCTGGATCATGCCATTCTTTGTTAAGGAACTGCAGTGATTTTAGAGTTACTGAGCCATTAGCTCATTATAAGAAGGAATATTTTTGTTTCCCAGGGCTTTGCAAACAGGTAAGCAGAGAGAGCAATAGATCTTTACCTAAGGAGCAGAGTGAGAGCTATGGTTGCAAAGGTAGCAGATACCTTTCATGTTTATATAGGAGCGGTAACTTTGATCCATTGGATCTGACTTGCAGGCCCCAGTGTGACTCCGTATCCTACAACTCTGTTACCTGCATCCCTGCCTGATGAAGAAATTATTAACATGAGCAAAGCTTCTCCTCTTCATAAAATCTTTACCATATTAGTCCTGTGCAAGGAGAAAATAATCTGTTTTAATGAAGATGCATGAAAGAGGTTAAAACTGTAAGAAATCTGCATCCCTTTGGAATTTTTTTATTTTATTTTATTTTGGTTAGTGACTAGTATTATACTAGCACTCCAAATTCAGGAACTAGATCTCCATGGCAGTGGATTCTACATAATCTTTGTGTTGGTTCTGCAGTGAATTAACTGTTAATTAGAAGAAAGTAGAAGGGGTGTGTTCTATCCACTTTGTTGACTAGCTGTCTCGCTTTGTTCTGGTCTCTTTTTGTTTGTTTATTTGCTTGCTTAGCATGAAAGCTAGGAATTTGTTTTAATGACAAACAGCTTTCACATGGTTTCCTTCCCAGAGGGTCCATTTAAATACCCTTGCATCACTTCGTTGAGCAACGAGATATGACTTGTTCTGCAGAAGTGCCCTCCAAATAAAGGAGCCCTTGATAGCTCACTGAGCAGGCAAATTGACATCGTTGTATCTGCAGATCAGCAAAGGGAAGCTCAGCTTCCCCACATGAGCTCAACCAGGGAGCTGTGCAAAGGCCAGGGAGGGTCCTGTCTTTTGTGAGTTTCCTGGAAGAAACATTAACATTTTGCTGCCATGGAGCAGCTGTTTTTGCTGAAGCTTTTCCCTTTCCTCTTGCCATCAAGTCAAGTTGTCCCAAGTTCAACACTCAACAGAATTCTCCTGTTGAAAACTGAAACCCACAATGGACAAAAGGCTGTTATAATATCCAGTAGGTAGGTAAAGCTCTTCTGCATGAGGGACCTTTCAGGGACAATGCTAGAATTATTCAGAATTATTTAATCATGCTCCAAGCTAAGGTATGCTTGTGCAACCTACTGTCCAAAGCAAGTATCAAAATAGAAACTACAAGAAATGCATCTCCAAACCCAAATACCACACTGCACACATAGTCCTCCCCACAAAGGAAATACAAGATAAAGAGCAGCAAATGCTAGTAATAGTATTTAAAATAAAATGCAAAGTGAACAGCTGCATTAGCAGACATTAAGAGCCGAGAACACAATGCACAGAGATCTTTCTTGCAAACCTCAAGCAGGGAGAGAGAAAAAGAGGGGTCAAGTAAAGACTGCTGGTGATGGACTTAGCTGGTACTTTAGCCATGTATTCCAAGAAGCAACCCACTTCTAGCACAGCTATGGTTAAAATAACAACTAAAATATTAGATAAAATGCTGTTTATCAAATAAAAAGGTGGGGTTTTTTTTCCTCCTTAAGAGCTGTCAGAATTCCAGAAGCCCTAAACAGTCTCTGCTTTCTCCAAAGTGCTGAAACTCCAGTGCTGATGGTCAGATCACTTTTTTTTATCTCCTCTGGTTCCAGGCTATTTCTCCTCCAGTTCCAGGCTACTTCTCCTCCAAAGAATGTCAGTCTACCATGAAGCAAGACACTGAGCAGCTGTGGTACTCCCAGCTCCAGTGCTCGTTAGGAGCTAGAACTGCTTGCAATGCAAGTGGGGAGCGCAATCTGCCATGAGGTAGGAAAGAGCATGCCACTTGGTTCAGCTGGGTCAGGAGATCAATCACACTTTACAGTGTGTCCCCCTTTTCCTGAAGCACTATATTTGAAAGCTTGAGGTATAAACCTCAAGGGTAAGCACAATCAAGAGTTATAAATGGATACATGGATACAAGTCAGCAGAACTAATTTTCAAGAGTATGACTTTTGTCCCTCCTATAACTCCTCTCTCCTCTTTGAGTCTTTCCTATTCCTCAGGAATCCAGAGCATGCTACTATATGATAGCAGTGCTTTGAATTTCTGTATCACTTGCTGTCAGAGAATTCAAGGACTTTAGAGACCAAAAATGCTTGTAGGAGCCTAACAAAGGTAAAGAAATGGAAGCTCAGAGCAGCCAATGGATTACCTAAGGATGGGAAAGAAAACACAGTGGGTAGCTACTCCTGTGCTTTTGGATCATCAAGCGACACGGGCAAGCAGATAAATAACAGTTTTTCAGTTACCAGTGCAGCTGCCTTCAAAGCAGAACTGAAGCCAGCAAGCGCTTAAATACATTTACTGTCTGAACAGCTTCTCTGTGACCCCCTATATCCCTTTGATTACGTGAGACCATCCAGACCAGGAGAAAAGCACCCCATCAGCACAGCTGAAGTGAACACTAAATACGTTTTGCTGGACACCACAATATTAATGCACTGCTAGTCAAAGATACCCAAAAGCCCA
Source organism: Nycticryphes semicollaris (assembly GCA_013400055.1). Taxonomy (NCBI): domain Eukaryota; kingdom Metazoa; phylum Chordata; class Aves; order Charadriiformes; family Rostratulidae; genus Nycticryphes; species Nycticryphes semicollaris. The sequence continues at coordinate 14,841 of VXBJ01004998.1, forward strand.
CTTTAGCTTTCAGTTAGAAAAAGCTTTCCAGCTTATCCATTTTTGGTAATGACCAAGGTGAACAAAAGACCTACCAGCAAGGCAATCAAAGAGGAAATAAACGGGCAAAGACTTAGGCTGCAATTCAGGCATTACTGTGAAAGAAGCAGCCTATTCATCTAAAGGTCTTCTTGACTTCAGCCTTTCCAAAGGGCAGGGGCATCTCCTCTGTTAACAGCCTGAGAAGAATGTACCTCACTTCAAATGAAGATGCCATTTTGCCTTCAATATTGCTTCAATATTTGCCTTCAATATAAGTAGCAACTTTACTGTGTTTTCGTGAACAGTAGTCAGTAGTAGAAAAGTGAATTATGTGGTAGTGCTAGGGAAGACGACCTACATTTTAAACACACAGGCAGAAAAATAGTCCTTTGTTTATAACATGCTCCTTAAACTTGGTGGGTGTTAACACTTCTGAGAGAGTACAACTTGGATAAAGAAAAATGTTCTTAGCTTAAATGTTCATTTCAAGGGTAGCATTTCTCTAATGCAGTTTCTAATAGTAGCCTCAACAATTTAACTCTGTAGGATGTTTAATGCAAAACATCTTTTGCTAACAGTTTACTCACAGATAGGTGGATTCTCTACTTGTAAAATGCCACATGATGTGCAAAAAGCAGCTTTTTATTTGCTTTTTTATATCCTGCTTCTGTTGCTTTATTGCCATTGCTAGTAATGTTCATCTTTTGTACATTCCCTTCACTGATACTTGGTAAGCATCTGGTGTTTCTTCAAAACAAATTTATCCTTAATACTTAATAACAGTATCCTGCATTTGACCTTCAGATACAACACATTCTGTCTTTAAAATAGGAAGAACACTGCTGCTTATATTGTCGCCCTGCTCCTCTCATTTTTATTGCTCATCACAGTAGCTATGTACCCTGTGCTATACCCATCCTTAAAATAGTTGTGCTTATTTTTAATTTTCACTTCTGCTGTCATTTATTATGTAATTTCCTTACTGAGACACCCCTCACTCAGCTTCGCCCTTTGAAGCATAGTTTCTGTTTGACGTGGAGGACACTGAAATTAGCCCTAGTCTCAGGAATCACAGCAATAGGACATAGCAATAGACAGAGCAAACAAAATCAGAGGTGTGTGTAAACCCCAAGCAAAGACTCCTAAGCATGGCTGTACCACATCAAACCAGACTCCTCTTTAGCTTAGTCTCTATTCAAGCCTTTTAGCATGAGCATCATAAAAGGGGACAAGAAAACAAGTGAGTATAGAATAATCCACCCATTATAGCCCTGAAGCTTCTATCAAGAAAGTTTAGGGACTTTCAGAGCTAAATGCTGTCTCTAAACACACTTAATATCCATTTTATGGACATTTTTTTCCACCATTAACTCCTCTGATTACTTTTCTGAGCCTATATATACCTTGAGTCTCCACAGTGTCTCACAATTATATGTCCCAGACTTACTCACATTGAAGTACTGATCCACCCAGGTGGACCAAGAAGGTAAGAAAGGATGCTTTCATTCGTGTACATACATTAATGGGGAAGGCATTTGTCTTAGTAAGAGGACCTTACAACCTGCTATTTTTATGCTGTCCTAAGTTTTTTGCAAAATTACTTAAGGAAAAGCTAGTAAATACTTCAGAAAAATGACACATTCTATCAAGTCTGACAGGGTGGATGTAGAGCTCGTTTTTACTTTTTACCTTCACCGAAAAATAAAAATTCACCATAAAGCATGTTTCCATTAATACAGGAAACAGCACTCAGCAGACCACTGTTTTGAGAAAACAGCCAAGATGATGTAGAGACAAGACTGGTCTTTAATTGATGGTTTTTAATTCAGTTTTCAGTTGGGTGGAAACTTTAACCACTGGCACAGGAAGACTACAGGTAAGTGGTACAGAGCAATCACGTTGCACTTTTTAAGCACCTGTGCTGTTAGTCTGCTGCAGTTATGAGGAAAAACTTATTGGTGTTATGGTAGCTAACATCATATTTTATGCTGTAATGGAAAGGAGGAGCAGAATGCACCTTTACCATTTACTGTGGTTTTCCTGGGGAGCAGTAACTAATTAAGATGCAACAACACAATGGCTTGCAGTTACGTGCCTGCATCTTAACCCAAAATTTCAGCCTGGATGGGTCAAATTTGCTTTCCATTGGCAGAGAATCTTTCAGTGCAGATATTTCTGTTGCAGAAGGATCAGTCTGCAGCATCTAGCATAATTCAGTTTATCCACAGAGATAACCAGGACATAGTCCAGCTCTGCTGTTCCTGAGATCTATTGAATTAGATTAGTAGGAGGGGTTGACCTGAAAGCTTGTTGTGAAATTGTGTACATTAATCATGTAAAAGACCTAACTACTTATACATGGAATTGATTTCATGTGTTTAGGCATCTTCCAGGCCAATTCAGTTCTTGTCAGCAGTGCCACCATCATAAATTCACAGAAATATATATCACCACACTTACAACAGTGATGTCATTTCTCAAAGCAGGAAGAACAACAACTTCAAATCAGGAGGGTACATCTGGATTGTCAGAAAATACAGACATATATGTGCATGACTACACTTCCCCAAGGGAGTAGCATGTCCAAGACATGGAAAGATTTCAGAATTCATTTCTGTATTCATATTTTTAGGCATTGATATTGCTGATATAATGGCCAACATGACTGGGAAAAGTCAGCATTGTGTTTGTTCTATTACAGAAAAGAAATAAACTAATACAGCTTCAAGAATTTTCCAATTCTTAAGGGTCAGAATGAAAAGTTTTGTAGCCCAAGTAACTACCGTTAATGGGGAAGTGATAAAGGCACAATAGTGCAAGGATGTTGGTCTTAAAGTCAGTGAGTGGGAGGGCTGCGCATCCCATGTTACAGTCACGTCTTTCATGCTGTAGTTGAGATGTGAGTTCAGATGTTTCTGTAACATGCTCTAGCTCAGGTACAAATCCTTGCACATCCATGCCTACACTGGTAGAATGATTGCAAAGTTACCTGTAAGATCATGGAATTACAGACTGGTTGAGATTGGAACATCATCTGATCCAACCTTCCTGCTCAGGCAGGGACATCTGGAAACAGTTGCCCAGGACCATGTCCAGATGGTTTCTGAATATCTCCAAGGATGGAGATTCCATGACTTCTCTGTGCACCCTGTGTCATAGCTTAGTCACCCTCACAGTAAAAAGCATTTCCTGATGTTCAGACAGTATCTCCCATGTTTCAGTGAATGCCCATTGCCTTTCGTGCTGTCACAGCACCACTGAAAAAGAGCTTGGCTCTATCTTCTCTTCACCCTCCCTTCAGCTATTTCTATAGACTGATAAGATACTCCTGAGCCTTCTCTTCTCCAGGCCAAACAATCCCAGCTTTCTTGACCTTTCCATATAAGAGAATTCTTCCAGTCCCTTCATTATCTTCATGGCTCTTCGTTGAACTCTCTCCAGTAGGTCCACAGTAGGTAGGTTTAGGCTGAACTTTAGGAAAGAATTTTTCATAGAAACAGTGGTCAGACACTGGAATAGGCTGCCCAGGGAGGTGGTTGAGTCCCCATTCCTGAATGTGTTTCAGAGTCGTTTAGATGTGCTATTGGTGGATATGATGTAAGGGAGAACTTTGTAGAGTAGGGCAGATGGTTGGACTTGATGTTCCCAAGGGTCTCTTCCAACCTGAATGATTCTATGATTCGATTATCTTTCTTGTACTGAGGAGCCCAGAACTGAACACAGCACTCCAGGTGTGGCCACACCACTGCTGAGTAGACAGGAAGGATCATCTGCCTCAGCCTCCTGCCAATACTTTGCCTAATGCAGCCCGGGACATTGTTAGCTTTCTTTGCTGGCTCATGGTCAACTTGGTGTCCACCAGGACCCCTAGGTCCTTTCCTGCAAAACTGCTTTCCAGGAATAAATAGTGGTGTCTAAAGGCAAGAATATTTCTTGAGGGCAAGAATTTAATACAGATCAAAAAAGACGTATCTCAATAATAAGGCCATCACAGTCAGATTATTTTAAATCATTCCTGAGTGGTGAAGTTGAACATTTTGAAATGGAATTTAGACCTGAAATACTGGTGTAAAGTTTACCAGTATTTGTTGAACATTGGTGGAAATTATTCCACATCTGACTGCTAGGAGGAGAAAAATAGTGTGGCATCACTCTGTAGCATTTGATGTTGCTCTCTGGCAAAGTAACACAGACAACTTTTCAAAGCCACTTAAAAGTGAAAGCTCTGCTCTGATTAACTACTCATCATCATCTAATGCACACACAGTACTCTAGTCTCTCTGATAGGCTGAGATTTAGCCTGACATCTGAAAACGGTGATAGGTTCCACCCAGCACAATATAATCTCTGTTAACTGATTCATGTAAGTCATTATAAGGGAAATAAACAAAGGACCTCAGCACCCATCTCCTGTATGCCAAATTTCATGTTGAATGGCTCCTTGCTTATTGGCTGTGCATTCATTTTACAAACTACTGTCAGGAGACAAATTCAAAATTCAAAATCTTTTTATTTCCTTGGTTGAAACACTTCCAGAATTTCTTACAGCACTTTTGTCTCAGATAGTTTTTTATGCCCTTATTCAAATTTTGCCTTCCCCCTGCTGACCCATCAAAGTGGTTTCCTCACTAAAATTGTCATCCTGCACAAATGGTATAGTCATGCTTCGTAAGTCACACAGACTAGGAAGCAGCTGTTCGTTCATGGCTACAGGAAGAATTGGAGACGGGTGTACAGGACTCCACACAGAAGTCTTTGGGTACTTCCCAGAAGCACAGGTGCAATGGAAATCCACGAGCCCAGTAAATGATTACTCTACAAGCTCACTGAACCAGAGCTGTGCAAAACTACTCTCTTGCGTAAATGCACAAGAAAAATGGGACAGTTGGCTTGGCAAGGTGTCGATGCAAAAATTAGCTATGCAAGTAATATACATGGCTGAGGTTACACAATCAGCAAACATGGGTTGGGCCAGGAAAAGCATTTGTTCACAAGTCCTTCAGAACTAAAACCAAGGGCAGAGTTCAAAAATAAATGCTGTTACCCGAAATGAACAGCTGATCCATCAGCCTCTCTACCCTGATTTGCCACACACATTATATGCCAGCTTCAGAGGAGTATGTATGCTTGGGTACAGACCCACTATAAGACTTCTTAACTCTGTAATACCCATAGTCTATTGTCAGCAGCAACATTTGAGCTATAGATCTTCAACACTGGTTATACTCATTCCAGTAAGTTATATGGTGCCAGCACTTGTTATTTGAGTCACACTGAGGCATTGGAGCTATCTTGTCACATCCACACCGCTAGATTTTCCTACCACCCACTCTAGGGTGGCTGTATCTGAAATGCCCATTGGAAATGGTCTGTGTTTCATGGTAACTTCCAAAATATAACCAAAAATCTTTTGGAAGCTGCTACTTAGCCCACACCAGGAGTCATGCTAACAGTTTGACAATATAGGGGGTTGAGTTTTGGTGCTCATGAAGTCACCAAGCACTGTTTGATCTGGCTGCACAAAATGCTCAGCCCTGAAAGGCTGAAGTCCTAGCTAACTGGCTGCAGGAGACTGAAACTCTTCTTTTTTACTGCTTTTTTACTTTGTCTCTTTGTAACTTTTTTGTCTAATAGGAGCAGACCACAGATATTGCCACTCTGATGGAAAAAAAATTCTGAATTTCAGTTCTCCCTGTGTAAAGAAAACCACACCACTGTTAAAAATTTGTTCATAATTGATGTCCTACAAGTTTCCAGCAATACTCTGCTGATCATATATTGTGGGTTTTCATGAATAAGAGCTCTTCATTCAATGTATTTTTCCACTGCTTTCATGATTTCATAAATTTTGGTTCCTCATTGCTCTTCCCTATTTTTCAAAACCCCATGACACTCTTCATAAGATGTGGAGACCCCAAGTCCTCATGGTGTGAACATATAAAAGTTTTATATAGCAGAAAAGGGACATCCTTTGTCTGTTCCTCAGACACCTTCCTGGTGGTGCCTCTTTTTCTTTTGGCTTGTTGACTGTCATGGCATATTTAGCCAGTGATTTGAGACCTGCCAGCAGTGATGCTAAGGTGTATTTCCTGAATTGACTGTAAGTATTGTGGAGGTATAGTTTATACTATTTTCTCGAGATGAACTATCTCACACTTAACCTCCTTTGCCACTTTCTTTAACATTCATTCAGGTTTATTAGGTCCTTCTAGAATTCCTAACTGTCAATGAGCCATTTATCAAAGATGGTGGGAATAATCTTTACTATCCACAAATCTGAACCTTTAACAGTTTACTTACTTCCAGATAACAGACAAATGTCAAATGAAACTAAGAGTGTCCACACTGATAGCTGTAAACCCAAGCATTCTGGAAACTCATTTCCTCAACAAAGAAGCCCTAATTAGCGCAACAGTCACTGAGAAGGGAACAAATCTTACTAATCTGTAGAAACTGAGAGAAGACCTCACATACCCACTTAACAACAGCGTAAACTGAAGACACTGTGACCACAAAGCATGATTGCATCAGTTTCCCCAATTCTTGTTCTGCCATATTTTTACCACCACATATTTTCCAAGTTAAAAATTGCAGAATGGTCAAATTGACATATACCCACAAGTGTCATCAGTGACTGACTACTCAAGTTTTGCATGCAAGTTCTTTTGTCTGGACAAACAAGTGTTGGAATAGAACAACTGGTGTTCTCATTACAAAAGGAGCAGCAACTGGATAGAGAAGCTACTGAAAACCTGAATTTTGACAGTGGTTGTACTACTTCACTCACATTAGTGTGAATGGGCCAGTCTTGGTCTTCCTGGCAAAAGAAGAAATGCATTGCAAACATAGCACGGATCTAACAGAAAGACTCATACAGAAAACAAAAAGAGAAAATGGCATTATGACATGACATTATTTCATTCTCATTGTAGGTTCACATTTTCCAGATGCTTTTCCAGACTCACCCTCTAGCAGTTTAAGAAAGTTTCATTTTTTGCAGTAAAACACAGAAGAATTAACTCATTGCTTTGCAGTGGGGGGTGGGAATGGAGTGGGGGGTTCAGCAATAGAGATTTGATAACCTTTCAGACAACAATGTTTTTTCCAAAAAGCCATCCTAAACCTCCCCCAGTGCAACTTAAGGCCATTTCCTCTTGTCCTATCACTTGTTACTTGGGAGAAAAAAACAGCCCCCACCTCTCTACAGAGTACAGCAGACAAGCCACAGCTGTCTCTGCTGCCGAAGACCAATCATCCTTTATTTTTACAAATGCCAGAGCAGGCTCTGTCATTGCCTCACAAAATGTGGGTGCGGTTAAACCATAATCAGGTGCTAATAGGGTGGTATTCAAAGGTATAGCCCAATCTCTAGGAGGAAAGAGAATGCATTGCTATAGAAACACATAAAGCTGCAAACCGGTTCATGCTAGCAAGGATACCTAACATGATACAGCATTCAGGTTCAGCCAAGTCTCCAGCTTCAAAGTGCTTGGAGTTCTGTGCCCAGTAAATCTATCATTTCTGACATATGAGTGACAGAAATGGAGTTTCTGCAGTTTAACGACTTACTGCTTGTCAGCTTCGTCAAGGTAAATGGCCACCTTCACTTTTGTTAACTCTAAGAAAACATGGTACCTGACACCACCAGAAAGCTTTGGATGGTAACTGAAGTTGATGGATCCCATTCTTTTGGGACAAATAAAAGTTGTCTTTGTGGAAGGAAGGGCAGCATAACTATGGGGGCTCACAAGAGTCTGAACAATCACAACACTCCTTCTGAGTGCAAAGTGTTTATCATCACAACATCCCAGTGTAAGGGTAATAAGTTTTAGCAGGTTTTATAGCAACCGAGGTCCAAAAGTCCAATGAGTAAGCCTCTCTGACCTGCTGCTTGCTGTCAAGCATCTCTCAGACTCCCTATAAACCATCGTAAAGGACCTAGTTACACAAATATTACATCCTCAGAAAATAAAATATCCCCAAATCAAGAACTCATTGCAAAAATTTCTTCCTCAGCTAAGAGATGACAGTCACCACAGTTCTCAAAGCACATTGCTTAGTATAGTCTTGGGACTTGTTCCACTGGTTGCAATGCACACATCCTACAGACATATACATGCAAAACAGAGCCTCTGGATGGAAATATGGGCTCAGCTTTTCATACCCTTTAAACAGGCAAGCAGAGCAGGATGGCACTATCTGCTTTCCTATGCAGCAACAGCTCTCTGGTCTGTTATTCATGGATAATATTTCCCAGGCTCAATCTCCAGTCTCACTTAGACCCTTTCAAGGGTAATGACAAGTTCCCCAAGAGTGACAGTGTTTTCCTAGAGGAGATGCTGGCCATATGAAAAAAGGCAAGAACATCCAAATTTGTTTCATCCGGGTTTTCATATTGTTCTCCATGGCTGTTAGAGTGCTATTATTTTAGCAATTGTGCTGGTATAGCACAGCATAGCTGCTGAGGGAGCTCCCAAAAGCTGCTTTTGCCACTGTGAAGGTGTCAGCATGTGCACTTTATACACTCATTTTTATTACTGTTAAAGTAATTACCTCTGAAAGATTGTTCAAATCCATCACTATTGCTTAATAATTTATCCATCAATTTGATCACCAGCAGAACTGACATCCAGCATCAGGCAGATTATTGCCATCAAAATATTAAAAAAACGTATACTTGTTTACTGAGCTGCTATATTGAAGAACAGGGTTTTACCTAGTTTTGTAGTGATCCAAAAATAACATTTATTAATATGCAATAAAACTTTTGGCAATATCCCCACTTACATTTAACTTTTGCCACAATATTAGGTGGAAGAAAATATTTTGTTTTTCCATTTAAAAAATGAAAATAGTCACTTTAGTAACTACCCATGTCTAACTAATACTCTGTTTTACTATGCTTGTACATGGTTTGTCCCTTTCCCTAGTCTCTCCATGATGGGAGTAGAAAACAAAAGCTCTTGAAATCATTGGCAGGTTTTAAGAGCTGCTCTTCATCTTCTCTTACCTTCACGGACCCATCTTTTCTTCCTTTCCTACCAGCACATAGCTGAAAGTCCAATGTTTGTTTCTTTTTAATGAGCAGTAACTCCGGATCAAAACAAACTGAGGAACTTCTCACTATGAATTGAAGAGTTACAGAATTCATTAAGGAAGTAGAGAGACTAAAATTTAGAGGGCTGAATCAAAATAGAATGTAGACCCAAGGAAGTCAGACTACAGCAGGTGTCTATATAACTACTTTTAATAAAACTTCCATGATCTGTAAGAAGAGGAAAAAAAAAAAAGAAGCAGAGACACTGTTTCAATGAGAACATTTATATTTCCTTTTAAACTAGTTTCTTTTTTAAAAAACTACTTAAATTTAGCTTAATTTAAGAAGCAAACATTAAGCGTACTGCCAAAAACAGCAGCTTACAGATGTTTGTGGTGGTCAATAGGATTTGAAGAATCTTGGTGCCTGCCTGTAAATCCTGTACGTTTGATTGCCAGGCTGTCTGGCAGAGACACGAGACTGGCTGGAGACCATTACACCCCTCTAAGCAGAGGCCTCATGTTCTAGCAGAGATGAGGATCCCTATAGTCAAAGAAAATTAGATGCCAGAGTGACCTGTAGGTTTTACATTTTGGAATTATTCATTTTACTAGAAGATGCAGGACCAGTTTTCTTCATTATCTTCCCTTCCTCTCTCTTTCTGGAAGTCTTCCCAGTGCTTTGCTCACTTGCACCCATGACAAATGCTCTTGAACAGGTGAGAAACGCAACCATTTGCATTTGCTCTTCTACATTCTCCAAGCAGTGCAGAATCTGCCCTACCCTGGTAGGCAGAATTTGAGGTCTTCCCTCCCAACTCTACGTGGGATATTCTGGCATGATATTCCCATTATGGCTTACTCAAACCACACAAATAATCACTCCACACAGCGTACGGTAGATCAGGTACATCCACAATACATCAAATTACAATTCCAGAAATTAAGAAATTCCAAAGAGAAAGAAACCATATGCATCAAATTATTCCATTGACAGTATTAACTAAGCAAAATTCTCTATTCCTAACCTCAGACTTTCAAGAGAACAAAGAACAAGGTCACATCTTGACTGCCAGGAGCAAGCAGGTACTTTCTCTGTGTACCTGTGAGACAAATTTACCAAGAAAGGAGAAAGCTATTCATAGTGGAAATGTCAGCTACTTCCCCGTCTTCTCACTGCTTTTCTACAGCTACTGGTCCTTGTTAGGGTTGCAAGGAAATGACTGGATCATTCCGTAAGCTCCAGGGTGAGGTTAAGTTGTCTAGGTTAAGTTGAACAGGACACAGGAAACTGCTGGACATGACATAGGAAATTGCTGGATGAGATAAGAGCAATGTGCATAGCTGACAGAAGTGGCAGCAATGCAAGGGATGGCTGGGTTGCCATGTCACATAACTTTCCTTTACCGTCCGAGGGAAAGGTATGTGACAAATGGCCAAACTTCACAGATAATGGAAAGGGGCTTTTTGGTGAGTAGAGTCTTGTAAGGTCACAGTGTGTAGGGAACCAGTTGATAATACCAGGCAGCAGCACATAAAAGTATTGGGAATATCAAAAGTGGGTATGGATGTTGTAATCCAGGGCCATTTGCGGGGAAAAAGGTGATTATAGATGGTTTATTGATTTGGGATAAGGCTGGGTCAGAGAAAATGAGTTACAAGGGCACTGAAAAGAAACATCCAGAAACAGCAAAATTGAACAAATCTTACTGCATTTAAACAATTTAAAAATCTTTAAAACTATTATTGACCATAGAAGATTTATAAAATTTCTTCATCTTAGTGTCCCATGTTCAACCCACATTTATAATTCTGTGTGTCAGAAGATCCCATGCTGGGATGTATTCCTTAAATGTACTCTATAGTATTCCACAGTTTTTCCTAACTAAAAAAGCCTAGTCTGAAAAGGACTTTGCAATTTTAAATCATCATGTTGTTACATGTTAAACAGTCAGAAGAAAATACTCAAGTAATGAGGTACCGGTGAAAGAGTTTGAAACAAAAAAGCAAGACAGAAAAATGGTCTGATTTAAAATGAAGACTGCAGTGTGTTAGGATCTGAGAGTGTGCAGTTACTTTGGGTGAAAGTCTGTAATCTGTCTAAAGGGACTCTGCTGCCACTAAAAAAAAAGCTATTTGAGCCATGTTTTCCTACTTGCTGGTAAAACACACAGCATATAGAGCAGTCACTGCCTGGTGTTTCCTTTGGGACCAAGCTATAAATTAGCAAACCTATACATTTAAGCTTTGAATGCTGACACATTATAAAAATAAAAAGACAACAAACAGAAAAATCCCTCAAACACATCGAAAGAATTTAAAAGCGAAGGATATTAAGTTCCTGGTGCTCAACTGCTCCTTGTAGAGCATTTTGTGAGTTTGTTTCCTTGCTAACATCAAAGATCCACTCCATCGTGTCCTTCAGACCAGCACTGACAGACACACACACTTTCTGCTGTCAAGGACAGGCTCCCTTAACTGCTTTTCTCCTCCAAACCCCAGTTCTCTCCCTTTTCACTCTTCAATTCTCTGCACATATCCATGCGTTTCCACCTAGAGACACATTCTGGTGATCCCCATATTGAAGAGGGCCAATGTCCGTCATTTCCAGCTTTTCTCCCTTTTTCTTTGCCTAATGCCTAATGTACTGAAAAATCATGACTTTGGAGCAGTAACTGTGCAGTTCAGTACCCATGCCATGCTTTTGCTGAACTCATTCTTTTTTCATACTTTGGGTGGAGATTATATGTAAAGTGCAATTTCCTACATAACCGTGTAATACCTCCCATGGCAGAGCCTTGATCCATTTACCAACAAGGTAGCATTACATATTAAATAAACGTACTAAAATGCACCATTTTGCCTGCCACTGAGGACAAGTCATTGCCTAATCATCTACACTGCTTCCAGGTCTGTATGTCCTGAGGGCTATTTTCTTTCCGTGTGCAGCACAAACGGGCACTGATCTTTCCCCCAGGTTTCTCAGTGCTATCACAGAGCAATTTTGCCAACCTGATGCTACTGTCAAAGAAGCTCGGTGCACAAGTCCCTCTGATCTTTCCCTTTTAAAATCCTCAATCTCGGTTTCTCAGAAAAATCCCCAGCTTTGATTTTTCGGTGTGACTGGAAAGCGATTACAAATCAAACACTGGATTTGCCTTTCAGACACAATGCAATAGAATTACGATGATCTGCTGACACTTTTTGTTATATTTAGAAAGAAAAAGAGCATGCTTTTTTAATTCCTTCTGCAGACTGTGATAAGAGAGCTCTGACATAGCTCTCTTAATTCTTATTTTCTAATTAGATCTAATTGCATCCTGTTCACTCAGTGCTGACCAGCAGGAAGCTGCACTTCACATCCAGTTCCTTCAGATGTAAATTAAGTTAGATGGTGCAAGTTGGTGGCATCTTGGTCTTTGAGTCCTAAAGAGGGGGAGTACATGACAAAAAAAAGAAAAAGACAAGGGGAAGGCCTGCAGGCTCTTGGTAGGGCCACAGCTACAGAGCTTATTTATAGCACAGGCAAAGTCTAGCACAGGGAAACAACAGTTTCTACATAGTCCTTATGAAATTTCAGCAGGACGTAATGATCTTTGGGAAAGTCCTAGCTTTTTGTACACAGTTTTTTTAAAGTCTGCCCTGTATACATATTTACAAAAACAGAAGCAGAGAAAAGTCTGTGTTTTTAATCAAAATGGAGAGGGAAGAGATCTCTTTCTTAGTGTTACAGAGCAAATAAAGGTCTCTACTTATCCTCCACTGCCAAAGAATTTGCCCTACACAATCATTCCAGAATGTCATCTTTTATTAAGAAATAGTATTTACAGAAAAAAAAGCAAAATAATTTTTTATCTGGCTCTTCTCCAACTGTTTGTTTTACCTAAAGTTTTCCCTCTGCAGCAGGATTTATATAACTTGAGTGCCACAGCTGTCTTCTATCCAATACACTTCATATAATTAGAGCATTTCTGCTCAGAAACTGTCAGGTTGACAGCGGTGGCCAGAGCACCTGAGACACCAAGCATGAAATCCTACAAGGCACTATAGATACCTCCAACCCAGGCTACAGATGATCCATCAGAACTGAGGTTCTGATGGTGGTAACTGAGGTTACCACGCACCACCTGAGAACCTCTAAAGGACACACGAGTTCCTCTAGCTCAAAGTGACTGCAGGATGAAATGCATTTCCTCAAACTGTTTAATATGCACCTCACTCCTAAGGTTCTTTTACATTACTTTTTTGAGGTATGTGGCAGGTGTCTCATAATGGCATATTTATTTATTGTGTATTCAATGCTCACTGGAGTGAGATATGGGCTCAGCTGTGTGGCACAGTGTAAGGCCTGTCAGTAAATTTTTATTTAAAAAAAACCTGTTATTTTAATGCTGCCTGAAGCAATCACTGTCTTCCACCAGTATCCCCAGCATTCTCACCCACTGCATTAGTTGTTTTTCTCTGTGAGACCTAAACATTTGAATCAGTAATATTCTAGGTTATATGTGCAGAATATTGGTGATAATATAAGAAAATTCCTATCTATAGCTCAAATTATCTCTTCCCTGAAGTTGTAATTACTCTTACACACAGAAAATTCCTTAAGCCCAATGCAGCTCTGAATTTGTATGTAGATTTTGTGCTGATCTTTATAAAAGAGGTGGTCCCACACTGCATGTCTTTCAGTCCTTCCCTGTCCACTGTCTTTATATTCCTGATAACCTAATAGTGGTTAGTGAAAAGGGCAGGCTTCATCTGCCAATAAAACTCTTTCTGAATGTTTTTAAGTATTTCCTCACATATCTAACTTACCTGAAGGGTCCTAAAATATTCTAAAGGGCCACAGATTGTTTGCTTATTTGCTTGTCTGACTGCAGTTACTTGGCTTAGACTGCCCTTTATTAAGTGTTTAACAGGAGTTATGATTCCTGGACAAGCGGATTTTTTTTTAAAAGCAGTTTTTAAAAATACAAAGACAGATCAATGGATTTTTAGCTCTTCATCCTCCAAACTGAGCTACTCATTTTTCAGTATGTGTTATGCATGCCCATGCACAGGGACTAGTCCCTTGTGGTACCCACCCTTTCAGCAGTGATGATGGGATCTGGGCCCTCCAATTAAGTGCTATTGCGTTCAAATTCCTGATGGGATCCAAGACAAGGAAGTTGCATTTCTATTAACCTGTTCTCTGGCCCTGAGGCCAAGTGGAAAATTCTGCCCACATCTATACTGCTACATAACAGGGTAACGCATCCAAACTGCCTTCAGGGAGTTCATGCAATTAGAGTAAAGCTAGGAATTGAAAGGAAATGTGATATACCTATGAAAAAACTGTTCTACCCTGAAAATAATTAAATACTCAAGGAGGAGTCCAGAGAGGCTGTGAGAACCCTGTCCTTGGAGATGTTCAGATCTTGACTGGGCACAGCCCCTGAGAACCTTGGTTTAACTGGACTTGTTTCAAGTATGGGGTTAGACCAGGTGATTTCCAGAACTTCTTTCCAACCTATTTTATGCTAGGAGTGGCCTTTTCTGTCTTCCAGACAGTGTCTGGGAAATGTTTAAATAACTGTAGCCAGTCCAGGCCAAACTATTCCAAGCACTTTGCTAAAAGTTTAACAGTAGGGACAATCAAGTTCCAGTGCTCAGGGATAATTCCTGTCACTGGTTAGTTTACTAGAAGAGATATTGACAGAAGTGTTGGTATTCCCAAAGTCATACAGAAAGTCTGGAATAGCATAGGAACTTCAGTACCCATTCTTTTAACTGACATTTACTGCATATCACCTAGTATAGTCTTCCTTCATTAGAGCATCCAGCTTAAACTGAGGTGAAATCTTGATGTGGCTTTAGGTATTATGTTATGGTTCTTGTTGGAATAGTATTTTTACATTCAGCTGTTCTTTACTGATACTAACCTTGAGCCAACTACAAATCATCCTTTTGTAATATTAGACCTTAAAGGCCATATGTTTCAAGGAGGTATTATTGACAAGTGGCACA
Organism: Nycticryphes semicollaris; assembly: GCA_013400055.1. Classification (NCBI taxonomy): domain Eukaryota; kingdom Metazoa; phylum Chordata; class Aves; order Charadriiformes; family Rostratulidae; genus Nycticryphes; species Nycticryphes semicollaris. Next base: position 29,901 of record VXBJ01004998.1, read on the forward strand.
TGTGCTTTTCAGAATCTGGAACTTAGTGAATAGCTTGCAGTCACAAAAGACTGGTAATATCAGAGACCTTTCAATAAAGGCTACAGAACTAAGTTTGGCACCTCACCATAGGGTTTTAAATATGAACTTCCCAAGAATCCACACCCAGATTTATGTTTGGCTTACTGGAAACCAAGGTGTATGTCTACAGTTTTTTTTCAGGCAGATAAGTGTTTTCTTTGCGTCCGTTCTAGGACAGCCAGATGCTGGTAAACTCCAGTTTGAAATTGTTGTGAATAACTAAATCTAGAGGACTAACCATATCACGAGCAAAGTTCTGCCTAATGCTGCCAGCTACTGGTTCGACCTGTGTTAGCATCAGACAAAATATGCTTTACATTTTGTGATTGTTTTGGAAGTCATAGTTGGGAGCAAAATTGTTGTCTTCATTAGGGAATTTACAATGTTTTGTTTTGTTTTTTAAACCTGTGGATGAGAAGTGCTTTGCCATAATTTCACGTAGCAAGGTGAAACAACATACCTAAATCCACCCAATTTGCCAGTGGCAGACCCAGGAAAGCTTGATCTGCTAAGTACCTGCACACAACCAAAATAACTTCCATTTTTTTCCCATTGTAATGAATTATTTCCCCATCTTAGAAATAATCCCATTTTCTCCCATGGCTAATCTTTCCCAATGACTGAGAAATTTTAGTTCATGTGGCATTCAGACTTTGTCCCTTAACATCACTGACAGATGGCTGTATTACTGATCTCTCTATAAGTGGAAATGTGATGTTGCTATTCCCTCAACCCACTGGAGCAAAGAATATTTACTACCCACCTTGCACTGCTTTCCTTTGCAGCTCATGCACTTTGCACCTTTCAAGAAGAGCCCCTGGATGCCATTGATAAAAGAGCAGCTACTTCTGGATGCTGGTTTAGAGGCATGCAGTAGACTAGCAGTATGTGAAACAGCAAGGACAACTAGCTGGATAATCTTTCAGCACTAAAAATAAACAGTGAATAACCGTTTACATTTAAATAAGCATATTCAGCATGTTCACATATTATATTCTAATTACTTAATAGCTTGAACTTTGTTAAACGGTGCATTTTATAGCACACATTCAATCTTTCTTACATCTCTCTGATGATGCTGACAGCAGCAAGTAATTGATTTGGGCTGCGCTTCAGGTACTCAAGTAAATCTTGATCTCTCTCTCTTCCTCACACACTCATTCAATTAATTTCTTCCTAACTTTAATTGACATTCCTCTTTTGTCAAGGGTTCCCAAACTTTATTACTCCAAAGATGCTTTGTCATTCTGCTTGGTTCCTAAACCCCTTCCCTTTTGCACCCTCTGTTCTGCCTCTTCTGGCTGCAAGATATATCTTCCCTAAATCTTCCTTTGCCCCAAGTCCCAAACATCCTTTCTCTTTCCAGACATCTCAGTTATCTTGCTTTTTTAGGGGGGGGTGGGGGGGTGGGGGGGTGGAGAATTAGGTGTTCGGGCAGCAGTATAACACTTTGCTTCCTATTGCTGCTTGACTAAGGGAGCCCTGTATAACCCACGGGTTGGAAGATAGCTGC
>VXBJ01004998.1:31486-65875 GCA_013400055.1 Nycticryphes semicollaris
TTGGAAGATCGCTGCTGTGAAGTAAGATAAACGCTACTAATAAGCTCCATCCATACAAGAAGGGCAGAGTGTCTATTGTCTATTTCTTACTGAGAGAAAAAAAAAAAAGTAAGATTCAGGGGAAATTAATTAAAAACACTGCTGCATTAACAAAACTTTCCTTGCCTGGTTGCTTGCCTTGCCTCAGGCTCAGTGAAGTTAAGGGTCCATCCAAACCATGTGTGTTACATTTCTTGCTTCTCTCATAGTAGAACCTGCATGTCTTGTACAGCTCCAAAATATTAGTACAAGAGTTCCTTGATTGTGGAAATCTCCTCTTCTTAAAAAACACTGGCTAACAGTAAGCAACGAAAACATTGCAGTGAATTTATGCCTCAGGGAGGGAGCATAGTTACCCAAGGGATTCCTTTAGTCCATTTGTTCCCCAGAGCTGAGTGTCGGGAACAGTTGCATAAAATAAGTTACTCTCCTTGACTTTTCGCATGCATGAAAACCCTAAAGCTCAAGGAATAATTTCTCCTGATAAGAGCGCTCACTCTGACATTCCTTATGACTGCAATAAGTATTTTAATGTTAAGACATCTACTCTTAACTGCTCTTCTGTCTTTAAAAAGGCAATGATTCATGGTTTCAAGCTACACTTCTAAAAGCAGCAGTTTGCAGGATCTTATGAAAAGCATTTTTAACAATGGTTAGAAAATCTTTTGCAGAATTATGTTGCTTGCTGTTGGAAAAGCTTCCAAACGATTCTCATACCCAAATAAAGGAAGTGGAAAATTAAAGCAGAATAATAATTTTAAATAAGTTCTGATTCATAAAGTTTCTCTCATATTGAATCTTGCTCTTAATTGGGCTGCTGGCATAGCTGTGCAGTGAAAGAGCCTTCCAGATCAATGTGAACTGGGATAAGTATGCGAGTGTGTGCTATAAAGTCACCACTGGTAGAGACAGATTGTAGCTATAGCTTTGCTGGAGTGTATCTACCAGGCCTTGTGTTTATGTAATTGGCTATTGTCATTCCGCAAGATTTGATCTTGCTAATGCCGTAAAATGATCAGGAACCTCTCAAAGTGTAATCGGTGCAATATAACATGAAACACAGTGTCAGCCAATGAACAACTATCATGTCGATACAACACGGCCAGCTATGAATAGTGTGTGTACTTTTGAGATGGCCTTTTGTTCGTTTTATAGCAAATTCCTCATCTATAGTAGTCCATCTGTGGATGTTTTTGATAAGGCTGAAATAAATTCTCTCCAAACAGTGAGATTTCTGTTGTGCTTTGATTACATATACATAACAAAGGGCAATCTAAATATTTTATCAGAAGTCATAATTAATACTATTTCTGTCACAATTAAAGATGATAATGTAAACACACACTGAAATATACTATGAATATGCTCATTAAAATAACACCTCAGGCCTTGAACGCCAATGGATTTATATCTGCTGGCTAGATGTTATAGAAACCATGAAAGCAAATAGGTCTTTTAAATGTAAAAGCCTTTTATTAGAGGCTGTTTATTTTAATAGGTATTTTTAAATTGTAAAACGGGCTTCCAAAAAGCACAAATAACTGAGTTTATAGAGGCGTAAGGGAGGTAAAGACAAACAAGGTGGAGGCGTAAGGGAGGTAAAGACAAACAAGGTGACTAGGTTTTCCACCTTTTAATAGATCATGTCCAATTAGGCTTGGATTTTTGGCCTTATCTGAATATATATATATATATATGTATGTATTTGAGCAAGGTACATATGCCTCATACATATGCCTATGCCTGATATAACTTCATTTAATTTCACCTTTTTGGAGTGTAAGACACAATATGCTAGGTTTTCCAATTTATTTTAGAACAGAAATAGATTACAACAGTTCAGTTGGAAGGGACCTACAACAATCACCAAGCCCAACTTCCTGACCACTTCAGGGTTGACCAAAATCTAAACCATGTTATTAAGGGCATTGCCCAAAAGCCTCTGGAACACTGACAGGCTTGGGGCATCAACCACCTCTCTAGGAAGACTGAGACAGTATTTGACCACCCTCTTGATAAAGAAATGTTTCCTAATGTCCAGTCTGAATCTCCTCAATGCAACTTTGATCCATTCCCATGTCTCCTGCCACTGGATCCCAGAGAGAACAGATCGGCACCACCCTCTCCACATCTCCTCTTCAGGAACCTGTAGAGAACAATGAGGTCACCCCTCAGTCTCTTTTTTCTCCAAACTAGACAAGCCCAGACCTGGTCTTGTCCTTATCTAGGGATGCAGCTGTCAAAGACAGGGGCACTAAAGATGAGAACAGCCATGGGGCAGCCCCTGCCTCCCTGCTCTGAGGTTCTCCCAGCCTCACATCAAGGCTGTCCAATCCATGCCTCCTTAACAGACAGGAGACACCTGTCCTAGCCCAACCATGTCACCAACCCCACTGCAACATGGGTGACTAACAGTGTTTTCCCTGCTGGGAGATGAACACTAGATGTCAGGAGCTACTCTGTGGCCCAGCCCTTGGCTACCTGGGCAAACAAGGTGGATGGCTTTGCCATGGTTGTAGGGTCTTTAAGATCATAATGGGATATGGACTGGGGCTATCTTATCTGTCCTGTAGCACTCTGACAGCTCTCTGACTGAGTGATGGAGCAGGGGAAGGACAGGAATGTGCCACAGTCTGGTCACATCCCTATCCAGGTGTCCTGCTGTAATAGCAGAAGTAACAAAAGAGAGGCAGCCACCCTTCACTGCCATGGGCAGCCCCTGACCATATTCCTCCCCCGCCCTATCCTGTCAGCCTTTGTTCTCTTGCCTACTTTTCTGCCAACCTGGTCTGGTGCACCCCTTTTTACACTCATCCTGGACCACTCATATCACCAGCAACTTCCCTGGGGCCCAGCCACCACCAGTGTTCTGTCTGCTGTGACACAGCCATGAAATCACCAGGGCTGGCGCCTGGAGTTAGTGCTGCATCACTCTGATGTGGCTACTATATTCCACCATTCAGGCAAGAAGGAACAATTAAATAATAAAAATAAATAAATAAATGAAAAGTTTATTTGCAAATACCTCTGAAGTATCAATGACACATTTCAGATGCTCTCCTCAAATTTTTTGTTCCAAGAATCTACTTACTGCAGCAAAAGGACATTCCAGGAACAAAATCAGGGCTCATAGCATTTTCTCCTTGCTTTGGAAAATGTTCACCTATCTAGCCTGAAACTCATAATAATTTCAGAGAGGGAGAATATACATTTTAATAGACATTTCTAAATATCCCAAGCTCTAAGTTTCATTTCCTGTGAATTCTGCACCATGTCAGTCACAAAACTAAGCAGAGAATGCAAAAATGTATACAAAATTGCACAATGATGAAGACCCTATTTTGACCCTTGCATGGTCAGAATGAGTGGAGGAATTTAGAGTTTACTTCTTTTGAGAAAAATAAATGGAGAAATAGTTGGGGAAAAGGAAAATATGCAGAAAGAATGGTGCAGTAAATCCAGCATCCATGGGCCCACTTCCAGCTTCTTATTCTGAAACAGTGAGTTCCTCTTTAAATGCTTTCCCCATGAATATCCTCCTATAGTTCTTACTTTTCCCTTTCCGGTGTCATCAGATCTGTGTATGTACAAAGTAACTAGGATATTTGCTGGAAGCGTCAGACTTACGATGTATATGGACAACGTGTATGTGTACATACACTTTACAAAACAGCACTGGTTTTGTCCAGCTGAGCATGAATTTAGCAGTGTGGTGATGAAAATCTTCTCCTACAATTTCCAGAAACATCAGTCTAGTTAGGGCAATTTTCATCTCATCTGTTACTGGAATTATGGGAAAAGCAGAAATCACTTCCCTAATGGCCAAAACTGGCTCTGTCAGAGGGTTTGGACAACAAGAAGCCTCATAACTGAAGTTTGGTCTGGAAAATAACAAAGTTGCATTGAATCTGCACAGTGATGCCAACTTTTGTCTCTAGCTTTGCTTCCCTGCCTCTTCCAATCTGTCTAGTAAGTGAAGGAACCTCATTAACAATCAATCAGCTTCTCTTGGACTCCGATGCCTGTGTGTGTTTTGGAAGGCTTCTAATTATGGATGGTTTCATTTAAGAATGCATTAAATGCTCTACAGATTTGAAAGGAATTCATCACAGTATAATTAGGTTGATAGCTCTTTGGTCATCAAGTGGCCTACCATTTCTCTCCTGATGGTGGTTTAGATAACGATACTGAAAAATGTAATAGCTCTCTCTAATGACTGACCCTAGACTAGAATAAATTGCTCATAAGTCACAATTTTTCACTCATCACTAAAAATTTCTGGCCTCTCTGTCAGCACAGACAGCTGTCAATCAGAATGATTTTTGACTCACAAGCAACATGCGGGTTCGTCCAACAGGACAGTGCAATGGGACATCTGGATAAGGATGTCCTGCTCAGGAAAGGGACACAGAGTAAGCAGCTCGTCTTTACTGGTCACCCATCCATTACCGTCTTGTCATCAGGCTGCCAGTTAGACCCTGGTTTACTCCTAGGCACAGCAGGAATAGCATTAATAATGTTATAGAGCTCAAGACAAAAAAAAAATAAATAATAATAGTAATCTGCAGACATCTTTTATTGCATTTCCAGAGCATGGACAGCCTCATGATCCTTTTGGAAAGTTGGGTGTATAACAACTTTATCAAGTTTGTTTGAAAATGGGTTGCAGGGGAAATTAATATTTTTGTGAAACTGCCAAGTAGCTTCACCAATAAGTGGGAGAAATGGCTTAAACATTCAAAATACAGTTCTGACTTAAAAATTTATTATCTTTCTTTAGAAATAACAGCTCATGTCAAAATTGGCTAAGTTGAAAAAATCAAAGGACATTAATAATTTAAAATGAAATGAGACATGTTTTTGTCTGATGCAAAATGGATTATTCTGAGGAGTTTTGTTGTTGGTTTCATTGAGAAGAATAATTTTCTTTGGATGGAAACATGTCTCTCTTCTGTTCTCCTCTCACTTACTTTTATGGATTGACCACTGAAATGAAATGTTATACATCCCTAATGCCTTGCCATGTGTATTGAGCTTCCCCTCACTGGCTGGCACACTGCTTGCAGCACTAACACAGGCAGGAGTTCAGAGCAGCCCCGTCTGGGAGGTTGGATGTCTGGGCATTACAGCACGTTTGCAATGCTGAGAGGTTAAAAGGACCCTGAGATATCAGTGGAAGAGGTTCCTCCTGCAACCAATTTTATGGAAGTCATAAAAGCCTTTTGAGATGCCAGCACCAAGGGCACCAGAGAACAGCTCTACATGGCAAGTTGCAAGCATCCTCTTGCCAGAAGACTTGCATAAGAGTCTGTTCAATGTGTTTCTACCCATTTGTGCCTGTAGCTTTGTCCACAGAGACAAAAATAAAAAAAACCAAAACAACATCTTTTGACATCCAAACTAGGCAGCAATAAGTATTTTACCTAGTAGAGACTGCTTCAGGTCTACTAGGAAAGTCCTGAAGGTACCACGAGGTGGTGTACAGCAGCAAATCCAAAAGAGGTCCGTGACCCACTGGCACTGTTTGTACATCTTGCATATGGCAAGGGTACAGGGCTGGACTGAGAGAGATCTCCCAGCCTCAGTTACTGTTTCCTTTTCACCACCAGTCGACGTCCAACACCATGAAGCCTTCTGGGGATGAAAGAAATCTATTTCTATCATCAATAAGCTTTGTCCAGACTGGAGTTGGGCAACAAGTCTTAGTTAAGCTTTTTCTCATCCAGATATGGTAATGAGGGCTGGCAAGATTGTTTTATTATGTTGCGTTTCTGACAGAAAATAAATAAATTAACTATTTCATAGCCACATTTTCTTAGTTAAATGTTTGATATCTTAAAATCAAAATCAAATACCTGGAATTTTCATGTTATATTCTAACACCTAAATATACTTAAATGTTCAGTTACTTGGACTTGAATGCAATGCTTTGTCTAGTTCAAAACATTGTTTTGAAAATTCTGGTTTGGGTTTTTGTTCTTTTTATACTTTTTTCTTTTAAAGAGAGAATTCTTTGGCTTGAACTGAATTTTTCTTGCTGTATTTTATACTCCTGGCACATTGAAAAGGTTTGCTCTGTTGATATCCAGACCAGATTTTTCTCTGAAATGAAGAAATCCATAATCACCCCAAAAAAACTACACCAGGCGATTGAGCAAGTTGGACTTGCTCAGCGAGATCTTAGACTTCTTCACTTCTATAAATGATAATTTCACTTCTAAATAATAATTTCAGAACACTATATGTTTCACAGGAAAGGCATTGTGGTTTACGCACCCTGAGAAAAGGTGCAGAAAATACAGGTGCTCTATAGAAAACCTACAAATTAATTCATACCCATGGGTCAGTTGGGGATGATAGAAACCATTTGATTAAAAACAGGAACCAGGCTAAACCACACATCACACCCAATCTATGCAAAAATCCGAATTTGAAGCAGTTGAAAGTTATTTGGTAAGCAACGCTCCTTCTGTGTTTTGCCTCAGCACCATCTCTCTCTGATGATTAAAGGCATGAAAACAAAGTCCTGGACAGTTACATTGTTGACTCCATGGAAACGGAAGAGACCTTTGGTCATCCAGGATGTCAATAATCCACTGTGTAAGCAGCCTAAAAGCAAAATGTTACTGATTTCTGTAATTTAAGCGAAGAGAAAATTGCCCTGGTTTTAGCATTTTGATGGACTTTACTTTCCTATTCAATTACTGATTGCAATGAGGGAAAGGGAAAAAAAAAAAGCAGGGAGAGTGATGCAGAGTCCGAGGGTCCAGAACACACAGGCAACTTCAGCAACTGCAAGTGTTGGCTCAGCACTTCCTGGAGCAACAGAAAGAGGGTATTGTCACTAAATCCTCTCAGTGACGTTGGTAAGTCTAGATCATATGTAAAGAAGGAAATGAGGAAGATGTTGTTGGAATGAGAGAAGGACAGCAACTTTATAGACCTGCAGCATGGAAAAGAGGATGCAAGAGAAAAATTGGGGAAGTTGTGAAAACAGAAAGTTTTGCAATGAGGAATTTAGATCACTTCTGAATTAATTGTATGCTTTAATGAAAATATTGCCAAAATATGATACATTGCTAACCTATTTTTCATCTTCCTTATTTTTATTGTTGATATCATGGCAATGATCTCTTATTGGCACCATATGTATCCATGTATTCAAGGATCAAGAGGGTCAGGATTTTTTTCCTCTCTAGTTTGGCAATATTCCACTGAAATGACAGATTTTTAATTATTTTTGTTTCCTAGAGAGACATTTAAGTGAATTGATTTTGAATCTTTGACACTGTAATCGATACATGTAAGAGAAAATATTAACTCACAACTGCCAGTTTCTGCTGTGGTAGTGGTTTTCTGCCTTAGTACCAGACAAGTTCAGTCCCTATCTAAATGAAACATGCTGGGTAAACACATTTTCCCTAAAATCAAAGCTCTACCGAAACAAGCAAGGATAAAAAGATCAGGGATGCCAAGTACATCCAGTTTGGCAGTGTCCCACATAAAGGAGCCCATCCACCTCCTCTGCACTTTGGGCTCTCCCCTGAGCACCTGCCCAGTCCATTGGACCAACATAAAAGTGGTCCACGTTCATGCAAAGAAGCAGGTAAACTTCCTCCTTCTGGTTGTAAATAAAACTGGGCAAAATGTGTCTATGTGTCTGACTATCCTTTCATTGCAACTTTATTTACTCTCTTCCTTAAAGTGTATCATGAAGTATTGCTTCCCAGCACCAGCATTGCTCTCTGCAGTGACAAATGGAGATGTGAGGTTGGGATGTTTTCATGGAGAGTGACCGGAATTAAAGCAGCTTTTGTACTGCCAGGGCTCATACAAAGCGCAAGTGTTGCTATGTGTCACTAATCAGTCAAGTAATAGATGTAACTCCCACAGCATGAAGAGCTGTTGCTGTTTTCCTTTGCTTTCCAATTGCTACCTGTGACCATCACACTTAAACGCAGACAAAGTGCATGGAATATAAGGTTATTGTTCTGTACATTTAATATTACAATCCCTGTGATAAAAGATGTGTTGGGCTCAGTTCTCAAAACTCAAAGAGAACACGGGAAAGAAGATACTGAGGCTGTGTCTGTATGAGCAAATTAAGTATTGCCAGGTCCAAGTCCACTTCCTACCACCTGCTAGATCAGTCCCTCACTAATTTTTCCCCTTGACCACCAGTACCTTCTGAAACACAGGTCAGGGCCAGCACATGCCAAGGACCATTGCATGTGTCTCCCCTGTTGTAATCAGACACACCTGACAGTGTGGTACGTTGCCTCTTCCATTCAAGCTGGCCTCAGAGTTTGTGGGTGCATACTGGTGTGGTGTCCACTACTAGGTGTGCTGGGGTTTTTGCCTCCATTTCTTTTTCCTCTTAAGAAATGGTGCTGTACATTGCACATTTATAGAAGTTTTCAGCTACTTTCCTCTTTCCAGGATAAACAGCCAGCTTACAGCAATTTGTTACGTTTATGCTGTTTGTTAGCTCTTTGTTTTACCTGCCTTGGTGGTTACAACCCACTATTTTCTTCTCCTCACCTGGTTTTCCAGTGTCCTTGCCTGGTTTTACAGTGGTTTATATCCTCCTAGATGTTGCTTTGTCAGGCTGAACAAACCAGCCTCAGCTAATCTCTCTCCTGTGATAGACTCATCCTCCTGGTCACCAATGAGCCTTAAAGTAAAGAAATGATAGGGATCAAAAGCCACCTTCCCTCCTGCCATGTAACCAAGTGCACATTTCATAGGCCTTTGTGTTCACAGAATGAATGGTGATAATAAATAAATGTCATTCCCTAGCATCAGATCTGAAGAACACCTCTAGTTAATAAAGAAAATCCTGCTCTGTGTACTGGCAGTACTTTATAGTATTCTGTTGCTTCACATATAACAGGAGAGATCTTAAAATATTTTCCCAAAACCATAAGTAAAGAATGGGCAGAAATTCAACACATCTCTTGGGTTGGAATTTCCAGTCACAGAAGAGACTGCTGACTACCTTAGTAGCACAATTTATTTAAGGTTTGCTCTTTCAGCTCCTGCTACATTTGACACATTTTGTTTAAATTTGTTAGAAGTCATTACTACCAAAAACCGTACCTCTTCTAACTAAACTAGTGACTTCTTTTCACTGCAGCCCTCAGAGTTTCTTTGCATGTCATTATCCTGTTTTCTCTGTCTTTGCAAATTACGATTTTGATTCTAACACATTAGATTTTTTAAAACTTCCCCAGTTCCTCTCAACTGGGCATTTGCAAGCACATCTATTTCTACATGCAATCACCCTCACACATTTGCACCAGATAATGAACACTTGAGTGTTCTTCATTATAGAGACAGAAGTCAAGAGTCGCAAGCTAAGCAGCTGTTTCAATAAGACTGCTCTATTGAGAGCCCTGAACCTCTCCACCATTCTATAAGAGACAAACTAGGGAAGACTATTTGAGCTTCATGTTGTAACACCAGAGAGGTCTTCTAAATAGCTGGGAGTAAGCAGTTATGGAAAAGGTCAGAAACCTGTCATTATTTCAATGAATCATGCAGGTAAGAGGTAGAATTTCATTAAAAAGAACTCAGAGTGCATGCTCTAAATCTTCATTTGCCAAAGGAAAGGGATATTTTGCATTTTCAAAAGCAGCAAGTGCGCGTAAGAATGTTTTTTGCATCCTAAATGCCAATCTCACACGGGAAAATTAAGCCATGCTAGTGAACACACTTGGGCGCTAAAACCCGGTTGTTTATATACTGTTAAATTGTTAGAGTGGTCCCTGGCCAAATGTAGTTTCCCCAGACAGCACCTGGATATGGTTCAGAAGTTAACATAAGCCAGAAACAATTCCTAATCAGCACTTTGGATGCAGTCACTCTGCTTTGAAGGTTAAGATAGTTTAATCACATAGATGCAGGTCATCCTGTGCCAGTTGGCTTCAAGTACCCAGTTATATTCTCTCACCATTTAATTAGCTTTTGAAGATACAGGCAAGCCCACCAAAGTGAACTCTTCTACTTTTTTGTCTTTGGTTATTAGACAAATACTAAATACGAATACTTCAAACTTCTTGCTAGGTACATAAATCAATTTACAGGGGTTAAGGGACTCTGAGTCATGGGAGATGTGAAGAAAATAATCCAGAATCACACAAGCAGCCTGCAGCAGAGGGACTTGGCTCTAGACTTCTCACAGCCCACTTCATGTAAATATATAGTATTGGACCCTACCCAGCCCAGTTTTTCCTTTTACTAGACTAACCTTTCTCTCATTGCGTGGCTACATGCTTCTTGCTTATTTTACAATATTTTAGACTTTATATTGACTTTGTGTTATTTATTTGGGAACTTTGAGTGGAAAAACAACCTTTTGCATATCTGTTTGCTCAGAGTATTTTTACATGTATGCAGTGAAGCAAGTCAGATGAGCAGTGAGGCTCTTCTCCCAATTTTCCGCTCTTTACCTTCTTGAATACGCTAGAGAAAATACCGAGCTTGTGTATATTAGTCGATCCCTAATAGTTAACCTTCATGTGAGGAAGGGACACTCAGGGATTCTAATTGTCTTATGATTTTTTTTGTTCATTATGGTAAAGTAATTCAAGGCACTTCACAACCAGCAGCAACCAGAACATGAGAAGGGAAAAGTACAGATCACGCTGTTGACATCAAAAGAAATATGCACAACCTGAGGTGTTTTCTTCCACCCACACACCTTGCTCAGCAATCAAGACGTATTCAATACCCATGTAAAATGAAATAATTTAAAAGCCTACTGTTTTGCCAACTCTTCTTCACTCTCATTGCTCTAAATTGTACTATTTTTCCTGCATAGCTATTGACATGAGAATAATTTTTAAATTCCAATTCAGCTGCCCAGTGGTTACCACCAAGAATCATCTGCTGATGAAGGGTATGTGGCTCTGCTCATTTGCATTCATACAAATGCATGATATTCTGTTCCATTCCCAAAGGGGAAAAGCAATGCAGCATCTTCCATCCAAAGTGCCACTCTCTCACCTCCTGTTACTGCTAATTTGGCTGGAAGAGTTGTGGCTGTTGAGATTTAAAGGCTTGAGGAAATCCAGCCATTCTGCTGTTAGTGGAGCTAATAACCCAAACAAGTCCACGTGCCAGCTCAGATGGCTAAATCCTGCATTCCATCCCCAGTTGAGGTCAGTGGGAAAGAAGCCAAAGGAGCCTGAGAAAGTTTGATTCTTTCTGAACTCACAACTAGTAGTCAGTCTGCCTGCATGTGACCAGTCACCAAGAAATAAGCAATGATTAAGCTTTGGTCCTCCTGAGGAATTTTAGTGCTGGCCAGAGCAGTTGAGGTGGGAGGAGGCTAAGTAGATTGAAAAAGATCTCTGTATGCATTCGCATTGTTGCCTCCGTTCTTTCAGCATGATAGAAAATCCTATTCAATAGATGAGGAGATACTTCATGAAATCACATCAGAGGGAGAACCAAGGGGAGCAAAGGGTCAAGCAGGATAGCTCTTGCGTTATGTGAATGTCCAGTTTTATCATTTTTAGAAGAAAAATGTACAATTTTCCCTTGTGGGAAATATTGTGCATTTCATAGTTTCAAAATGTTCTATTATACACTAATAAAAATAGTGACCTATTTTGACTAAACTGAAACTACTCTTTTTATACTCCGGACCTTCACTGAAATATTTAAGCAGAGGACAAATTTCAGAAAACATCTAAACCCCCCTTGATTTCCCTTTGTTCCATTCATCCCATGAAGGCATCCTATATAGAGAAGAATGGTGATATCACCATCTATAAGCCAGGGAAACTGTTACATATTCCCTAAGGAAATAATTAGGAGCAGTTCGATGAAATATAGCAAAGGAAATGCCAAGTGATCATCATTAAATCTTTATATGTCCATAGGAGATGAGAGCAGTTCTCAGTTTGAGTCACAAAAGTTCATCTCTTCCCCTTAAACATCGACATGATGGTGTGAGGATTGCTGAAAGTCGAGAAGCCCAGAAGTTCTCCCAGCTACCCCATGTAAAGCACCACCCAGCCAGTCTGAATCACAAATAACTGGTGGGTAGAAGGCAATGGCGTGCAACATATAAGAAGTCAAACATCAATTTTCTGTTTTCACACCCTTCTCGCAGCACACCATGGGATGTTCTGCCTGGAAATGTCTTTTTTTTCAGGACTGCCTTAACTTTATTTTGGGACAGGATATGAAAGTTTCCTGAGCAATGAAAATTACAGGTGTTTTTTTTACCATTTGCAGTAATGATAAGTTCCAGGAAACTTGTCAGCTTGAGACTTGCTCGTTCCCACTGTGCATTTTACCACTACAGCACAAACCACTGTGCACAATGTAACACAGATGAGTTGTGCCACAGTGTGGCACAAAACCACTTTCCTCCAAAATAAAACCTATAGACGTAGTCACCACCTCAACACTTTGAGTGACAACCTGGTACCACGAAAGTCAAACAAAAGTTTCTCCCGTTCAGCTGAATTAAGGTGAGATTTTGTTCCCAGCTGACAAGGGGAAATGCATTACCCTTCTTGCCCTTTGGCAATCTGTAGCATTGTTGTCTTCCAAAGAGTCAGTCAAGATCCATTTAGCTTACTGCTCTGAAAGAGACTTTTTTACTTCTGGACTTTCCTTCCTGGCATTTGTGTGCAGCTGCTGCAGGGAGCTCCCTAATGCTCTTCCCAATGCACAGCTTGCTAGAACAGAAGCCTTTGGCCTTGGCATAAGCACAGGAGACTGAGAGTCTGCCCCCATGCCTGCCCAATGCATTTTGCAAACCCCCCAGCCATCTGGGCAGAGAAAGCACTTCCTTGGAAAGAAATGCATCCCCCACTGTGAGCAAGTTCTATTAAGGGAGTTGGATATTGAATGCTGAATAATAAAAATGTGCATCCGCACTTCCTCCACCTGAAGAGAAGACAGTACACTGCATCAAAGCTTTTGCCCTCCATCCTTTTACATTTGTCAGGTTGTTTTTCTAACTCTGTCTGGCATAAACACAGCAAATCCTTCTTCATCCCACCTCAGTGCCTCCATGCCTTGTGCAAAGGCACCATTCTTATAAAGCCACTTATGTTCTCTGAGGGGTGGAATTAGAGCCATGGTCCATCCCTACAGAAAGAGCAGAGCTGAGCAACCGGCTGATATGGTATGCTCCTTCCCCATCTATTCGACAGCATCATGAGATACTTCTTGTGGCAACTGCAGGAACAGTCAAGAGAGATCCAAATAATAACAAGAATTATTTAGTTTTTGAGTTAATGGAATCTTTGCTGCTGAAGATGCTTTAGGTCCTTAAGACTATGGTTTGAACCCTCTGCTTATGGTAACTCTACATCAAAATTTCAGGTGGGATAGAGGTAACACATATTTGTCCAGTGATTCATATCAAAGACATTTTGCAATCCCTCAAGAGAACCATATAGGTGAGACTTATCAAGGAATGGATCTAGTTATGAATTTTGTGAGGGGTTTTTTTAGTAAGAAAATATAGGTTTATTTATAAAAGTTCACTAGTGAAAGTGTCCCCAAAGAACAGCATAGATTTTTTTTTATTTTATTTTTTTTATCAGCAATGGATTTTTTTCTGGCAGTAATGGAAGATGCAATAACAGTCTGATGCTCAAGGCATTCAACGTCAATATGACAGACAGGGCTACAGCAACCTGGTGCAAACCAGAGCTGAAAACTGGAGCCACTTCAGTCTCATCCCAACACAACCCACAGCCAGAAACTCAGAATTCACCCTCAGATACGTGAATATCCTTCCAAAGGCAGCAACATTTCCCAGAGTAGATTGGGAAGTTTTCTAACACCTTCCCTAACACTGCTGAAACACTTTTTCCTGCTCATCTTTATTAAGAGAACTTATTAAACTATCTGTCAACATGAAACCTCTCACACAACTGTTGGGCATCAATATAGCATTTTCATGCCCTCTCATACTATATATTGTGCAGGACAGGCACAAAACCAAGTGCTTTATTTGAGTGAGATCCACTAATGCCTCACCTAAGCTTGAATGTGTCTTCATACACTGAACGGTGTCCCAGCTGCTGCATTCTCCCTGCTGATGAGGGAGAGGGACAACCCCAAGAGAATAAACAGGGCTCCAAATTACAAGTCTAAAGCTGATGTACATGTCTTACCCAACACCAGTTCATGCGGTACACCACAGACCCTTCTTTCCCCCCCTCCCCGGATTTCCTTCACCTTGAGCAGTTCACATATGAGCTTTTCCACATAAATAGTGGTTAACACAAAATTGTTTTCATTAATAGAAAAGACCTCCTGAGTGACTAATTCCTCTGTTAGACAGAACAACGTAGGTGTAATAATGACTACAATTGTGAACTATATGACTGCAGGGCGAAAAAATATATTAAAGAAATAAATTATTGCATATACAAACTTTATTTGGGATAAGTCGTAGAAGGTGCTTTTAGAAGCAATAATAACAATTATAATTAATGAATGCACTGCCAAGTATTGACCAAAAGATACTTACAAGTTCACCTTTCATTTCCCCAATGCCTGACTACTCAATTTGTTTTCTTATTAAAATCCAAGGGCTTTGTGGAAATGCCTTTGAAAACAATCATCAGGATACAAATACTCTTGGAAGAAAAACAAAAAAAAAAAAAGAGCAAGAATCAAATTTTATGCACCATTTCCCTGTTAATATTTATTGTTTTAAAAGGGATTTATGTTATTTTAAAATCAAAGCCAAGTTAAAAGAAAAAAATAAATATATTGTCATATTGTCTGTCAGATAAATTACATATTTGAGGACAATTGTACAGCCAGTGAAATGACTCTGAGATCTGCAAGAGGTCTGAGTTGGGAAACTAATATTACGAGAATAAAGTTATTTGGAGAATAAGTAGAATGAGGGTCAATCAAGACAAGAGGAGGAATAATGTGATAGTTAATTGTGGTCACGGACTAACAAACGATAAGACTACATTGTCCAAAGGATAAGTCCAAACATCATTGAAATACAGAGGAAAAAACTTATGTTTGTAAATCAGATTAACAGAATTAATTTAAATCATAATTTTCCTGGCATCATTTTCTTTTTGATGTGTCCACTGGTAGCATTTTTGTAGTGCTGTATGCAAGCAAGTATATATAAATCACACAGATTTTGCACAACAGGATGCTGGAGTGGGTCCATCCTTCCCACTCCTTCCACAAATATTCCCAGAAGGGACATTCAGTGTCTTTCATCAGGGCTCACATTGCACTACATGCTTGGGTGAGCCATCAGTAACAAAAGTAAAACCTTGAGCTCAGGTTTAACACACATAAATCACAACTGCTTGAGCCAAAAACAGGCTCAGTGTGAAGACTGTAGTGATCCAGGTGGTAAAGGGAGACAGAAACTTACCTTCAGTGCAGATTCAGGAGAGACAGCTTTGAGAAATGATACACAAGGAAGTCTTGTTTCCATGCGGAGCAAGCTCAGAGAATATTTGTAAATTACAGAAATGTGGTGATAGATGCGATTAAATATACTAGTACAGCTGTCTTACCTGCTGGCAGGTCAATACACAGTATTATTTTCATTATTTGTCCCTGCAGGTGAGGTCTATTCAGCAAGGGGAAATGTTGCAAAATTTAAAGTGTTTTTCCTTCCTTTGTAACAGAGGACATGCATCATACAGGCGTTGGCAACTCATAAATCCTCTGTAGTAACAGTCTGTACCTACGATGTCAGAAGTGCCCTCTCTGTGGGACCCTGAAGTTCCTAGAGCCTTCACATGGAATTGTGCTGTTTTGCTCTTAAACAGAGTACACAAAAAGGGCATCAATTCAACTTCTAGTATTTTTGCTTTTTGTTTGCTAGCAATCTCCTGAAAGTTTATGTTTTGTGGATTGGATCCTTTGAACTACCTCTCCGTGACACAATTTGCTTGTAATGTGAATCTGCCTCTGCCCTTTACGTTCCTACATGTTCTAATGCCATGACCAGTTACTTCATTAAATTATATACTAAATTGTCAAACAATGGTTGTTTCACATTTTTTACCTCTGTGTCAGGTATGTTGGAGAAGAAGGTTTGCCTTACTAATTAGGATATAAACAGCAGTGCTTAACATGCAGCTTTTCTTCCATGTGCAGCTGCCCGATGGACTGCAGCAGAGGATGACTAAGCATATGACTGCAAAAGCAAGCAAAGCAAGTACACATCCACCTTAAAAAAAGAAACATTCTCTTCAGGGAGCTATTGTTCTTTTTGAACAAAGGTGTCTGGGCTGCTGAAAATGGGCAGCTGTGGCAGAGGTACATTATGGGCCTTATCTGTGATGGCTGGCAAGACAGGAGGAGCTGAGTCTATGAAGTGTACAACTCCAAGGTCCAAGTCATTGCTTTATATTGCTGCCACAGACAGTTAAGGGGAACTGTGTGTGACTGAAGATGATAAAAGTTCTTGGGGAAATACTGGGTTTCACCAACTCCTTCCTGGTGCAGTGGAGTAGACAGCCCAAGTCAGCTCTGTATTCCCAACCCAGTATTCCCTCAAAGTATGGGTCTTTCCTCCAGAAGAGTCACTGCTGCTAGCACATACCTGTCCTGAAATATAACCCTCCCTGTTTTGGTTTGGCTACAATAACCTCTGAGCTAGGTTTTGAGAGTCTCTTTGGCTCCTCCCTTTCTCCAATTGATCTGTTCACCTCCATTACGTGTAAGCAGGTGTTCAGTTTTTACCTCCTGAGCCACATTTGAAATGGGACTTTCATATCCCAGCTGAATTCAGTACGTCTGTAATACCACGTACTGACTTACAGGTGAAATGGAGGGCGGACTTCCTAACTTCTTTACCTAACTCAAAAAAGTGTTCCTCTTGCCCCACTGAAGGACATAACCAATTTCTATTTGTTCAGTCTTCCAACAAGTACCAAATCAACATGATAGCAACTGAAAAGTCAATGAAGACTTGACTCTGTCTTTTTTTTTCTACTGTATGTATTTTCTTTGCCCTTTAACACCCAGCTACAAAGTGAATGATGATAGATGATTTTTCAATTTGAATCATGATCACTGTTAGATGTTAAAGGACAAAGGAAATAAATCATTCTGAAAAGACATAAGGAGGTGATGGTGTTTTCATCGTTCAAAGCTCTTTCCAAGTTGTTGGCAAATAAAAGTCTTCCTCAGTGATGGTAATTTCATGGTTGTTATCTCTCCTTGAGGAGGAAATGTACTTGATGGCTTTGATTTTTTGTTATCAGTAGCCTAGTGATTTTCCAGAGGAAAAAGGTCAAAAACTGCATAACATTAAAAAGAAAGCTATGAATAAGAAAACAACAGTGCAGGTGACGAGAAAAGGAATTTTATGCTCTTTGGGATTTCTGTAGGAGGAAAAAAGTCCCTCATTAAACTAGGTTTTCCCTGCACACTCAAGGAAACCAAATCAAATTCATTCCCAGTCAAGCTAGGTTCCCAAGTTTTTGCCATAAGGTATCTGCAGGTCTGTGTTGCCTCCATTTGTGACCATCTGTTGGAAAGCCGACGGTACTGGATGTGGTAGAATTTTGCAGTATCAAGGCATCTTCTTTGGGGCTCTGCCTCCAAATTTGTGATACTATGTCCTTCAGCCACGGTAAGGACACTTGAATGCTGAAAAACGTGCATCACTTTTTTCTGTTCAGACTATTCTGTTTCTGACCTATTGAGCACTCACATCGTCAGAACTGTCTTTGGTTCATATTTTGTGTCAAGCAATGCAAAGCTAAAAATAAAAATATTTTGCACTTCAACAGAGGCTTTCCTTACCCTCCTGAAGTAGCTTTAAAATAGAGATCGGCACAAAGTCTCCAGTTTTACAGCTGAGTGGTCTAAAAGTCTCAGTAACTCCAAATGTTTGTACCCTCCTTTATCTCCAGGACCATAAACACGCAAAGTCAGTTGTGGTATCACAGATTAAAAAGTCAGTCCTGTATCGTATGCAGTGATCCACTTTACTATAGCATCAGCCTAAGAGTCCTTTCCGTCCTCTTTAGCACAGATAAGGTGGATCCCTTATGCTGATGCTGGTCCTACTGGACTCCCTTGAAGACCGACAGCCAGGAAACACAGGTCCCTGTAACTTGGTTATTCTGCTTAAATGACAGACCAGGCCCTCCAACAAGCCACAGGAAGGTGCAGATACTGAGGACTTTGCAGGGATGTTCTTACTGTTTGAGGACTCTAGAGCAAACTGTGGGTTACATTTGGATTTTGTAATAAAATCAGAAATTCTGTAATAAACCTTTGCTAATAAATTAGCACATAAACATCAAGTCTGCCCAACACCAGCATATTTCTAGAAATCATGGAATCAACTTGCTGCCTTTTGCTTGGGGTTCATGAATATTTATTGACACCTTACAAAAAAAAGCCCTGGTTTTATAGCCAAAGGTACCACAGCATAAATCACAAAACAGACAGTAAGTTAAATCTGCACAGACAGTTTTGGTCATTAAGTTTTACTGACAAACCCATTTGATGAAATCATTATCTGTTGCAGGTAATGGGCAGAGACAGACTTTACCACCACAGCTTTCTTCACTCATCACCTCACGTAAATCCTCAAGCTCAAATATAAAGTCCTGCTCAGTGCCACAGAGATGTCCTGTGCTGGTAGAAAACAAGGCAGGCTGTCATAGCTGGAGAACCATGCTGTTGGTTAGTGCCCATAGTGCATTCTTCTACATATAACCTCAAAACCTTCCTCCAGATATTTAAAATTTAGCCAGAAAAGTGAGGTTTCCTTCTGAACTTGCACACTAGCTTGTGCCTTCCAGGTTGTTATCTGTCTTACAACCACCATCAGCATAAAAGCACAACTCCTTATTTAACATTCCTGAGGATCTGGAGTTAAAGGCTATTTGTGAGAAGATGTAATTGAACTGTAGGTCTACTCTTCAAATTTATTTATTTGTCATGTACCTCAAGATACTACCAAAGCATGAGAGATTTCTATCATCCGTGTATCATAAACACCACAAAGCAACCAATTTAAGCAATATTTTGATAATGGGTTCAATGCATTAGTCACTCTTCCATCTCTTGTGTAGGCAGTTTTGTTAAAAAGATGTTCCTTTTCTGTTATCCCCTTTTCATTCCAGCATATTGCATGTGTCAATGCATTAACTCTCCGTCTCATTAAACATCTGTGCTCAGAAGACCTCTTTTTCCCCCTCACTCTGCTCATTAATTTCTTTCTTCCTCTTTCCCACTGTTTCTCTCTGTATTCCCCATAATAGCTTTTATGCCTCTGGAGCCTTAGGTGTTGGTTGGGGAGAAAATGTTGTTTGTAGAACAGATGATACAGTGCACAAAATTCTATTGTTCTCCTACAAATAGAAGCCTGCAGCAGATCTGGCTTAATTTGTCAGCAGCTTATGTGTAATCATGTTTTAGAGGGACATAGAAAAGATTTGGGACCAACCTGTTTAAAACCCAATTAGAGGGACATGGAGCTAGGTACAGGTTAATGACTCAAGTCAGGGATGAAAAATATACAAGTCTATGGGTGCTTAAGCTAAAACATTAATAACAGACAGATAAAGGGGAAGCATGTGATTGCACTCAGGAGTGACTGCACTTTTTGAACTTGAACTTAATAGCTTGATGCCTTACATGTTAATTTTTCAAGGATGGAAAATGTTTGAAAAAGGCTCCTCCCTTTCTGGATGCTATAATAGCAAAAAAGGCCCCAAACAGGCCTTCAGACAGGGAATGCTGAGAACAAATGTGGAACAAAAGGTACTGGGCTACCATGTAATATAAATCGGTACCTTTCCAAGTCATCAAAGAAGTATCAACTTATACCAGACAGAATTAGAGGTCTCAAAGAGAAAACAAAGTGCTGCCAGTCTAGTTTTGGAAAGACAGCACTGTCTATCTCTCTAAAGCAAGAAGGATTACATCTAAATAAAGAGACCTAGCAAAGAATAACAAGGGCTTGTACCTTGGCCCTTAGTCTGCACAAGTTGCAGAGCCAACATCATCAGCAACTGTAGAACTGAATAAATCAAGAATTCAATTGCAGAGTGCACAGCGATCATTACAGCTGAGGACAATGTATCATCATGGCGGGATGATCTGAATTTACAGTTGCTGTAGTTTTTTGGAAGGAATAATGCGATTATAAATGTCAATTTACCATTGACCACATTAAAATTTTAGTAGATTAATAAGGTGCCAGGTCTGACCATCTGGATAACATTAACAAGATCATTTTACCCAGTTACTCCCTGTACATAACCTTATTCCTTTTTTTTTGACTAAAACATGTTTTCTTTGTGGCCAGTCAGAAGGTGCCATAGTTGCATCATGTAGATTCTGTGATTTGCTTGACCCCAAAATAAAATCTTCCTTCTCTGTAGTCCATTTTGATAATGTCTCTCTGAACAATTTCTATTTCTATTATATCTTTTTTATGGTACAGTATAAAAAGGAAGTAATCAAGGTCAAGATGCAGCATTGGTTTATATGCAGCAATGAAAATGACCCTAAATATTCCCTACACCTTTATTACGAGATAGTCACTTCTCGATGTCACTGCATATTACTGACCTCCAGGAGCAGTGCCATGCGATACCCCAATGCCATGTTCATAGTTCTGCCATGAAGGTATCCCCCTTCTGACTATTACTTTTATCTCCATCCCAAAGCATTGTGAACAGATATCAGCCCAGCTGGACTAGTCAAGTCTACACCTGCAGCGTTTCATAGTCATCATTACTGCCGTTAAGGTGCACTTATCAATTCAAAGGGATAAGGTACGAAAGCGTGCAAGAGACATGACAGGCACATGTTTTATAAACTGGTTTACACACATTAGTAGGAAATGTTAAAGGTGGCATCCCTTGTGCCACAGGATTGACACCTCTGCTATAAGGAGTAACTAGGTAGATCTGTGCTATGACACAAGCCAGGGCCAGTGAGGGAGTCTGTGGATGTGCTCTGTCTATGGCTGCATTGCAAAACAGATGGGGCCATGGTGCTGTAGGCATGGGAGATTAGGTAAAGGGACAGGCTGCATTTAGGACTGACGCTGATGGCATTTCAGTGATATTGGAAATTATTTCCTTGCAAGTGTAAGCTCCCACACTCATGTTGTCAAGGTGAAGAAAATGTTCCCGACAAGCCCAACACCAGATACAGTCAGGTGTTTCTCCTCTGGGAGGAGCAAGGGCACAATGATTTACAGTTCCCTGCCTATCTTTAACTGCCCGAGGCAGAGCATACAGACATGTCATGAGAGGTGGGAAAGGCTATTTATGTGTTTACCACTTCCCCTGGTGTCCTAAAACGTCCCCTCCTCCTGGCAAGTCATCTGTTATCTCTCAGGGCAAGATGTGACTCCAAAACCATCACAAGCAATGCTGTGACTCAGCGCCATGTGCAAAGAAACAGTTGAAGTAGATTTTAGAAATTATTAAACTTGCTGTGTAAGTATCCTCAGTGTGGTCATCTCTCCAATCGGTGGATGGCATGCATGGCTTTTTAGAAGCTTGGGTAGATACAGCCAAGGTGTCCTTCTTTTAGACTTTGAAAGATGTTTTGAAAACACATTCACATCTCTTTGTCTTCTCTTGCTTTCCTCTTCTTCTCCCCTCATTCCTCATGAGCATCTAAAAGGCAGCATATACACAAACAGGCCCTTTTCCCTCTCATTTTTCAGAGCATTCTTAGTTATAAGAGCAGAAATGCAGAAGTTTAAAAAAAGCTTCTACTTAAATAACCCCCTTGAAAACCTGTCTGAAAAGGAAGACACTTAAAAATGAGACAAGTGGTACATTCAGACTGTGATGGGACTATTTTGAGCCTTCCCTTCTTGGATTTTTTTTTGAGCTCAAGTTCAAAGATGACAGTACAGTAGCTCCTCTGAGAAGTGCAATATGTGGATGACTTTGATAAATGAAACTATTCTTTCCTATGATTGGCCTGTAAGGTAAAAGAACACTAAATGGGACTAAACTTTTCCACAGCAAAAATTAAAATAACCAAAAAGGAACAAACCCTGAGCAGATAGTCCCTCTGACTGCATTTTAGTGGTGATTGAACATAAAAACAGAAATAACCTTCAAAGAGAATTTATACCTGAGTGCATTTAGTCAGCAGCAGTGGTCAAAACACACAAGAAACTTGGGCACTTGTCTAGAGTGGGGAAGCCTGGGATTGCTGCAGATTGCTGCAGCTTTCCCAAACCAATTGCTCTAATGGAAGCCTGGAAAAAAAGTCAAGAAAACACTGCATTGTACCTGAGCTGCAGCAATCAACCTCCAGGAACCAGGAACAGAGCTGAAGTAATAGGAAATGACCACAAGAAAAAAAGTCATTGTGCCAGTGCTTAATGATATTTCCAAGACCTTGTAGCAATAAACGCCCCAGCTAACAGGGAACACAGTGACCAAAGAAACTGTGATGCTATTTATAACCCCACAAAATGAGAAGAATTACTCACCTCACAAAACATGGCATTCCCTACAGGGCATTGCTTGTTTGGGATTATTGTCTAAAAGAAAAGATGGGGATCGCTGCCTTTGAGTCGCTTGCTATTCAAGCTATGCTACCTACCTTCACAGTCTCCTTAAAATTCTTGCTGTATTTGACATTTATTTTAAACCTCCAGCTCCAAGGATGGTGACAGTATGGAAATATCAAACAACAACAGTTTTTAGTTGTTTCCAACATGTCTGGCAGAAGGTATTTTGTAGGAAACATAGATTTTCTATCCCTTGGACCCACAAAGTTTAGAAGTCTAAAAAACCCTTAGGAGACCTTTGTCCTTTGTAAAAACCTCATATTTTTTGATACAGTTTCATGACTTTGGGATGGTCTCCTTTGTGCTTTTGGTTATCAATACTAGGGGACAGCTGCGTAGTTTCATTCTCAGTCTCAAGATAGGCCAAAGTAAAGCTTCTGAGAAGGGAAAACACGTTGCTTGACTTGTTCAGCTCAATAAAAACAAAATCATCAGCTTCTCTGTTAACTTTTAGCAGAAACATCCATCTGTGAACAATATGAGAAACAGTTGCGNTTAATCTGAATCCACAGACATGCTATCTTAGTTACTGTGCTGGGCTGCTAACACACACACAATAAATAATGCTCCAAATTTATCCCAGGTGTAATCCAAATGAGTTACTACAGGAATTAATTGCTCTGTTCGTGTGTGATTACCCCCATTTATTATAAACTCTTTTGATAACTTGTTATAAATCTCAAGTATTTCCCGCTTCCACACCGGCGCTATGGGCAACATGCTCCATGCGACTGCAGCAGAGGTAGCAGCTTGGCTGACAGAGAAATGTACATTTAGGCACAGATGCACTTTGCTGCTATCTGAGGTAAGATAAAGATTTAAAGGTTGCACTCAGAAAAGGGGTCATTTTAGAGCATTTGTTACAACTTTATAGTTTAACGTATTTGTTTAGTGTGCAATTGTTAGGAGGCCTCCAGAGGTGTCTGGATATACCAACCTATTCTGCTTTTTCACATAAATAAGTAGACAGAAGGCCCGCAGTGAAAAATCTCAGTTCTGACTGATGTGATGATCTTAATGTACCGATGTGATATGTGCATCCCTCCTCTTCTCACCCTGCAAAGCTGGAAAAGCTGTCACATAGCAACTGCCACCACGGAGCATTCACATGCTGTCATCCACTGCACTGCAGCCCATCCAGGAGAACACCCTCTCCTGTACCTCCCGTGCAGGACAAGTGATCCTTCATTCTCCAAGGGGTGACTGTTTTCCAAGCTGTATATCTTCATGTATAGTCCCCAAAGAGCAAAGAGACTCTTGCAGCACAGCGGTGGTCAACAAGAGAATAAGTATGGAAGCAGCCTACAAATATCCAATGAGGGAAGAGAGACCTTGCATTGAGAATGGCAGCAGAGTGAACCCAGTTTGGTACCGCCAGAAGCCACTCTGTGTCATCACCACCTTGTCCAGGCTGGGACAAGTGGCCTCTCCTGGGACACTGTGGGAATACAGTACCAGACCAATAAGGGACAGCTTGGGGTGGCAAGCAGGCACCCCTGGGTGTTAAGTGTGACCTTGCAGGGTGTTTCACCCCAGCATGCGTGGCACAAGCACATGTGTCTGAAGCACCCACATCTACCATGGGAGGGGGTTTCCAGAAGGGACCCACACCCCTAGTGTTACCCCGACTATGTTATTGAGATCTCTGCTGAATTAATTGATATTGAACTTGAATGTACTGTTCAGCAATTGTCAGTTAATTGCATGTCATTATTAATATATTGCTTTGAACACGATTTGGGTTTACAGCAAATTAATCTACTCCTTGTAAAAACCAGTAGCATTGCTTTTATATGACACTAGTAAAATATCTCATCAGATTTAATGGTGACTCAGACCCTTATTTCCACGGATCCTTTGTTAGATCTCATAGGGAACATAAAATACATTGTAATAGCACTGCAGTGTAATAGCATCATCCTTACCCCTTCACTACTAACAAAACAGCACTGCAACAATTTGGTTTTAAAACTCATTTAAGCATTTACTAATGTGGCTCAAAACCAATTTACAGTTAACTAAAAGGTGGATCTGGAGAAAATACAGACCTAATATGGCAAGCCATTGTATTACACCCATTGTGCTTTCTCCTTCTTCGACAGTAACATCTTTGATCAAATTAAATCCAATGTTAAACTTAACTATTGCAAACAGAAGCTTACCACCTTCCTATTAACACCCCTTAAGCACCTCAGTCTTGCAAATGGATATGGTGAAAATAAATCCCTTGAGCTGTGTTTATTTTGCCTGGGAATTGATGAGCAATCTTGGAGTACAGATATGCATCACCCCGATGGAGGCTGAGCACAAACATTTATTGTGATCTTTTGTAGATGATGGGTTTCCTTTTCTGAGAGACTTCAAAACTGTTTCCTCTTGTAAGCACGGTCACATGAGACATAGGGTTACAACCATTTCATTCTTACTGCAAAAAAGGGTAACTCTGGTTAGCTAGATGATTCCAATCTAACCACTCCTGTTTGGGCACAACAGAAGGAAAACTTGCATGTGTCTTGATAATCAATTTAATTGAACTACACTGAACAAAATGAAAAATCAGGACTTTTTTTTTCCTGATTATTGATTTTTACGTTGCTTCATGTTGTCTTTCACAGCAGCCAGTTTTGTTCAGAGCTCTACCTCACCCAGAATCCAAAAAGTGAAGAAAATGTCCCCTTTTCTGTGATTTTCCAGTCAGTGTTTCCTGAGCCAGACATCAAATTATTTTGTACAGTTGTCTGTAGACTTTTTTCCCCAGAAGTATGTAACTGCTTTTGGATATTTTTTGTTATGGAGCGGTACATGCTTTGTAGTCTGTCTCCTGAGACAGAAACGTCATCAAGCAGTGATACTTGCCATAGAGGTGATAATTACCATACAGCCCAATCCAAACACTTGTAAGGATCTGCTCAAGTCTAAAGTATCTCTGTCTGCAGAGTTTAACAAAGATTTAATTTTTCAGTGCTACCATACTGGTCTGTCTTCTTAAGTGATAGGGCAAAGCTTTTTAGACTCAGGATGAGGACATTCCGTACTGCAGCTATGAGTGACTATAGTCATTCATGCACATCTACAGCTTTTTGGGCATTCGCCACCTGAATTTAAGAAAAGAACCACAAAGGTCACCTTCCCACAAGCACATGCTTTAGCAGATGTTGCATCAGCAGTTACTAATTCTACAGAAAATAGGACGTTTTGGAACAAAGTAGATTCAAGAACACCATGAAGACACTAAGACATCTGATGGGAACGTGGTTATCATTCATCCTCCCTCCACTAGAGCAGACGACAGCAGAGGTGTAGCCCTGTGGAGGCATGAGAAGATCAGTGGGGGGAATGGCTACCATGAAAAGGTACACCACACAAAGAAAAGTCACAACCATCTCTCTTCCCTTGGCAAGTGGAGACACTCCATTAGCTACTCAAGGACAAAAGGGAACAGAAGACTGCAGTGGTCTGAAGAGCAAAACTGCATCTAAAGTCACCTGCCTAATACAGGATACATTTAGGTTTATGTGTGATAAAGAGTCCCAGATACATTTGTGTACAGGAGGTGTTCACCCTGTCAAGACAAAAAGGGTCATCTTCTTCTCCAGTCAATGAGAAGAATTAAGTGGCCCTTTTCACAAGTAATTCAGAGCAGTTGACTCCTGTCTAGATGAGATCCTCACACCTTGAATGATGTTAAATGCATCTCCTCCTCATTGTGCCTGTTCTTGGTCTTATAGGGACCTTAGACTAACAGATAACAGTTTTGATTCCTTCTCCCGTATGCTGACATCTACAGAGGAAATATCTTTATTTGATCTAATTTTTCAGGATCTAAACATAATGAAGGCTTACTTTGAATACAATGGATATTATAAACAATTTGAGCCCTTTTCCTATCACTGTAACAAAGACAGCTAAAATAGATAAAATTGCCCATCACTTTCAATTGTGCATAAATTGTGTCCAAGATGGCTGTTTCAGAAGGAGACATCTACATTACAGACATACCAAACCAAAAGGACGGCGTTCTGTTCCTAAGTAAGGTGAGATGAATCTCATCAATATGAGTCTGCATTCAGTTAATTTAATATTCTGAATTTGGCAGTAGGCAATCTCTACAGAGCAAAGAAAGACCAAATTCAGTTGGGCTACCTGTGGTCATTAATGATTTTAGATGCCTTTCCAGTTAATGAACCATTCACTGGAAGCTCTGACTTTTCCTCGAACATACCTATGCATTTTAAAAATCCACCAAATGTTTTCCAGTGGCAACTGTATTATTTTAAAGTATCCATATTGTTTTAAATCCTGATGAAGACTGTGAAGAACATCCATTGAATTAAATATGTTTTGCCTCTTGACCAAGGAGATTATCAAGATATGATTATCATGGAGTTGGGACATTTTTCCCAGCATCTGGGTTTCCCAGTGCTTGCCCTTAATGTTTCTTCTTTGTGTCAGACAGAAGCTGCTGCTGTCTTTGAAGAAATTCAGTACTAATAGCACCATCTGGCAGGGAGTGACAAGCTCAGAGAATCAAAGACAAGAGCATAAATCTAACAACTTCCAGCTCAGGAACTATCTCCCCCCTCCCCACAGATAAGATTGCCAGATTGAAGAGAGGTGGGAAGATTTATTTGGAACAGAAAACAGTGTACAAGGAATGAAGGAATGGGAGTTAATTGCTTATTAATGAACTTATAAAAGCAGGATATTTCCCTCTACCTTAATATGCACAAATCATTTCTAAGTCCCTTGAATCCTCCTAAGGTAGTTGGTTTTGCTGCATTTTCTCACCCTGGGTCAGAGAGATCCCATTGCTGTGACACTTGGCAGGCTAAACAAGGTCATCTTCTCCATCAACTCCAGCCAGGTTCTGCTTCTTTGCCCCATCCTGGTTTCTCTTAGGGATAAATATATCTCTCTCAGTGTGATAAATGCAATGCGGGAGCACTCCAGGTCCCTGACACAAAGAACTTGCAAACCTTACAAACACCTCCAGGAGCTGCAGGACCAAGCTACATTCCTTGCTCACTTTCCCACTGCTTTTTGTTGAGACAGACTCCCCTTTTCACTAATTTCCTTACTGGGAGCCGGGCAGCCCTTGTGCGGGAAACCTTGTATACCATCAGACCCACCTTATCAAAGCTCCTCTGCCCTTCATCCTTCTCTCTGGCTGTTTTCACTCTCCAGGCCTGCTAGGATACTCTCAGGGAAGTGTGACATCCATCTCACAGAATCACAGAATATCAGGGATTGGAAGGGACCTTGAAAGATCATCTAGGCCAATCCCCTCAGTGCTAATTAATTTATTGGGATCTATTAGTTCAGTGCTTCAAGGACTGGGAAAATTTGAAAAGATACATACAAATAACAAGGGACTTTAAAAGTTTACTGGAGCCCTCCACTGTTTTCCTTCTCTTTATCCCAGCTGGCTTTGTGTAGACTTTTTTTTTTTTAACTGTAATGTTAATTATGCTGGAAATCCTTGCTCAAACAGACAAGATGATCCCAAATGAGTTCTTTACCTGGACTAGTCTAAATTAAAGTATGAAAGTCTTCTTTTGAGATTCAAGAATTTGTCCCAAGGGTGCTCATCTATTCCAGCTGACAGAGGAAGGTCCCTGTTAATAACTATATCATCATTGATATTGACTCTCAAAATTTGGGCCTACGCCATTTTTCATACACAGTGGAATTGGCTGGAGGAGCCTTTGGGTTGTAGAAGGTGCTTTTACCTAAAGAGAAATGAAATTTTGTTCCTTCTGATCACTGGAGTAACTGCAGCTTCCACCTAATGACTCCATGTCACAGGAGGAAGAGGAAGATCGGACTATATGATATGGCTGTGCTCAATTTATTAAGTGAACCAAGTGAAAAATAGGTCATGTCAGCAAATGCCTGGCTTGAAAGGTCCACAATATAGAAGTCTGCTTACCCCTAAAATTCATGGAAGCTAGCTTTCTTAATATTTTGGGGAAAATGGTGATCTGAAGACTATAACAGATGAATGTGAATAGTCATGATGGTCATCGGTGCCAGCTTACACAAAGACTGGGGCAGGACAGGAAACAGCCAATTACAAAACAGGATCTTTAATCTTGCCCTACATGTGTAATTGACAGACTTTCTTTCTAAATGAAAAAGCAATTACAAAATCCCTGCCACCAAAACTGCCTCTGCCATCCCAACTCCCACCTCCTATAATCAGAGTAGACACACAAAAAGTTTATATTGACACTGAATACCTCTGAGGGGATGTAAACATCCAGGAAGAAGAATACGAATGAACAGGTAGGTGTACTTGAGTTTTACAATACCTTGTGTTGCAGCCTCCAAAAACCATCGCTAAAACATGGATCACTTACTTTACAGGTAAATGACTACCAGATAACAATGTGGTCCTATTTCACTAATGTCTCTGAACATGAAAGTTGTATTGAAAAATTTAGGGTTATTAAATGGGATGAAGTAAGTAAAAAAAATTGGTAGTAGTTACCACTGATGATATTTGTTTCACTTTCCTAAAGAGGAAGAAATATGGGGTTTTTTTATTTAATGGCATACACAAATAACATACATACCTTAATCAATGTTTTTTCCAATGCTAAGTTATAAATCTTCTTGTAAATGTTCTTTACAGATATAGAAAAATTCTTTCCTCTGGCTAATAAATTTACACCAAGAAATGCAGCTAGAAAAAAAAGTAACCAAAAAAAAATTAAAACCTCAGCCAGCTGTATGAAAATAAATTGCCTTTTAAGTGCAAATGAATCAGATGATTGACTGAAGATGAAATCTACATGTAGGTGTTGAGCCTCTAGTTTTTATTTTCTGACACTTTTGCTCTGAATTTCAAGTGTAGGACAGTTTCCTTTGTATTCGTAGTTCATTACAGTCCAGTCATGGGTGGGCTTATGTGTGCCTTCTGCTTTTCCTCAGTCACTGCATCCATGTGCCTGAATAGGAAATTGAGGATATTTAGCATGCTTGTTTCTGTGCATATCTATTTAATTATGCCAGACTGAGCAGCTGGTCACTTTGCAAAAAGACCAAACCCAACACATTTTCTTCTATTCTGTTTTGGGCCACTACCAAGTCATTGATTTTTACTTATTTTTTCATTTTAATTATGGGGCAACCTCCTCGCCCCCATTTTTTTTCTGCTTAGCATTGAAAGATTTGAGGTTAATTTTAGAGTTTGGGTGATTTTTTTCAAGGGTTGTGTCTATAAAAATTAGATTTTAGAATTCTAGTGAAAAACATACAATTTTAGGGTCTCCATGGCCTCCCAGAGATAACAATTTGAGTGCCAGAGTGCCATGTTCCATGGTGTTTTCTAGCCAAGATGGGAATCTCACTAGTGTTATTTTCAGGCTATCACTGTAATCATTATATAGCAGTAGTAACACAAAAGGCCTTTGCTATAAAATCCTGCACATAGTAGTGATAATAGAAAAGTCCTTACTATAAATTCTTGCATGCCATGAGCTAGGGAGTCTATATGATATTGGTAAAAAAAGAACTGAAGAACATCTGCATCATGGATCAGATTACAAAGCTGGGAAACAGGGTATAGACAATAGAATGCTGGAGTCAGGGAGGAGAAGGTGGAAGAATTGTTGCCAAAGAGGTCAGAGTTTAAAGGAGACTGGAGACATCCTTGGTATTCCCAAATAGAGTTCTTCTCAAATGAGGGGTGTTCCCCAAAGGTCTCTAACATGACTACAAGTGATCTCCTAGTTAAGCCAAGGTGGCTGACAGGAATAAGTAAATATCTTATTCCTCTTAGGAAACCTTTCAATCCGTTTCTTGTGTATTAAGCTTCTAGTTTTAGACGTGCCTGTGAGCCCCCCACCCCACTTTTTCCAGCACAGCATGAACAAACATTTAGCTGCATTCCTTGCATCTTACAACTTTTTTTCCAGAAGTTTCTTTCAATTTTAATCATAATTTGCCTACAACTGACTGACTGGGTCACCTTCCATCCAAAATGCCATTTGTCCTAAGTTTTTCTATTTCCATGCCTGCACAATTCAGTGACATTTTGTTCCATCTGTCCATCTGGTTAACACACCTGCCTTCTCTTCCTCCAGGTACAGCAGCTGATGACTATGACAAATAAAATATTAGGCTGAAAAACAATGCAGTCCTGTTACTTCATCACACATGCTATTTTTAAAAGTAAACGTCAGTGAACTTCCAACTCACTTTTCATTTCAGCAGTAATGGTCCCCTAAAGATTTGAAGGGAGTGAAAGTCAAAAGGAAGATATAGGAAAGCAAGTCTATTGTTTGAGCAGCCTGGAGCATCACAGCCACACACAACCTGCAAAAGAGTTCTTTCATTCTTAGATTCTATTGCCCAATATATCACAGCCTGTTCCAAAACATCTTTGTACAGAACAAATTTTGCTGATTGTTAAGGAGGGTCAGGATTTTTCCTGCATAAATCAAGCATTCATTTTTGACTGGAAAAGAAGACAGAGATATAACAAATGTATGCTATACATTGTTGGGGCTGTCATTTAAAATAAAGAGGAAAGGCATAGCTTCCAAACTGCACTGCAAGAAGCTTCATAATATACATACCTTATATACAATATGGAAGTGACTTTGTGTAAATTTGCAAAGGAGAGAGAGAGAGAATAGGAAGCACAAGAGTGATTTAATTTTTCCATGGTAGCATTTCACAGTAGGTTATTTTATTAGTCCATGGCCTCATGACCATGACTTTTACTTCCCCAAACTTTACTAAGTAGAGATGACAGATCTGCTCCTCCCAGTGCCAATACTTTGCCCAAGCACCCCTGAAGTTATAAAACCATCAATATTGCACAAAGGAAACCATGAAAAGTGTTTTACACACAAGTATCTATGACATGTGGCCATCCCATTCTTATTCAGCTTTTCATTTAATTACAGGTATTTTTCATATGAGCTGATACAGTTCATGAAAAAATGCCTGCAGCAGACTTCTGCAGTTCTAGTTGAGTTCACTAAACTGATCAGTGACTGACCAACCTCTTTGCACTGAACTGGGTATCAGATACAGACTCTCAGACTGTGTAGAAACAACATCAAGCACCAAGGAGCAGTTGAGTTGGCTGCAGAGTTGTTTGGAAGGAACAGACATCATTTTGCATAAACTTTACAAAACCTGGATAGAAAGGGAAGGGAGGTATTAAAAATGCTTCTTACTACAAGATGCTTGCCTATCATTAAAAGTTTGCCTCAAGTTTCCCTCAGTAGATGAGCTTGGGGTTCAGGAGATGTGAATTCCTTTGACCTTATTTAGGTATCTAAAGTCTTGCTGTCTATGTTGAGGATTTAGATCCTGCCGCTCTTAATGAAAATAAAGAAATAGAGGGCAATTTTTCCTACCCTGAAATACATACATGTGTTAACTGCTCTTTGGTGCTCAGCAAGCCAATTTTTCTGAAGGATCTTCCGCAAGAGACTGAACCTGCTTAAGCAGCTGGTACCAAAGGATGTCAGACAGGATTTCCCTCTAGAAGCCTTCACAGGTAGCTACTGCAACACACTGGCTACACAAGAAACAGAGATTTTACTTCCAGCAGAACTGTTTCACCATTAGTCTAAAATTTAGGGTTCAGTCTTGCTCTTCAGGAACCCAAAATAAGACAATTAACAAGACTTGTGTTCATTTCATAGTTGGAAGGGGAGGACTATTTTATGGCAACACACAGGAAGGAATGCCAGATAGGTGGAAACATCTCTGTGGCAAAGTCATTTTGAAATTAAATACTGGAGGGTACCTCCCAGGTATTTACACTGGGATAGCAGCACATCCAGGTTCACAGAAAATACACCAAGAACTTTTCTGACACTGTCCCACACCTAGAGTGGAAACACAGAAAATCTAAGCCTGATGGCAGCAGAAAGGGGGCTGAAAAATTAAAGGAACCAACTTGGCACTTTGTGTAGTTAGTTAACAGGAGTGGACAGAGCCTTGATTCCACAGTGAGGGGCTGCACCTTACAGAACCGCCTGTAATTGGTGAGCTGTCTAAGAAAGAAAAGAAGAAACGGACAGACCCAGGATAAGAAAATACTATTTCAATATTATCAAGTCTACTCCAGTACTCTAGTGATTCCTCCACTCAATGCCCTGCAGTGCAGGTGGGGGGCTGCTGTCCCACGGGTCGGATCCTCAAGCACACTCTGCCCCGTTTGCAGCTGAGTAACACTCCACAGTACAAGTCTGAGCAATGAAACAAGTGTTTGCTGGTCTCTGCTCAGAAGCAGCTTGTCCCCGGAGCCAAGTTCTGCTCACACATAAGTCAACCGTAAAGATTATCCACACTACTCTGGGAACAAGTTCAGGCCTTTTCTATTATGCACTTAATGCTCCTCCAATCGTTGCTTATGAAAGATGATAACATGCACCACCAAGAGAGTACTTTATCAAGAGTAAGAAATAGCACCAAGATAAAGAAAAAAGTTGTTGAATTGAGTAGCCCATTGTCCCAAAGCTGTAAAATTCATCTATAAGGATCATATTCAGCAATGGCTTTGCAATTACTGCAAGCTCTGAAGAGAAAAATCTTTGTCCTTAGCTTTTGTCATCCCAATAGAGTCACAGAAGCTTAGAAATATAAGCTGGAAAATACTTCAATAGGTGATCTAATACATGGCTCAGAGTCTTTGTTACTCAAACAAATACAGGGTAATTTCTCCAGTACAGGTGCTCTACGATTACTCTACTGCAATTACCATTACAAAAAAACACTTTACCAGCATAGCAGTAACTAACAAATCAAAGCCTGTGCTATTCTCTGAGCTCCTTTAAGATTTACAGCAAAATATATCCCTATCTTCATTTTGTACCGTGAAGTACAGTGAAATTGTTATAACACACTGCAGTAAATCTCAGAGAGTCTTTCCATAAATCAGGTGAGAACTTTCCCTGCCCTTCCAGGGCTGTGCTTAGTGTTGAGCTGGTGAGGGTCTGATGGAGATGACACCAGTGAGCATTACCTTTGCACTGTCTGTATTCAGAAAAAGGCAGAGTTATAAACCAGACTTGTAGTCGGGGCAGAAGGTGGCGTGGGGCTTCTCTAACAGCAACCAAAACATGCATATACGATCACATTAGTTCTCATGCGAAATTTGAAAATGGACAGAAATCATCTTCATTGTGTGGGGTCCCTCATTATGCTGCCAGATTTTACTGTAGTGAGGGAGACAGAAGCTATATGAAAAGGGAATTTAAGGTGTTACCTGTGAAGCCACGTCTATACATCCCTCCACCCCTAGACAGACAGCAAAGGACACAAAATTTCTAGAGCAAGTAGCCAAGGACAACACACAAGCTCCACAAAAGTCCATGGGTTTGGGGTGATTTTTTTGGTTGTGTGGTTGGGGTTGGTAGGATTTTAATGACTTACCAAAATCATCATTTGCATGGCTGAATGATGCCTCACTTCTTATGCCAGGTCACCTCTGAGGCAGGCATTGCAATCAGGTTTTATCTGATAACATCACAGCAGATGAGCCAGCTCACTGTACATACAGTAAAGGAAAGCTGCTAACAAAGATGCCTGACCTTGAGGACAAAGTTGCTGAGATCCACAGTGGAGGGCAAAGCAGAGTATGCCCTGACAGTTAAGCTTTATCATGTGATAAGCTAGATGTGACAGCAGACTAACAGAAAAATTAATTAGCAGCAGCTGAATTCTTATATGTGACCCAGTTTCAGGAAAAAGAATGAAAATGTTTTCTTTAAACAGCTTTCAACATCATCAGTTTCCTCAACACTTCTGAATCTTTTGTGAAAAATGAGACACCAGAAGTAGGT
>VXBJ01004998.1:65924-159487 GCA_013400055.1 Nycticryphes semicollaris
TGTCAGTTCAGATTCAAAATACTGCAGGGTACACCCCAATGCCCCACAGTTTATAAGCACTAGAAAATATGTATTTTCTGGTGGAAAGGTCATTTTAAATGGAAGTGTGATAAATATGAACAGGAGCTGCGCTCCAAAATTATCCACAGTGGACTTCCATAATGCAAGACCTCATTTCATCAAGGTCTCCTCCTTGCCAGTACAGCTCAGCCCATCAAAATGTCTTCTCCAGATCATCAAATCAAGACAAGTAATATCAGACATGGTTTACATAAGAATTTTTAAAACTCATAATTTCTTTCACACTAAGAAGGAAAATACATTTCAAAAATAAAAGACGTCTAAATGAAGCACAGTTCTCTACACAGTTCACATTTAGGTGTGGCCAAAGATCAAACCTTACATTATGCCAAGGTAAGAGAAATCAGAAAAGCCAAGGAATAGCCGAAGGTACAGAGAAACATAAATCCAATGTAATTCACTGCTTCATGTCATTCTTGGAACTGGAGTTTTGTTGAATGCAGCAAGTAAACCTAAAATAGAGCAGCACATCTTGCCTGTTTCCTATTTCTTTGCATAAACAAGTGAATTTTAGTGAAAAGGAAAGATTCCAGATCTTTAGCACTGTAAGCTGAAATATTCTATTTATCTGGAGGTGAATTAAATCTAGGAAAAAGATGTTACTGTGAAACTTTCATTCATTGTTGACAAAGCCTTAATTAAATGCAGTTCCATAACACAAGAAAAATTTTGTAAGCTCTTATTTATTTTCTAAAGGATCTGTAGTTGTTCTGTCCTTCTTATACGAGCAGCTTCAGCCACTTGTGAGGGAATAAAGTAGACACTTCTAAAAAAAAGTTATGTAAAATAAATGTAAAACACAACTGAAATAAAATGGCAAATAACAAAAAGACCTTGGTGATTTGCGGGTGGAGTTTATTCACTTGTATCCCGTGGACTCAT
Organism: Nycticryphes semicollaris; assembly: GCA_013400055.1. NCBI lineage: Eukaryota > Metazoa > Chordata > Aves > Charadriiformes > Rostratulidae > Nycticryphes > Nycticryphes semicollaris. The sequence continues at coordinate 66,888 of VXBJ01004998.1, forward strand.
ACTGGAAGCCTGGGACTGCATATTATCAGAGCCAACCAGGGAAGAATAAACTATTTGCATAAACTATTGATCCTTCACTGTGTGGATTGATTTTGCAGCAGACAAAAGAGAGGCTTCTTGAGCTACCTGAAGAAAAAGAGAGATCTGCGCTTGCAGATGTTCTGGTTCAGGGACCCAGGTACAAAAAATTCAGAGACTTCACAGTCCTTGCAACACTATCTGCTCCCGAGAATGGACTTGAGCTTTCCCTCAACACTGAAAGTTCCCGTGAAGGCTATGACCTTTCCTGTCTTTATTCCTAACAAAAATTACATCTCACTTAAGAGAAACCTTTCCAGTGAAAAGTTTTGGCAAGCTGAGTACATTTCTTCACAGTACTTACTAAATTTTGGTGTTGGTGTCCGTTTATGGACACTTTTCAATAACAAAGCTCTTGAAAAAAAAATAATCCTACCCGGCTCTGTAAGCTATAACCAACAGTTTAATTTCCCACAAGACTGATATACACCAGCGCTTCCATTTCTACAGTGTTTAGCAGTACCAAGACAGACTGAAAATGCTCACAAACACCTTACAGCCAATTCAGCTCAGTGCTGAAAAGGCACCTTCCCCCTAACCCAATCTGTAAAAACTAGCCAGAACACCCTTCGCCACTAATCTGCCTTCACCCCTTTCAGTCTTCACAGTCGAATTGCATTGTCAGATCCAGTCACAAACAGCCAGACCATAGCATCCCTGTTTGCCTCTGCAAGTGTAATAGTTCACCATCTTCATCCCACGCTGTACCTTCTGCCTTCAGGCACAGTGATCACATGCTCATTGTGGCCTCAAAGCAGGATTGGGCCCATTCACCCTGTAGGGTGGTAGTTTGACTTTTACCAAGATGCCACTGCTGGGAGAGACTGGAGTGAACTGATTGGAGGATTTTAGCCTAAAGATGTTTAAAAAGGGTGCTTGATGCTTTCTTCCACTACAGAAAGGATGCCCATCTCTTTTCTTAAGTGGACAGTATAAAGGAAAAGAAACAGATGCAGGTTCCAGCAGGAGAACTTCTGACTTTATAAGAGGAAAATAAATTCCAAATGATTAAGCTCCAGGGCAAGTGCCCAGAGAGATTGTGAATCTTGGTCCTTGGAGATATTCAAAACTTGAAAGCAAGCAAATCTTTGAGCAACTTGGTCTAACTTTGAAATTAAACCTGCTCTGAGCAGAATGTTCAACCTGAGACCTGCAGAGCTCCTTTCTAGATTGAGTTATTCTGTGAACCTATTAATTATTCACTTCCATATCCCAAAATTTAATGAAAACCCTGAATAGTGGCCCTAATCAGAGAGAGGTGCATGTGGCTTTCAGTCAAGGTCATGAAAAAACAGAAATACTCACAGGATGCTGCTCTTTATGCTCACTCAACCTAAGTCCTATCACTTCTGTACCATGAAGGACAGTACACACCATAACAGTAAGGTCCAGATACAATTGCAACCACCCAGTGGCACGTTTTTAAAGAGATGAAATATAAGTATATTACTCTTAACTAACGTCAACACTGCAATCCATACACATGAGGCTGCTCAAGGAAAGTGCGACATTTTTTAATGTATTTCAATATTTCCCTGTACACCCTCCCAGCACTGAACCATTTGCATCTCAGGCTCTTTTCTAAGTCAAAGGTTACTTATTTTTATTTCATATTTTTCAACAGAATAGTTTCTGATCAGTTTTCTGGAAAGTTTTTCAGCTCATGGACATTTTACTATGCACAGTATCTTGTGTTAAATCATCCAGTGAAAGACACTGAATAAATAAAACAGACTAACACATCACATCACAAAAATAGGTTTGGGGTTTGTTGAGCATTGCTGGGAAAGAATTCCCATCCACAGCAGGCAAAACAGCTCCATCAATACTTGACCAAAAGCAGTTAAACTTTTGATTAACTCACACAATTTTTTAAAGTTCAGTTAAAAAAAAAAAAAAAAGAAAGAAAAAAGCCAATTAATTTCATTTCACCCAGAAGAAAGTGAAATATAACCCATGGAAATTAACACTGTAATAAAACTGTTCCAGTTTTCTAACCACTCTGGCACAGGTTAATCTGTCTGGAAAATGTCAGATTGTTCTGAAAACCCCAGGCAGGATGAGTGCTTCACTTGTCTTGGTCCGCATGACTGCACACTAGGTTTCATAAAGCAGGCTGAAAATCTTGAACACAACCTGGAAAACAAAAGGATCTGGAAGACCCAGAGCAAGTAACATTTACCATTTCTTAATGCCAGTTCACATCTTTTGCTACTTTCTGCTACTTCTTTGATGATGTTTTTTTAGGTACTGCCTCATTCTTTGTCCACAGCTCAGATTTTCATATCAGTTTGGAGGGAAATTGGTACCACAATGCTCTCAAAGGCCCTGAGTTGTGCATATACACTGCATCTGCAGCACATCACAGGAAAGGGAAGGAGTAAGGGAGAAGACCCAAGCAGAAGTATGACGATCAAAGGCTAAGTACCTCAGAAAATCTAGCTCAGCAGTAAATGGGGAACTACTGATGGCAAAAGGGTTTTTTAGCCTGGTCTTCTATCCATCCCCGTATGCAATAATGCAGGACAGCATCTTGTTCCTTTTGGGTGACGAGCCAGGAGCTCTTCCTTGGAGGTCCACTTGGGGGCCCTTTCTTGAAACACGATAAAGTGATTGTCCTAAAATGTCTTTTGCGCTATCTCACTCCTCCTAGCACCTCACTTGCAGTTTCACCATCACCTTCTCCACGAGTTTATGCAACTACTGAAAGCATCTGCTACATCTCTGCCTCCCTCTGTTGCGCCAACATGTTAGTCTGGCAGCCCAGTACTGTGAATACCATCTCCAGCCCAGGATCATCACCCAGCATGCAATATGTGGTCTGATTGGCCCAGCTGGCTGGCAGACATGGCTGTAAAGTATTCTTTGATGATTGCCAATGCTCCCCGTCACCTTGATACGCATTTCACTGCTACTACAGGCAAGTCATTTTGGCTACCACACTGGCCAATGGCTTCTATGGGTTAAACAAGGAATAACGATTCATGAGTCAGCTGTTGCCTTTGGTTCACCACATCTTTTCTCCCTCTTCAGCTGTAGACATTCCTGATTTTGTCTCAGATACCATTCTGAATATTTTGAAATATTTGCAAGGACTGCTTCTTATTAGAACTCAGCTACCATTATAGTATCCTTGGAAATTTTATTTCCTTTTTGGGTTGTTAATTTTCTGCTGTTATCTTTCAAGGATTTAATCTAATTTTTGCTGGATTTTCTTTCCTGTCAGTGTTTAGTTCTGATTGATTAACAAAGTCAGACATTGAAAGGCATCAAAACTGAGGGCTCTTTAAAATAAAATAACAAGATAGTATTGATCAGAAATATTCAAAATCAGAAAGGACTGAGCTGTTAAAAAATTGAGTGTAATAAAACTGTCAAGTAAAAATATGTTTCTACCAATTTGAAATTAATTACAAAGCTGCACTTTTTCTTTGGAAACTGCCAATCATTTTCACAATGTGAAAGAGCACACAGGCACTTCCCAACAAATAAGAAGCATTTCTTTCTTTTGCAGTTTTTTCAGTCAGAAATGGATTTCATGCATGCTCAGACAAAATTTGACAAATCTGCTATTGCAGCAGTCAGCCGCTGAAGCAGTAGGAGCAGTGAGGCGTAATGGGAGGTATTATACATTTATTTACACCACCTAAGATTTTTCAAAGGATTTTTCTAAACACAGATTTTTACCAAGCATTAACATATAATTAATTCACTGAAGTCAGCAAAACATGTTTTGCCATAAATAGAACAAGGATTGTGAAGCAAAAAAATCCTGCAGAATGAGGAAACAGGGATTTCAGTTTGGTGGGTGTTTTCAAAGGAAAAAAAAAAAAAAAAAAAAGCAGACATATAAAAAATATCACTCCAGAGCTGAGTAGAGGGTTGTGTGTTCCCACAAATATGGGTCAATTAGTCCATCCTACACTGTCATTAGTGCATTGGTAAAAATCTCTCCCCTCACTGAAATATCAAGACTCTCATAACTTCACGAGTGCAATTGTTGCTAGAGTCTTTCACCTGGATTAGCCTAAAAGTTTATAAAATCCTAAAAATCCTCTTGCACCCATTAGCTGAATGCAAGGAAAAAGACCAGCCTGTTGTACGTGGCCCAACTGAGTCGTACCCTAATTGCACTCTTAGGAGAGGAGATGCAAGTAATGCAGCCAGAATTTAGGCTTTTTCAGTATAAGTAAAAAGGCACCCTGAAATTATAGATTTTGTTATATTAATGTCCTCAGGTATTGCAGAAAGATCGATTTGTCATAGCACAAGAGCCGTATTAGTGAGCCTCCGACAGAGGAACCATTGATGGTTTGAGTGTGTCCTGCTACACGTGGAAATCAGTGTGGCTGGAGGTGGGGTGGGCAGGACTCGGCAAAGCAACACAATAGGACCCTTCAGGGAACTTGGGAACCTGAAATTAAATGTGTGTGGCAGGAGAAGTGAACAAGGTGATAGGAAGAATTATCTCCTGGCAATGTAAGTTAACCATCATAAATGAGCCTGCACTGAATAAGTGTGAATGGTACTTTGTATTTCCCTAAAATCACCCTGTTTTTTAACTATAAGAGAAGAGGTAGGAGGATGATTATACTGAGGCAAATATGCACACAGGGAATAAGGTATTTCAAGCAGAGCACAGAGATCATAGAGCACAGATCTATGCTCAGGAATGACTGATAAGTGATGGATTTTTCATTTTTAATTAATTTAAATAATGCTGATGCTTTTGAAGATGCTAGCAGCAGGGCAAAGCCAGAGGCATCCTTCTACATTAAATGGGGGATTTCCTCCTGGAAGCAGGAATCAGCAAAGGCAAAATCATCATGAAAGAACTGAAGCTGGAAGCATCGTGCACTCGACTCATAAAGCTTCAACTTCAAGGACTGACGAGTCTCCTAGCACCTTGCAGGATCATGCCCTCCATGTTTGCCTGGAGGCTGCAACACCTGCAGGGTTTGCAAAAAAAAAAAAAAAAGGAGAAATTTTTACACTCAGCTACACTTCTGGGAAAAAGAGAAGGGTCTCTGAGTCTCTGAGCACTTCAAGCAAGAGGTAAAAAAATATAATGGTGGTCTCGCTCTCAGTTTGCAGTGCCTGATGTTGGGCATCCGTGAAGAGCAGACACTGTTATCTGCCAGGATAAGCTGCAGGGACTGCTACCCCATTGCAAGGCTGTCTTCTGTGCAGGTGCACCCCACCTCCATGCCTGCCTCCATTTGCACATCATTCTGTTTCAAACTCATGTGAAGTTTGTACAGGTACTGACAGTCACCTCCTCGCTCTTGCCAGTGCAGGTCTCTCTCTGCCACTCCAGCATTTATTGATTTCACTACACTGTTTTCACTTTTCTGTCTGGAAATATAATACCTGTCCTAGACTAGTTTTTCTGTTAAGTGAACACAAGTAAAATCTTCTGAGCAAAGCCAGGGGAGCTTTAGAGTCTGATATCCATGGATCATAGAATCATAGAATGGTTTGGTTTGAAGATCACCTTAAAGATTATCAAGTTCCACCCCCCACTGCCACGGGCAGGGACACCTCCCACTAGATCTGGATGCTCAAAGCCCATCCAGCCTGGTCTTGATTCCAGATTAATATGTTAAAAAGGTCCTTTCTTGTTTTCCCTTTGTGTACCACCTCTGAGGGAAGAAGTACATTCACTACTCAGTATTTCTCCTTTGCTTTCCCTTTGCATCAAGGTCCTACTGTCTCAGAGTGTCATCACTACTGGCTATAAGGAACAACAGTGCTTTTGGGGATAACGTTATTACACCTGAAAGAATAATCCCTCCATATGACACATTTTCTCTCTCTTTTTTCTGAAATGCCTTGTTAACTAATAAAGGATTTTTAATTCTACTATATAGAAATATAATAATGAGCCTGGGTTCAAAAGATGGATGTAATTTCAAACATGTCAAAGTTTGATTGCTTTAGGATGCAGGGATTCGGTGAAATTTGGAAATAGGAGATAGTGAACATGTACTGGAGAGAATGGTTTAACCAAGAGGGTCCTCACCTATAGTATCTAGTTTAAAACAAGAGAATAAGATCAATTTATACACAATTTGTGAGTCCTAGAGCATGAACACCATCACCAATTTTGTGGCACCCTAGACTCCACTCATGAGCTCCCCCTATTGTGAGAATATGAAAAATAAGCTATATTTATTCCTTAGGTACTTTATCTCCTAGAATAAGGCAATTAAGAATTATAACACTTTTGCCATGCATAAACAGCTAAGGTGAGAAACAGTGAAAAATGAAATTATCACAGAATTGTAGATAGTCTGGTGCAAGACACCAGACCTATGAAGTCTCTCATACAAACTCCTGCTCAAAGAAATACTTTCACCAGCTCTAGATCAGGTCAGCTATGGCTTTGGCCAGTTCTTGAAAACTCCCAAGGATGGGGATGTCAACACCTGAGTGATCTGTTCCAGTGCTACTCCATCCTCTTGGAGAAAGTCTTTTTCCTGATATACAATTTGAACAACCAAAGCCACTGCCAGCTCCCATGTCATGTTAAACCATCTGTCACTACCAAGAAAAGATGGACAGACATACCAAGAAGAGTTTAGCTTCATCATATTGGTAAATGTCATGCAATTAGTTATTGGCTTTAATTAAGATAACCCTTTGGCCTCCTCTTTACATTCGTTAACAAGACACATGTCCTGCTGTTTTTGGGCTGTTTGTTGTTCAGTCAAATAGTAATTTCCTCTCAGCATCCACCTGCTGAAAAGGAGTAAATATACAGGTATTAGACCTTCTGAAATGATAGCCATTATCATTCCTTTCTAGCTTCACTTGCTCAGATTCATCACAGCAAAAGCAAAAGAATATACTAGTGCATTAATAATAATGTGCATCTGGTGTTATTTGACACACTGTGTAACTTGGATGCTGAGCAGCAGTATAAAAGCATCTGGACAAGGAATGAAAATGCAAGTACCTCATTGTCCTGATTCATTGCAATGTTAAAAAAATCCATTTAGCGTGCAGTGAACTTCACTCTTACCTACTCTGTAAGGAAAGAAATTGTTGAACTAGTTAAAATTCTCACCAGAGCAAGGTGTGTTACTGCTATGCCATCTCTGTGCAGCACAAACAGACCCCTGACATCCACCTTCCCTCTTCTTACAGAGTAATTACAATGGTCCAGAGCCTGGTCTTGTTTCATTTACCACCACAGAGGTCATCTGTATGGCTTTTGGAATGTCAGCAAGACCTACATTCATCCCATATAACTTCAGATCACTGAGTTAAAGGTGTTGTTTCCTCATTGCTCTGAGATCCCTCTGTCACTAATGGAGAAAGACACGCCTATTCTCATTTTGAAGGTCTGCCATTTGACATAAAGAAAGCTTTGACAAATGTAACATCATCATGCCCTCAGAAATGCTCCTAGCCTGTGCCTTTCTCTTTTAGTACTTTGGAAAAATCTGTTCCTTACTCTTTTCTGTTCCTCACTCCCTTGTCCCTCTCTGAAATGCCAATAATATCTCAACAAAAGCTGTGAGACAGTCATATCATCACAGTGAATGCACATTGTGAACAGGGGATGAGGTCCTAACTCACATCACTGCATTGCAACTCAGAGGTTTCTAATCTGAAGTGAAAGAATACAACCTGAACCCAAGAAAATTACTCTTGAATAATTCATTTTTGCATAATGAAAGTTTTTGAGATGTTGTTAATTTTCTAGTGTGTAATACATCTCCCTGACATTTCTTCTGATTTATGTTTTGCTTTTTCATACAGAAATTATTACTATGAACATCAGAACAATTCATAATTTAATCCCCCAGACTCATATAAAATTTTGAATGGAATCCAGTAGAAAGGGATGACATTTACACATTCACAGTGTCTATTTCTAATTGGGTTCACAATGTAAAAAAATTCCCAAACCCTTCTTTGGGGAACACGTGGGTTTGGAGAGAGAATCGCCATCTTTCTATCATTTCCATCATTCTTTGCCATCTACATTTGATATGGTCTATAGTCATACCAATCCAGAGTGTAAAACTGAACAGTGACCCCTGATCATTCAGCCAGCCCTCAGGCACTCCTGCTTTGAATGCAAATCATGCTTCTGAAGAAACCTCTACCAAAACTTTTCAGCATCCTTTTCAGCCTGTGTGGTTGAAAATGAAAGAGTGAGTATCCAGAAAGGAAGAATATTTTTTATCATTTGATGAATAATTTTCATAGAAAGCTTCTGCAAAAAAAAAATTAATTTTTTTCCCCCTGGGGAACTGGAGGAGCAGAGACATCAGTTTCCTATTCCATTTCCGTATGCACATATATAAATATAAATGTGTGTGTGTGCACATATTATATGTCTTACAACTTTTTATTGAGAAAATTCACTCATCCTTCAGTTTTGACAGGAAAATCAATTTAGTGTCAGGTATGCAATTTTTACCATTTCTTTGAAAAGCTTTTTAGTAAATCTTTGAAAACCTTTTTACTAAATCTTTAAACTCATAAAACCTTTAAGTTGCATGTGCTTTACAAAGATTTGCCAGAGTGCAGCGCATAAATTATGTGTCATGTCCACCTGCACTGTGCATGGCCAGCCTGAGCCACATGAAGAAACACAACCTCAGTTGTGAGGTTCTTACTGGCAGAGGCATGGTGTTGTTTAAGACCCTGAAGGTACTAGCAGGAGTGATGCTTATAGCATGGAGAAAATATGGACATGTTGGCGCTAGTCCAGAGGAGGGCCATGAAGATAGATAGAGGACTGGAGCACCCCTCCTATGAAGACAGGCTGAGAGAGTCGGGGTTGTTGGAGAAGAGAAGACTCCGGGGAGACCTTATAGCAACCTTACAGTACTTGAAGGGCACCTGCAGGAGAGATGGGGAGGGACTCTTTATTAGGGAGTGTAGCATTAGGACAGGTGGTAATGGTTTTAAACTGAAAAAGGGGGGATTTATATTAGACATTAGGAAGAAATTCAGAACACACAAGAAAGTGTGGGTGGTGAGACATTGGGACAGGTGGCCCAGAGAAGTTGTGGCTGCCCCATGCCTGGCTGGATGGCACTTTGAGCAACCTGATCTGGTGGGAGGTGTCCCTGCCCATGGCAGGGGGGCTGGAACTCAATGATCTTTAAGGTCCCTTCCAATCCAAACCACTCTGTGCTTCTATGATTCAAGACTTGTTCCATCATGCCACCTACAATAATAGTCCCTGAATTATATATATTGTGCTTCCTTCTAATCCTTAGTGTATGTGATGAAGTCCATTGAAACCAGGGAAGGAGAGAGAAGCTGAACTGTAGTTGCTTCCTCACAGAGTTGGGATGCAGCCTCTCAGAAGCATTCTTAGGGTCAGGTGTACTGGCGTACCCCAAGTCTGCTAGTTCAGGTCCCATACATGTCTCAGCAATGTCTCCAGCAGACTGACAAGTGAAGGGAGCTCTATCGTGGCTGGCAGAAAGGCCTGGCTTGTAATCACTTGTGTTGATTGTAATTTAAGACCAAACACGAATTCCTACCTACATGGACAAGGGGTTCTTTAGTTCAGTGCTGATGGAGTCCAAGAGAAGTGTAAGGACGATAAGAGGAGCATCAAATGTGCTACACCATCATTCTCTATTCTGCCTCCCAATACATGCTGTTTCCACCTGCTCCCAGACAGGGTGTTCAGTAAACACACTGCTCCAGACATTGTTCTACCTGCTGAGACAGCCTGCCAGGCATTGTTTTGCAGCAGTTTGTCTTGTTTTGAGCATCTCAGCTCCTTCTGGTCATTAAATTCTAGTTGAGGGGCCTAAGATGTCACTTGACATGTCACAGAGAGACTGTGCTGAGAGAAGGAATTTTGGAAGGAGAAGGAGGGACTGGATCTAAAAGTAGTTTTAGATGAAGAAAAAGAGTCCTGATCCTTAAGGTGCACTGACAAAAGGGAGAGGTGAGCTACTGTATTGTGGTCATCACAGGGATGTCCACAGAATGTCTTTGCCTCTTCCTTCCACCCTCACACTGCAGGAGACAGGTCTCATGCCCACATGGAGGGCAAGACAGCAGGTAGAACAGGGCTTGGGGTCTGGACCCACCAGGTTCAACATACTGAGGGATTGCTATCCACTAGTTTGTCAATACTTGTTGATTTACTCCAAGGCACACCTTTTGGGTTCTACCTGAGCCTTCTGCTGACACGGGGAAAGGAAGGCGGAGGAGAAAGCGTCACAGAGAGACAAGAGCTGGGTAATAAGGTGTTGAGGTTACAGGAGAAAGCCAGGCAGAACCACAGCCTCCCAGGTGGACCTATAATCAGGCAATGAACTCTTACAGATTTGAGAACTCCTTTTGAGATAATTTAGAAAGTATTTGCTTCCTGTGAACCATACCCTGTGGGCACAAGGTAAAAACACATTCAGCTCTTTGACCTCAAAGGAATTATGCTGATTTGCATTTAAACCAGTAATGACACAGACTATAGATCTGCCTCCATCACTACATATTTTTAAACTTCTGTGATAAATAAGGAAAGGATTATGTCAACCTACCCTCACAGCCCAAATTCCTTGAAAGTAACACTTAGGCTGTAAGCCAAACAAGTCATGCCTCCATGTAACTGAATAAAATGTGCCCATGGAATTATAGACCATTTCCACACATGGGCAGAGAAGAGAGGCAAGTTAGAATTTCATGGACTATCTTAAAACTTTGACACTTGCAGAGTCTCAGTCACGTACTGAAAGTTCCTTGCACACAGTCACATGTGCATGAAGCTGCTCACATTTTATTTCCAGGACTGAGTATTTAAGATTGCAGGGTGCGCATACAATGTCTGGAAACTAGATTATTATTTTCATTAGCTCATTTTCTCCATGACAAAAGAGTAGTGAATGTTAGTTGTTTCCATTTTCTAGATGCTCCATTAATTCTGTGCTGCGTTGAATGGGATGGTATCATCGATCACCCATTACAACAAATGTGAAGCTACATTCACCGGAACGCAGCATGACTCCTGGGCAGTCTTAGTTGAAGTGTGCCTGGGAAGCCTCACTGTTAGCCAAGCAAACTCTTCGACAACGTATTTGGTATGACAAGGAGGTATGATTTACTGGTTATGTTAGCTGCAGAAGTATACCGTGGGTTAAAATGAAACAGGATATGAAATCATGCCCGGTTTGCATAAAATGCATTGACACACTCAGTATTTTAACGTAGGCCCAGGCTGAGAAGTAGCAGAAGTTGTTTGGCCAGCTCATCTGTCTCAGTAGGCAGGAGAGACCCCTGGCTTCTCCCCATGAGAGGAGCGAGTGTGGGTGTGCAGGATCACACCCACTGCACAGCAGAATGGCAGCCAGGTGAACCTGCCAAACACTTGGTTTAGCCATCAGGGAAGGTTGGTCTCCTTAGTATGATCAACTCAAGCCTTCCTCAAAGAGTTCTTCATGCATCTTTACACCACCTTGTCTTCTGTAGGCTTTTTCACTGAGGATTTTGAGTATTTTACCTGAAAGAGGAGTTAATCTGTGCAGCCTTTGTCTAGTGCTCTACCTTCATGTCCATTTCTGAGCTAAGGAACACTAGCCTAAACATTCCCCTGAGCAAGATGATTTGCAGGTTTTCCCTGGTTTGCCTGTATATTCTTTACTTTCCCCCACAACCCTCTCTCAGGAGTACCAGGTCAACTGTTCCGGCTTTGTGGATACCCGGGCAGAAGAACTCCCTATTTTGTATAAAGCCCTAAACTCAGCTTCTTGCTATCAAGTGAAAGAAAAGGCAGTTCAGTTTTCAGTCTCACTTGATCCTTACTTTTTCTACTGAGAATAAAAAGAACAAAAAAAAGCACCTAGGTAATGCAAGATGTGGTGCAGGTTTCTCAATATGTACTTGTCTGCCAGAAGGGACAGCATCTGTAGCCTGGACTGAGCACACACTTCATGACAAATAACAGAGTTGCTCAATTAATTTTCTTTTTTTTGCTCAGAAATTATTAAGGGGAGGCAGGGAAGGGGTGAGCAGGAAAGAAAAGAAAATAAATTCCCTAGATACACTTGTTATTTTGCTTTGTCCAAAAATTATTGCGTTCAGCAGAGCAGCTGATAATGTTCAAAATTCACCTGGCATTGCTGAGAGGAGACAAGTGAGGTGACTAGTGTCTGCCCTTGGGTGACTTCCGTGAAGTCACCTCATTGCTCTGTGCCTCAGTTTTCTCTGTTGTTGAAGGGGACCACTGAAGGACGATCTGTGCATTGCGCTTTTTGAAATTGCAGTTCGGTCTCCTCTTCCCTCCTCACATGACAACCCAAGACCTCTCCTATCACGAGAGAGAAGGTCTGAGAAGATCTCCAAAGAAGTTTCTCTACCAGCAGGAAATATAAGTTTTCCCATTACGAAATATTGAGCTCATAGGAAAAGAGTACTCTACCTTTGAATGATTCAAAACCTTTCCTTAGAATGTCAGAGAAAACTTCAAGGCCTTAATAGTGCACAAGAGTCCTCATCACTTTTATTTATGGACGTTAAAAGCTCAGGTCATAAAATGTGATGGTAGGAAGACTGCTATTATCTCCTTTTCATTCTTCAGAACAAACCAATCTGTACTGAGAGGCACACAGTGACACTGGAAAGATGTCATGTAATGGAAATATGTCATCAAAAGATGATGAATGTATGTAATTAACTGGAGGAGTACACAGCAGAGATTATGTAAATCTATAGATAAAGGCATCAGAGTGCTCAGGTTCAAATGTACCATTCTGTGTAGCCTCACCCTGTGCTATTTCAGATGTCACGAGGCTGCCGAATGAAAAATGTAATTCCAAATGTGGGCAGAATGTAAATATAAAAAAGAGCTGCCTTTACAGTGCAATGTTATTTCTCATGGTTAAGAGCCTGTATCTGCAATTCCCACCTCTTCAACAAATCAGCTTGGTTCTTAACTTTACCCACATCCTACGACCTACTGAATAGTTCATACCTAAATATTTTGTCAGACGTGACCCTAGAGAAGGCTGGTCTGCCTGGAGGGCAACCAGAACCATTCAGTACATCCTCTCTCTGAGAGAAAAATCTCTATTCTATTCCAGCTAAAATGAGTGTCTAAACCCAACAATATGCTTTCCTCACATGTGGCACATCCATCAAGCTGGCAAATGATAAAAATATAAACAAATGAATCCTGCTGCCATGCTCAACAATGAGAGAGACTTGCAATATTCCATTAACTAGTCCATTTCCCCAGCCAGAGCAAAACTGTGCTTTGCAAGACCCTTGCTACCATTTTTCCCAGACTGGTTTTTCAAGATCAGGCTAACTTTAGCCTTTCTAAGATGATGTTCGCTAACCTGAAATCAATAGAACATCCTACTGAAGACTAATGGCATTTCTGCACCAGCTTCACCCTTTGGGCATTAGAAAAATGAGCTGTCCACAAAGAAAATATGGAGAAATGTGTCAAGCTATGAACACAAGTCAGAGCAAAGCTATTGGGGCCTTTGAGTGTAAACAGCAGTTTTAGTGCTGAGTTAGACAGCAGGGGATGTATGGGACATCTGGTGTAAGAGCCAGCGGTGACAGCACTCGAAGAGTTGCCTTTGAAGCTAATGGGACTCTTGTTGCTACTCCTCAAGTATGAAGCAGTCAGAATTTCACTTCTGGTAATATAAAAATTAAACTCTCATATTAAATCAAACTTTACCCTGCAACTGTCCAACCAGCCTTCTTGCGTCAGAGGTTTGAGTCCAGTAATACACCAGCAGACAGAGAGTGGCAGACTTGTTGTCAAATGCTCCCCTATGATATTAAAGGGGATCTTTTATTTCCCCAACTCTACTAGAAGAGCTCTCTATATGCATCCAAAGTTTGATCAGTCATACTGCAAGTTGTCCTTTCTAATCAGAACCTGGCCATCTAATCAGAACCTGGCCCAGAATAAAGCCCCTTGTTCTATTTAACACACACACAGAAGTAAAACATGGCTTTCTGCAATCAGTTTTGAGATGCTGCTGGTAGCAGGAGATGAGTGTGAGGACCATGGGACGTTCTGCTTATGTGCCACCACAAAAGCCAGTGCCACTACAGTATGTCAGAATTATCCTTTTGTTTCAGGACTCCCTGAACAGGACTATCTCTTTTCCCAGGAACTGATTGATTAACTTGTTCTTTCTATTTAACTGTCCAGTAGGCAAAAATAAAAACAAATTTTACAACGTGCCACAAAAATACAGGTGGAGGTAAAGTCTCTGTAAGAAGCTTATAATTAATTTGAAAACACAGAAACAAGTAGAGAAAAGTAATGTATTCCCAGGACTAAGGGACATACATCTGATGATGCAGGCATTTTTTTTGCACCCCTGACCCATTTATGGCAATAAGCAGTGATGTCCAAATCAGGATCATGATTTTATTTTGCTATCTAGCAAACAGGCAGAGATAGAAAAAAATCCTCTCTAATACAGAAATCTCTGCAGTAATAACATGAAACACTGAGAAATAGGCTCCATGCACACTTCTGATAATAAAAATGTTCACTTTTACAGAAACTACTTTGCAAACATAGAGAGAATAATTGTTTCCATTTTTTAAGAGCAGCTCTTAAACAGTGTTGGTTCTGTGTGTTTTTTTGTTTTCAGTAATATGCTGCTAACCACAGAAACACATTTATTCAGTGTTTGCTGGGCTTGCAGTACTTTTACAGCACTTCTTCAAAACTCCAAAGTGGACATAAATTACCCTGGCCAGGCTCCTTTCTCTGCCCCCAGCAGCACACTGCAGCTCAGCTGCATACTGCTAGACTCTCTTCCATACAGGGGGGGCTTTATCCATACCATCTACCGTAAATATTCCTTGGCCCATAATATCTTCCAAAGCGTGTCTGGATGTTGCGGGAACGTTAAAGCAATTAAGTAGTCGAGTCAACCACAGACTGAGCTTGCACTCAAAATTTGTCTCTCTTTACTTACTACTGTAGGCATAAGTCAATAAACATTCCAGCTTTAGCCTGAGGGTTAATTTGGGCAAATGATCGCTCTCCATGTACAGCTCTGTTCTTACTTTAGAAGATAAAGACTTTAATAGTATGGATTTGGCCAGACTGCTCTGGGAATAGACAGCAACAGCCATGTCTCTAGTGCTTTTTGAAAATGTAGGCTGAGGCTGTGAACGAGGGTCTGGGAGTGAGCTGCACCTCTGAAACCTTCTTCACAAAAGGGTTATCAAGCACCGGAACAGGCTACACAGGGTGGAATCACCATCCCTGGAGATATTTAAAAGATGTGTAGACATGATGTTGAGGGACATGGGTTAGTGGTGGCTTTGTCAGTGTTAGGGTAATGGTTGGACTCAATGATCTTAAAGATCTTTTCCAACCTAAATGATTGTATGATTCTACCTACCTCAATTTTAATGGGCGTTGAGTTGCAAAGAGATTTTTCACAATCTAGAAAGATAAACATATAGTTGGGGTATCAGGAGTGACTGCATTAGCCATGAAGCAGGACAGATGAAACTTAGGAGCCTGATTTTTGCCTCTCAATAAACTTTTTGTCCATGAACATGGTAACAGGTTCACATCCCAGTTAACTCACTAAGGCAGTGCTCTGAAAAGGCAAAGTTAATTCTTACTAATTATCATTAAGCTTTTTCGGGACAATTAAACTTTATGCATATATTTATATATATGGAAATCAATATTTGCATAAACAAGGAACATCAGGATTGGTCTACATATTTCATGCCTAGTTGTTATCCTTTTTATGAGTCAGAAAAATATTGTATTGCTGTGTTTACTTTAAAAATATCAGCCCATCTTTTCGGTTTTTTTACATGTGCTGGTGCCATTACATGATTAAGTCACTCTCTAATAAATTTTGGATCAGCAGCCACTATTAATCTGTACTAAACTTTCTCCTCGGTAATGCAGATTTATGTGTCTGAGGTAAATAAGCAGAATGCCTGAAAATGGGGGTGTGCCCTCACAAAAGATATATTGTACTTTTACCATGTCCCTTAATTGAGTGATCAATATATTATTAACTAGTTTATTGCTGAAGATTTGTGGAATTCATTTACTTTTTATCAAATGTGCTACCCTCAAGGCTTGACAAATTTACGGTAGCCTCCAGGTACTAATTTTGCCTTACTCATAAAGAGAAAAAAATTCCAATGAACTGGATTTTTTGCACCAGAATCTCAAAAAAGAAAAAAAAAAAAGAAAGCAAACCTTCTCTTTAGTTCCTCTGGCACAATAAAAAGGGGTTTTATAATCTTTAAATACTTAGTGGAGCTTATCCATATCACATGTGGTTCTTCACTGTCTTTCTACTACTGTGCCTAATCCACTAGTGCAACAGATTGCTTTGGGAGTGGCACATGAGAAGGGAGAATCATCTTCTGATGTCCTTCTCTCAAGAAAGACATGGGAAGTCTCTGAGCTTAAAGCACTGAGAAATCAGAAAATAAGCCCAAGAAGTCCCATCGTACCTTTTCCATCATTATCCTGTGGTGAAGACACAGCACAGGATAAGAATGGCCATTTGTCAGATCCCGTAGGGGCTCCCTCTTGCCAGGGCTAAGCATAAAAGGGGACATCTGTGACCCTCCTGGTGACTTAATGCATTTGCTATATCAAAAGGAACAAATCAAAAACATCACTGCTGGGGACTGGGATGCTCACACAGGAGCAAGCTGGAAGGGCAAGCTGTGCTGCTGTTCTCTGCTCCCTTGGGATCCCTGGGAGCCAGAAAAGTTGGAATATGATTTACTGCCATCCTGTAGAAACGAGTGTTGGGTCCAGGGAGTTGGTATTTTCAAAGATCCTGTGAGCCTGACTGTCTGCCTACTGTTTATCACTGCTGTCAAAGGGATGTAGCTTTTGGAGAAGGGTGAAACTCGCTACTGTGACACCAACACATTGCAGACAACAGATGAGACAGCTGCACTGCGAGATTAAAAGAAAAACAGATCCTTTCATCTCTGATGTTCTGCTCTAGTTTGAAACCACAGAGAGAGTGGGTGTATTTTTCTTTTTCTATTCTCCCTTTGAGGTATATCCTTTCTTTTTTGCTCTGCTTCACTTTCATTGCAAATTCAATGCAAATAGGTTTGCAAATGTGACAGAATTGTTTCATAATCATCATAAAATCCAGTTGCTTGTGCTGGTAGAAACTGGTGCAGCCTCTTTGGCTGTATTTACAGTTTATCTGCCTGGTGGTCGACACGAGGTTTAAAGGCACATCTTCCCAAAACTGAGCTTATAACTTTTTCCTTACCTTCCAGAGTAACCCAAAATTCTTTATTTAATTGTCAGTCATGGCACATAACTCATGTAACTTGGCTGCATTCTAGCAGTTGCATGGAATAAACCACCCAACAATTCACCAATGTATTATTTTCCTTTCCTATTGAACCACAATAACTTGAGCAGCACTTTTTTTTTTTATTTTCTTTTTTTTTTAATTGTCAGTAAGCAAGCTGCTGCTGTGCCAAGTGCAATTAAATTATTGCTAAAATCCAAGAAGTCAAAGAAAAGTCTCTTGCTGTCCAGCATGTTCTAAATGAAGCTTTCACTCCAAGCCATGGAGCTATACTTTGTGTCTTCTCCTGTAGGACCAGGGGAGAAGATAACCCTATGCATAAATGGCTCATGAAAAAAAGAAACATCTTTAAAATCTGTGCACATTTATCTTCCAAACTTTCATTTATAAAACTGACCCGAGACAACACCACATAGTGAATCCGCTAATGGGTGTCCATGAAATCAAATTCCATAGTCCTTCTTGAATTCATCCTTTTTCTGCCATTCAGGCACTCAGAAACCCTAGTAAAACAGGAGTCTGACACAGTTATCCCTGTTAAATCTGCAGCATATTGAGCCATAATCAAGGCTTTCTGAAAAATGCTTGTCCCTACGAATGGGTGAACAGAAATCCACTGTGAATTAATGCAGAGGGATAAGCAGGATTTGGGAATGTGCTTGCTTGGGACACTGGCACCAGTGGAAGGATAGCTGCCTGATTGCAAGTAGGGTGGCTGCAGAGTGTGACCAGAGATGCCAGTCTCTGAAACCCAGGCTGCAAGGACAAGGCAGCCTGCATCAGCATCTCGGAGACATTCTTCTCACCTGCCTTCATCTTCCAGATCTGGATACTAACTGTGTATGAGGGCAGATCTCCCAATCTAATGCTGAATTGCTCTCGCAAGGGAACTCCCCTCTCTAGATTATCACCTTGTAATTCATCTGCAGCCCCATTACTTTTAGGTAGGCATCTTTCCCTGACCAGAGTACAGTGGGCATGGGTATGTTCAGCATCTCTAAATTCTCTAGTGGTTTTCTCCCATGCAACACAACTTTCACCCACAATTTTTGCCGCTGCTGTCAGCAGAGACAATTTCCACATAAATATGATTAAAATTCCTTAAATTGTGTTCTACCCAGCAAACGTTGCCCTAGAATGAAGTCTAGTGGTTAAAATACCCTAATTTTCATGGCCACCTCCAGTCAGGGTGTCTCCCCTTCTCCCATTCCTTAGATGCACAATATGGGGGCAAAGACCACTCCAGAGGCCTCTGGGTCCACGCTTCTGCAACAGGGTTGGGAAAATATGGCATACACCCATACTCTACATACTTTTTCTCTATGGTCTATGTGATGAGCCTGATGGTAGGTGGCCACAGAGTTCACATATTGACCAGAAAGAACCAGAAGCCAGACAGCTGCTGGTGGTCAAAGTTGCAGCTCATCCATCCTTCCTTAAGGTACCGTATGTGCACAACCTCCTGCCCTCTGAAATGTTGTCTGAGCTGGCTTAGATCCACACTTGGTCTCGAGCTTGGGTGTCCTGTGAATGACAGGAGAGGGTGGACTTGAAAAGATGCACTTAACTATCCATGATGGCTACTATTCAAAATAAAGTACCTGTCCCAACCCCCATTTTTCACTTTTCACTTTCTCTTCATGGGCTGTCTTCACCTGAAGGAATATTTCTGATGAGGACATGTTTGTTTTCTTTGCTACCTATTGATCTGTAACAGCAAGTATTTGCTACCTTCCAGGCTGGCACCGCACAGATTGTTTTCCAAGGCTTTTGCAAAGACAGCCTGCATGGAGCGAGCATGGCCATCAATAGATAAACAAACTTGGAAGTGCAAATGGAGGGCAGGCAGAAGCCATTGTATTTACATAATTAAGTATACCACTTAATGAATTCCCACTAGACCATGGTGTGGCAGGGTGATTATGAACAGGGCTGGGGAATGATGTGCTTCAGACTCCAATGGGGATTCAGCAAAGGGCCAGCAATTAACAGTTGATAGCTGACTTACTGCCAGCTTGCTTGAATCTGGGTGATGATCTCTGTTTATGCGGAGCTTGGGGGTTTTTACTCATCTTCAGTATGTATGCTCATCCAATCCAACCCCAGCTTCTAAAAATTAATATCTAAAAGGATTTTAAAAAATGGGGAAAAAATATACTATTTCAAAGGAAAGGTCTGAGAATTGGAAGGAATCTGCACTTTCCCTTTTCTTCAGAAAACCATGTCAGGTCATGAAGGGTATGGAGAAGTGTTTTAAAAGTGTCATCATAATGCCCACTAATCTCTCAAAAGTCATCAGAATGAAGCATTTGTTTCCAAGGATAATAAACTGGACAATATTTGGGACATTGGCATCAATGGGAGCTTTAACATGATTCTTCACATACAGTCCATGAAGTACACCACACCACAACTCACGGCAACTAGACTTAAAAATGTAGTGATCTTTTTAACAGGAAGCAGTGATTTCTTTTTCAGGTGGAAGAACACCCATTTCAAACCCATATCTTTACGTCTAAACAGTCATTAAAATATAGCTAGGAGCAAAACTCTGCCTGGAGTTAGTAACAAATGCTGCTACAGTGGATCTTATCATGACAGACTGGGATTTGATGCCATCTAAAATGCCCAGCACACTTCACAGGGAATGCTGATTAGATAAGTCTTACATTAATAAAACCAGATTGATTCAAAGCTTGACATACTAAGTAATAAAATCTCATGGAATAAACCTCAAATAAATTTTTTTCCTGCTCTAGTAAACAAAACATCAAGGCAGAAACAATATTTCAGCTCATGGCAGGACAGGCTGAGCAATCTTTTTTGCCAGTTAGCACCAGCCTTTTAAACAAGAGGAAGTGATTTATTACCTCAAGGAACCAATTGATCCCCTTTCTGTATCAAAATGTATTATCTGCCTGCCACTAAAGGGTGTCTCCCTGCCAAAGTGAGTGGAGGCTCTGTCAATATACATATATTCTTCTCAGTATATATATTTTTAAACCACTTAACCAGGAAGTTAAAGGAAATCCTGAGCTTCCAGGGGTAATGTAGAAGCCAAAGCCTCAGTGAGTTCTTTAAATTCGATGTCTATCGCTAAGTGGTCTCTGAAGTACTCGGGTTCTGAAGCTCATGGTGCAAATATCAGGGGTCTTCCCCTATCTGTGTACCCAGATTGAACTTCAGGGAATCCTTTATGTATCCTCTTAGAAAGTCATGGAAGCACAGCTTCCAGTTGTAAATACTGGATTTTAGTTTAGGGAGCAGTTTAGCCAGGAACCAGTGATCCTCAGGAAATTGTTTTCTTCAACTAATAAAGGACACTATAATTTATTAGATTCCTATGAGGTAATGGCAAGGGAGCATTTTGTAATGATTCAACACTGAAAGATTAACTCTGATTATATTGCTGCTTTAGTGGCAATCCCTGGGTTGTCGAAACCAATTCTGATTCCTCTGACACGAAGTGACACCAGCTACTCTTTATGTAAGACTTACATCCAAGCCCCGATCCCGAAATTGAATGAGGACTTATAAATAATGTATCAATAAGGTAAATTATGCAAGAATTCATTCCAGAAAGTGTCTGAAGTCATCAACAAATTAGATAATAAGGAGGTCTTTTTTCTACTAACTTAAATAAGCAAATTGAAATGGGATTTCTTCAAGAGCTTCCTCAGCGGTTTCTTAGCAGCTACTTGGGGTTCCTGGGAAATTTCATTTAAACTGGGACTTGCGAAGTCTATCATAAACCTAGCAAACCTCCAATTCATTTCCTCTCATGCAATGTCATCTAAGGTACTTTCTCACTCTGTTGGCCGCTGGGTCAGCTGGCATTATGGGGGCATCTGTCTTTCTTCCATTCTCCCCTTGTACATCAAGGGGATTACACGGGAGATGTGAGAGCATCTCTAGAGCACCACAGATCTAACAAGTACAAGGCTGGAGGCTCATGCATTAACCTCTGTGCCTTTTGCTCTCCGAAGTTGTGGGCAGGCACCCAGGGTAACAGTGTGCAGATTGCAGCCTTGAGAAGAACTCTTGAGCAACCTTCTTGTTTCTAGTGTCAGGTGTCATTACATTACCATTACATAGGATCTCATCTCTAAAAGCCTTTTTAGAGAGATTTAAGCATCTTGTAGGTTCATAACCCTATCTCCCTTTTGCATTTTGAGAGAACGATCATTCCTGCTGTCTTATATTAGAGGAGAAATTCATTACCCACCTCTACAAACTGTTCTGCACAGTTAGCTCATACTCCTTTTCAAGTTAAGACAAATCCTCAGTAAAGATTATTTCCAGGTCCCAATTAATATATTTCATTCAAACATTTAAATGGCTTTTGTAAAACAAATACAGCTACCGTATTGGGATTGTTACAATCCCAAGGAGAGGTGTTCTCCCCATTCTGCTGCCAGAAAGACTCTGGTTGACAGCTGACACTGAGAGACACTTGTCCTAAATTAGCAGTTGGTACCTGAATCCCTCTGCAGCTCAGAGGGTAACACCCCACAGACTCCTGTGAGTCTCAAAGGTCTGAGTGGGAGCGCTGCATGATGCCAGGGTAGAGCAGTGCCTACATTTCCACTTGCTCTCCCTGTAGTAAACAAGTTTCCATGGATTCCCAGACAACCCAAGGTTACTCTGGATGCCAGGCAGGCTTTAAGAGAGAAGAGTGAACTTATTTGACCAGAGTACAGACTAGTAAAATTATTATTATACTTAGGGATAGAGGAGCAGAAACTTTTATGCTAAGGTGTAGTTCCTCTGTGCCATCCCAGGCGTCTATTTTAGGATGAGAACAATCACTCTCTGGAAATGCGTATTTCTTTGTACTAGCTTTGGAGAGAGTCCAACGTGATTAGCTCGGACTTTGACAATGAGTGTTTAGATTAATAAGGCAGGTGAGATGAACCTGATCCTAGAGGACATTGTGCGTGTGACTAAAAGGCTGACGATGATAGTGAAAAAAACCCTATGTTTTGGCCCAACATCTGATTTCAGTAGCCTGCAGCTGGTGTGCACGGTAGCCTTTTCCTCAATATTCAAGTGGGAAGGTGTTGTCACAGGTTCCACATAATAAATGTATGGCTGAGATGTATTAGTAACATAGAATCATATTTCTTTCATGATGTGCAGTGCTCTCAGCTGTATGCACTGACATTATTAAAGCTACTAGTATAATGGATAGCAACAGGGGATACATTTGTGTTAAATGGCCTGTAGTAATTGTGTCACTGAATTGAGCTAATAATCATCCCATTGTGCCACAATACCTTGGAAGAACATCTTTTCAGATTATCTAATACTATAGAAATGAGATTCTTGGGCTTACTGAAGGCAGATTTCATCTCACCTATGATTTTTATTGGGGTGGGATTGATGGCCTGCTTCACAATTTCCAACTCATCTTTGGAAGCCTGCTGCCAGATCAAGTGAGCAATGTAGCACAACCAAACTCCACCGCACAGCTTTCCAAGACAAGTAGCTGCAGTTATTACAGAGGTAGTGTCAAACAAGATATCGATTCTAAATCTTTTCCTCAAACTTGGCTCATGCAATATAATTCCAATGACCTCAGTACAGTCGCACCTGACTAACAACAGCAGAAACAAGTAGAAAAACAGACGTCATACATAAAAAATCTTTTTTTTTTTTCATCTATGTGATAAATTTCATTTAATACAGCTGGAAATCAGCAGTGATTCACAAGACTGAGCCTGGTCTTAGTTTTTCAGTTTCCTTTATACTTCTTCAAAGGGGCCTCAACAGATTAGTCCAGAATTATTCTTTGTAAAATTACTCCATTGGCATTCTCTGGATTTTCTCTGCAGCAGCCATCTAAAAAAAGGTTGTGTTCAGTGACTCCATTGCAAGGGGCTTGTTCAGAACAAATATCATGCTCATTTGTAAAAGTGCATTCTTTGTTCTACTGAGAGCAGGTTGTCCTTGTTGTTCCACCATTTAAAGGGAAGACAGAGACTCCCTTTTTACAAGGAGTCACTTGGAAACATGAAGGTTAATGGGTACAAGTTACTCCTGGGGAGATTCTGACTGGACAGAAGAGGAAAATTTTTCCCAATGAAAACAATCAGCCATTGGAATAATCTCCCCAGAGAAGGCAGATTCCCCAGTGTTAGACTCTTAAGATTTAGCTGTCCGGGGCGCTATGCCATCTTGTCTAGACTGTGCTTTTGCCAGGAAAGGTTGAACCAGGTCATCCTTGAGGTCCCTTCCAACCTGGTATTCTATGACTCTACATTTCTATGATTATAAATAAATTTATAGTCTAATGGAGATTTCTTTTGTGTGAGAAGATTTGGGACCAAGACATCGGAATTGCTTCTAGTGTATGAACTCCGCAATTCTGAATATCGGTTTCTTTCACAATGGATAACCTGACAGATTGATAATTTTAGCTACTTTTATTATTATTATTCTCCTTTCTTAATAGTACACTTTTTAATAACAATTCTTTCTCCAGACACTTAAATGAAAATGTTAAACATTTTTTTGATTTAAAAGTCTCATATAGATTTTACCTGAGTAGTGAAGACCCAGCCTCTAGCTCAGTTCTTTTTGCACAGTTCTCAGCCTGGCATGTGCCTGGTGCTGGTATTGCTGCCTCCATCAGCTGTGTCACCTAAGCTGATTAACCCACCCTTGTTCACAGAGGTGTATATATTTGTCAGCCATTTCCACCTGCTGCTCCTCAGCCTTACCATTGCTCTGGGGTTAATTCCCTTTGCAGCAAAAATGACACTCGGTCAGGAGCATGAGCTGTGGGTGCTGCAAGGATGTGGAGCTCCGTTTTTCATTTCCGTATAGCAATGGAGCAACACTTCAAATGTGAACCACGCGGCCTTAAATGCACACAGAGAGCAGATGCAGAGATCTGAGACAATTCTAATGGCTTAAGTGCAGAGAAAATCCACAGGGAGATGATTCCCCCATAATTTCACCACAGTGTATAGATATGACAGTATTTAGTTTTCTGTTTAGCCTCCTTTTCTCATTATTTCCTCTTTCCTCTGCTATAAGAAAAAAAAAATGTTTGCTGCTGGAGGCAAACAAATAAAATGATTGCAGCTGTGTTTTCAAATGGCAAGTCTAGCACAATCAACTCCCATGGGTGTCAGGTGTCCACTGTAAATATTAATTGATCAATCCAGGTGAGAACAGCTAAAATAAAAACATTATATAACTGCTTCTCCGATTCTGTTGATGTCAGTAAAACCAAGTTAAAGAGACTGTAAAAGACCATCATACATAGCTGCATTTTTTTTTTAAAACCACTTTGATTATGAGAAGTTATCAGAGGAAAAGGTATTTGCCAGAAAACCATGGAGAGTCTAAAGGAGGTTAACTGATAAACTCAAATTCACACATACACGTTTCTTTATGCATTGCAATAAAAAATGCCTTTCCAGGGTTTCAGTTATTTCCCGAGTTTGATATCTGGGCAGGGTAAATAGAAGCATTTGTTCCAGCTGAACAGCAGGAAACAAACTGAATTTATCAGCAAAGGAGAAGTATGAGTTTAGCTCCACATTAAATTTTCTTCCTTGAAGCCAGGGAACTACATGGTCTATTGCCAGACTACGCCAGTTGGCTTTCAGGCCAGAGAGCAACCCCTCATTTATTAATAGCAGAAAAATGTGGTTCCACGTTCTGAGAACTGCTATTTTTCCCCCATATCAGGCAGCTCTGTGCCATTTCTCCTCATTTTTCCACATTCTTCATGGACAAGGAGTCTACCAGATGCCAACTGCCTCCTCCCAGCAGCACTAACTTGCTCTGTAGCTGTTCTTGTACCCAGGAACAAGGCCTTCAGGTTGCTTTAACTCGAGTTTATTTACAAATGAAACAGCACAGAGAGAGCTTGTAACAGGCAAAGGAACTGTCTCTAAGCCTCTGCTCTCTATCAGATTCTGCTCCCCAATTCAGCATGGAATTTAAATCCTCTCACAAATGTTTTTTGGTAGAATAGCTCACCAGATTAAAGATGAATCACCGCAATGAGACTGTTCCCAGCATCTGTCCATGCTATAATGCTGATTTCAGACCAGTGTAAGTGGCTTAGCTCCACACGTCACATGGTCACCCGACCTCAAGCCTCTCCCACCTGCAATGTGGATGGGGAAGGCCCTCAGGGAAGGACACTGATATGACACAGAAGAAAGCACTGCCCAACAGGCAAAGAATCATGTTGCTTGTGCCTGTTGTTTTGCACCATTTAGGAAGGAAGGACCATGCAACAACTTGACCTTAAGTTACCAACAGACACCAGCAGTGGGTCTGGGACCATGATGGAGAGTTTCACTGGTTCACCTCTCTTGTCATTTCCCAAGCCTTGCCTACTAAGAGCTCTTTATTGAGTAAAACAGCTATGTATGAGAATAATTGCTTAATCACACCCTCAACTAGGAAAACAGTGTTTTTTGATGACTTCAAGCAACTGGTATAAACATCAAGCTTTCCTTTCACCTCAGTGCTGCTTAGGGATGAAGTCACTCTAAGGCATTGAAGCACTCAACCACAAGCAATTTTCATAGCTCTGTGCCCTCCTGAGGTGGCCTAAAGATACATCTATAACTACTTTAGGTCTATATTCCAGCTCAAAGCACCTGAGGGCTGCTGCAGCCCATGAGGTTATTGCTTCGTATCATGAAACTCAGGATAGGTGTTGCAAATTGTGGCATTGGTTTGAGGCTACATATGAATCAGCCAAGGAGACAAAATATGCAGAGAGAGGTTTGGAAGACAGTGTAGAAATGTAGGAACCAAAACTAGTTTGATCTTGACCATACAACTCCATTTAGGATTTTTTTCCCTGATGTGTGTGATTTCCCCAAGCATGCCTAGGCATTGTCTGGCCAGTTGGAGCTTGATACAGGATAAAATTGTGCGAGGGCACATGGTAGTAGTGATATAACATAAAAAAGTAGTGGTATGAGGTCTAGCTCATACCTGGGCTTGATTTTCTAACCAGTGTAGTTGCATTCATAGAGAAAAAGCAAAAAGATCTAAAACAGAAGAGGAGGCACCACATGAAGAACCTTCTACATGAAGGGAAAAAGTTTGGAGAAAGGATGGACCAAGAGACAGCTGAAGCAATGAACTCCATCTGGGTGGGAAGATCAGTATGTGGTTTTCCTGATCTCCTGAAGATAAGGGGAAACAAGATACACAAGAGGAGACAAGGAGATGTGTGAAAGACAAGAGAAAACCTAGGATGAGATGGAGACAATGGGGTAGTTGAAGCCAAGGAAAATGAAACTTGTTTTGGCCAAACAATAATTTTTTTTTTAAAAAGAGCCTTAGAACAGAAATTAGAACTTCCATCCCAAATCACCTCCTTTCCCAATTTTGATTTCAGATTGGGAAAAAAACTCTTCCCTTCCCTCCTCACAAATGCCATCAGTCACACTGTCTTCCCTTCCACCCCCTTTGGCCAGGATATTGGAAAGTTGTTGATGTACAGACCTCTGTTTTTCTGCTGTGAGTAAAAGAGTGGTCTACATCTCTTATTCAGCAATATATTTTCTCTACAGATCTTACATTTAAAGATATAGTTAGTGCATGATGCTGTTATTAAAGTGTAAAGAACTTACACTTGTGGAATCAAACATAGTTACAGATGCATCTGGGAACTCCTCCATCTGGTCCAGCGATGTTGTTCAATACATTTTGTTGTTGTTTGTTTCTTTTCTTCGCTAGTAACTGAAAAATCGAATTGTCAAGAAGCTGCATTTCCTCTATTTTAGATACCATACATCAATCCATTAAATTTTACAAGCTGAGGAGATACAGAGGAGGTGTACACCACAGCAGGCATTTGTCAAATGATGCACCTGTTTCCTGACAGATTGTCAAACTCAAAGGGTGCAAGAGTAAACAAACCTAAACAATAATTCGCTTCCCCCATGTTAGATGTGAGCAAGGTCTGGAGAAAAAAAAAAACAACAAACAAACAAAAAAACCCCAACAAAAAAAACAAACCTAAACACTGCATTAGCAGGAGTCTATTTATTCTGTTAGAAAATGGTAGACATGGAACAACTGAAGTCACAAAGGGTTTGGGCAAGGATTCTGTGACTGTGAGTAGTCACATCATCCCTTTCCAACAGAAAAGTGAGATCATGGTGCACACTTGCTTCCAAGTCTAGTTTTATACGTAAAGAAAAGGCAACCCACAGTCTTACTCCAGACACTTTTCAGCACCCAGAGTTGAAGTTTACTATCCCTGGAGATCTCTAGGCTAAACTTAACATGCATAGCATCCAAATCTCTTGCAGCCAGTGTAAATTATTTTAGAGGAACTTCTGTGAACCTGACTCACCTGGATATTAATAGGACAGGAAGCAATTGCACACAGTTCACAGACCATGGCAGCATCTGGTAGAGCTGGGCAGCTGGGGTCTGAAAGAGGAAATCTCTTCAACAAATGTAACTGGAACATCAGAGAATAGGCCAATGGGCCTAAGGATAAGGAGGTTCAAAGGAAAATCTCAGACTTGCTTGTTACTCCAAAAGCACAGTAGAGATAAAAACAGGATCCTCAGTAACAGCATTTGTAAACTTATCCAGAACAAGGAGGTTTACTCTTAATGTTGCCTCCAGCCTTCCAGCATAATTTCTCTTCTCTCTGCTCTAATTTAATCAGGGCCATGTCAGAGCCAAGATACTAGAAACCCTGAAGCTGTGTTCCATCTTAGGTAGACCAATGTCGTCAGACTAGCTAGGGTACTGCTAGTCTGGGTATTGCAGAATGTGAAGCCATTTTCAGAAATGTAAGCCAAAACCATAAAGGCAATATTGCAAAATTTGGCATATCTATCATGGTGAAATACTGACAATTGTGTACCTGCCTTCAAAAGATATGAGAAAGGTATAAAGTAATGAGACAGACCAAAGAGATGATTTGGTCAAAAATCGGAGTTCTTTCAGTTTTAAAATTTTGAAGAGGGTGAGAGAGTTTGATTTACACAGAGATTCAGATGCAGTTTCCGTGAGTAACTAGAAATGGAGTCGTTATGGGAGATCTTCATGTGTACAGTTTGGACCTTAACTTCCCATTTGCTCTGCTGGCAGCTCCTTAGCCAAAAGCTTCCTTCCCATATCATGAGACAGATCGAAGGCATGCATCCTTTGCCCTAACCTACAGTGAGGAATCTGACTAGTAATTGTAAGCCATTGGGGTAAAAGTGCTATTGATGTTGGTAGAAGGTTTTTTCACAGAAATGGTCCAGAGAAAGCCACTGTCTTCTGATGACTGAAAAGGTATGGATCTGCAAGCAAATATTTTTCAGTAAACTGAAGATCTGGACCAAGGCCTAACGTTGGTTCATTCTAATGAAGGAATTTTTCATGCTGTTCTCTAGAGGACTTTTAACACATGCTATGTTTGTGATAAATACACCATTTTGGAAGGCTGTACTTCATAGAAAAGTGTATTTTTTCTGAAACCCCTCAAACCCAACAGAAGCTGGGTGGGTGGATGGAACTGAAACAAAGAGTTATCTTTCATTCATGAAGCCATCAATACAGCTGACACTTCAGAGCAGACTGTGTGAGTCTGTGAAGATATACTTGGCTATCCATGTGCAAAAGTGACTACTCACCATTCAGCTGTCACCTACACAAGAGTATAACAACCTATAATTTCTCATGTTTGGTACCTTTCAGCAACTCCAAAAAAAAATCCCCAGAAAAACATCTATTTTATAGGCAGGGACTGGAAATAAAAAGTAGGGATATGACTGGTACCCATATATTTCAGTACACAAGCAACCACATTAGTCACAAGGTCACTGCAAGCAATGGGGGTTTTGTTCAAATAACCTTTGTTCCAGAGTTTTATATCCTTTGCCTTTTTTTATGTGTATCTTTGACTTGGTTGTGATAAAAGACTGACCAGGAGTATGAAAAATCAATTTAATTCACAAAAAACCCTATTTTTTGTTCTTCATCTAGGTCATCCCCAAAAGAAATAGCACATGCAGAAAGCAAGAGTCCTGCCTGAGGCCACGATATTCACCAAGGAAGTAGGAGATTGAGATATAACCCCTACCTGGGAGATTTTCAAGGATGGATTTGAACTGGATTGTATGTGACCAGTGACCAGCCCTTGGCAAGGTACAGTTATTAATCACTAAGCAAATAAATATCCCACTGGCTCAACGTAGAGCAACTCCAACCAGGGAAATGGCCTCTGTAAACAAGTGTATGCCCCGGTTTGATTCTCTGCTGCAAATCAGGTAGAATTTCATTACTTCCTAAGTAGGGAGCTCCTTCCTTGTCTGCTGAAGCATTGCTGCTCTCATCTACTGAACCATACAGAGCAGAGGGTCTCCCTGGTCCTTGATGTGCAATGCCATGGGAGTACGCTCTATCACCAGCTGCCCCATCCACATCCTGGGGGGCCCAGAGAGCAGTTCAGAACAGTAGACACTTCATGTGTAGGAATTAGGCCTCATGTACGTGTCCAGTCTGTTCTGCATCAGCTGCTCCTGATGATGATGCACACAGAGCAGATGGAAGTGTGGGCAGCTTGGGGCAAAGCTGGAATAAAGCAGCCAATTAAATCAATCTCTCCCCAGTCAGACATGCTCTCAGTAAATGTTGGTAACACTAGCGATTGATCTATCCTTCAGTCTGGTCTGTTGGCATAGGCATTAGCTATATTTGTTTGATGAAATCACGTTTTTTATTAACAAAAAAAAGAAAAAAAGAAACCATTTAAATAAACAAATAAATAGCTTGGCACAAGCTTTCCCCTGCCCTGCACCCTCAGCCAGTCTTTGACAACTACACAAAGCAGATGTGAAGTGGCATCACTTGGGAGATAGAGGACGGGGAGGATCATAGCCAGATCCTGAGTAACGGAGGCTGGCAAATTTCCACTGAAATCAATGTGCAGCTCCAATGATGGAGACCGTGCCAGCTTCTGAAAGTTGAGTGTCTGCTCGCAACCCTAATAACCAAACTGCTCTGCACATTTCTTATCTGACCATGTCCATCTCTAGACCACTCGTCACCCTAACTGCATAGAAACAAGGGACAAGCTTGCATGGCATCATCTTCTCACAGAGAGGTAGCTTCTGGTGACAGAGCAAAGAAAAGGAAGGTAGATTTGCTCTCAGCAGGTAGAAGGAGGAACCGGACAGGTGCTTTCTCATCTCCTTTCTCATGTCATGTCCTTCTTTGGCAGTCTGGTCATCTTTATTGCTCCTTACACTTTGGAGATATTCCTTTCTGAATGTAGTATTGCACAACCAGCTCAGGTGACAGCTCAGGTGACTCTGCTCAGGCCACTGTGAATAATGAACACAGCGCAGATATCACCCGTCAAGAAGAAAGACCTTACGAGTGTCTCATTAACTGCTCTCAACTTCTGCTCAGCTTTAACAGCTCCAAGCACAGAGGCCTCAACAATCCCTTCCCCACACGCATAGCCAGGCTGGCCACCAGACTGGACCTGCTTTGTAGCAGCAAGGGACATCTGCTGGTTACAGGGCTGTCCTCAGTTAGTGACAGGCACATCCTATCACGTCAAGTATTTATGTCATACATTGAATCTAACCAAGTGTTTGGCCAGCACACACCAGTAAGGCTGGTTCTATCTTCTTGAAATGATGGCAATATCAGCAGATAGAGGAAGTTTTAGCTCTCATCAGGGCTTATACCATCAACATCTCCACAGAGATATGGCTGAGCCTTGAGTCTCCTCTCAGCATTTTGACCTACCCAGTCTTGGAGTTTAAGGAGTCATTGAGACAATATAACAGCAATAGCTGAAAAACTATGAAAAATCTGCTTAAAGTGTACATCAAGAAGATAAATTCCCTACCAGTTAACTGGACCATCCTGAAAACTCACTGCTACTGTACCACTGTTTCTAACTATTTATAATTTGGAGCTACAGTCCAAGAGATGGTGATTCTACCACTTCCCTGGGCAGCCAGTTCCAATGCTTGATAACCATTTTAGCAAAGAAATTTTTCCTAATATCCATCCTAAACCTTCCCTGGCACAACTTGAGGCCATTTCCTCTTGTCCTATCACCTGTTCCTTGGGTGAAGAGACAGACCCCCAGCTCACTACACCTTCCTTTTGAGTAGTTGTAGAGAGCAATAACGTCTCCCCTTAGCCTCCTTTTCTCCAGGCTGAACAACCCCAGCTTCCTTATCTCCTCCTTGTAAGACTTTTGCCCCTCACCAGTTTCACTGTCCTTCTCTGGACACACTTGCTCCAAGCTCCCCAATATATTTCTTGTAGTGAGGGGCCCAAACTGGACACCGTATTTGAGGTGGGGCCTCACCAGTGCCAAGTACAGGAGGACAATCACTGCCCTCCTCCTGCTGGCCACACCTATCCAGGTATGGTCCTGATACTTCATAAAAGCTGAGGAAAACCACAAACTTTGCTTCACAGCTCCTGTTCTACCACCAGTTGTTAGCCCTGAGGGTCTCAAACACAGAAGCAGCAGCACTGGGGGGCTGCACACAAACAAGTCCAGAGTTTCAGAAAAAGAAAAACCCCACAAAATTATCTTCTCTACCTGGAAATAGGCTGATTCTGATTGTTCAAGCTGGGAATGGCTCTCTGTGAGTTTAGGAATTCACTCTATTATATTAATGAAGGAAAAAGAAAAGGAATGTCTTCATCAGGAGCTGAAATATCCTGTGCAGGAAAAGTTATCTGATATCTAATATCACCGATGAAAGGCTAATCAAATCCAATAGATGGATCTCAACCCTGGGGAATTTCAAACTGCAAACACAAGCGTATTTTTTATAATCGAGGCAATTAGTTAACAAGGAAATGTGATGACATGTCTCCTAGCTACAGTCCGTCAGCTAGGTTCAATTCTGGAATCTCAGGTCACACAAACCAGGGCAGATCTTAGATTTATAGTCATTTATACTGCTTAATCTTCCAACCTTACATGTCTTACTAAAAGCTATGCTCTGTTTCACCCCTTATCTATCTGATCTAGCACAGGAATTCCTGGATGAAAGTCTATGGCCCAGTTGAACCTAATAAACTTTTCAAGCCTTAAAATATCTGTGGGACAGTTACTGTAAGTCTGCATGGTTTTAGTGATGTCACTGAAATTATATTGATTTACACCAGCTGAAAAATATGTTCCATTTTTAATTTCTTCAGCAGCTCAAACCAGCATGACAAAACTGGTATCAGCAGAGAGTGAGCCAGCCCATTTTCATCCTGTGGGGCCACTGAGGAGCAAGCCTTTCTGATCCAGATGGCAATTCAGCCCAATTTAGAAGCAGAGTGGTTTTTTTCTTTCCCACTTTGATTCAGAATTTGTCAGTCATTGTGGGGAGGACAAGGCTGTGAGGCAGGTGCTTAAGGAACCGTATTAAATTATGCAGAGCAGAAAAATCTACAAAATGTACTTCAAGAGCTGGAAGCTTACCATGTGTGACTGAAAATTGCAGAGCCACAGAATCCTAATTTCCAGATTAACTATTTCATCAATTAAAGCTACATTTGCAATCCTTTCTTATTTGTCTGCCAATCTGTGACTACTGCTAATACAAAGCCATCACCATAATAGAAACCAAAGTGGATATTTGATGCCATGTGCATATGGCAACCTATGGGTTTTTTCAAGCATAGCAGTTCCAGCTAATTAGTTTTTTAATGTATTTGCATTAGTTTGTGGAATTCCATAGTTCCTACTAAGTAGAGATAGGTAATCAAATGAGAAAATTAAGTGAGTCCTGCTGCACACCGTGTATTTACAAAGTTGAGAGGGCAAGCTGTATATTTAAGGCAATGTGGTAGCTGTTTACACATGAACAAAACGTCTCCTTCTGATCCACCCAATTCTCAACACATTTTACAAAAATACTACAGCCCCCAAATCCCTCATGAGTCATGCTACCTTTTAAGTGTGCCTTCCAATTCTTTAAGATCCAATCTTCATTGCTGCTGAGCTAAACTGTGGTATATTTTCCTTAAATCCAAGGTAAACTTTGCAGGGCCTCAACTGAGAAGCTGCGAGCTGAGGTGGTTCAGTGGCATCGGACAAAGTCCTAGCAAAGGAGGAGGTGCACGACCATGCCATTAGCAAAAAGCAGGTCAGTAAAGGCTGTGAGGGAGAAAAGTAGGACTGAAAGCAATGCCAGTAGCATTCTTGAAAAACACCTCCAGCCCTGCCTTAGCATCTGCATCCAAACTCAAGGACTTTGATATTTCTGCATGCATTTAGAGTTGCGCCACTGAAATTGTACCCAGAACTACATCCATTGAGCTACAGCTGAGCCCTTCTGCACCTCGCCCATGCTACAGCTCCTTGCCTGGGTGATGCTTCACCCTATTGCAGCTACATCTGCAGTATTTCTTTCCCAGTAAAGCCCTTTCCTCAAGGAGGGGATGAATGGAAGCAGGACATGTAGTCAGGGTTAGGGAAGACTTCCACATATTCATTTGCAATCAGTTTACAGCCCATTTGAACCTTCCAGCAGGCACAGAAGTATAAAACCCAGCTTGTGAAGTATTCCAGATGCCCACCAAGCCAGACACCATCCAGCAAAAAGGGCAGCTCTGACAGTAAGTGAGGCTTCCCACATGCTGAAAGTCCAGACAAGGCTTTAAGCCAGGCTTCGGTACCAGAGCTGGGCTGCTCCCCATGGTCGCACCACTGGCAGCAGCTCCCAGCCTCCCAGCCAGAAGAAGCAAGAAGCAGTTCCCAGGGGAGAGGGTGCCCCCATCAAGCTACAGATCAAATCCAAGAGGGTAGGAGGAGCGAGGGAGAGCTACAGCCAGCTCCTGCTCCTGGTAACATCACCCGTGACAGTGAGCCTGTGCTAACTCATCACTTGGTGCTTGCGGCTGCCTCTTGGTTGTTTGTGAAGCACTCTTTCTGGTACTTTATTAAGGCACAGAGCTTTAGTCCCATTTCAAGGAATTATTGCATCATTCTAAAATCAACTTCTCAATCTCCATTTATATCTGTCTCTCTTTAAATTGGGTAACTTTTTGTTTAACTTTCCATTAACTTCTTTTGAATCTTTTGCATATCCTCAACTCCATGTGCAGACTCCCTGTGTCTTTGAAATTAATATAACTTATTCTACTCCTTTAAAAGATACATGTTCTTTGATTAAAAGCTAGCAATACTGTAACTCTGACTTTATACCTTTTTTTTTTTTGTTGTTAAAGTTAATAAAAAGCACACTGCCTGGAATAGTTATTTTAGGGCTATATATCTAAGAAATTGTTTGCAGCTCCAATACAGTGAGGTTTGTTAAGGTTTGGAAGGGGTGGGGGAAGAGTGGGGTTGAATTATTTTCAGAACATCTGTGAGAACTGAGTCCAAAAATAACCAGACACTCTCATAAATCTAACCATTTTATATGGTACATTTGGGAATTTTTATTGTCATTATTGTGGTGGGCAGAATATAGAGTACATGGTCTTTTTAAATTCCAGAACAGAATCTGATGAGCTGCTTCCTTATAAGTAAGTAAATCATCTAGAACATTTTTTGAATTACTCAAAAACCCACAGGCTCCTGCTGAGATTAAGCCCTTATTGTACAGACAAGTAGCAAGAGATAATACCCATTCTTAAGAATTTACGATCTACATGAGCAAAATGGTAAAGGCTATCAACAGTGAAACTCTTGCCATTTTTCATATAGAGAGTTGTGGCAAAGGGCTCCGATTTTAATTCCCTCTCACAGAAGTTCAGCCTTATTGTTAAAAGCCTCCAGTTCTATGTGACCTCGACAGAAGCTGGCAAGGTTGCTCTTAGGAGGGTAACCCCCTCTCCTGGATGTTATGGAAATGCAGTTGCTGTGTCTTCCAGCGCCCCAGCTGAGATGGGAGCCACGGGAAACAGCAGCTGCACATGGGACTTGTCAGGACTCACTCACTAGGGTCCAGAAACTTGGAATGCACCTATGGGTAGATGCTGTAGAAGCACAGGGCAGCCTCAGCTTACCAAGAGCCTTATTTCTCAAGTTATTTTACTGTTTAATGTGGCATCTCTTAACTTTAGAAACCTACATTAGAAGTCTCTATACCTTATCTGGTCATGAAATCTGTCTTCATAGTCAGTAGAGAAAAATGGACATCATTGCTGGATGATTCCTATGATCTGTTTCTCACCTCATAAAATTTTTTATCAGACAAGTCTTTATCTAAAAGCACTGATTTCTCTCCTGTCATCATTAACAGGGTCCAGGCATTTGGTCAGACAGATATCTATAATTAAGCCAAAAAATTCCACCTGCAAAACTTGGAAAAAACATGCCCTAAGGCTTTCAAGACCTCCAGCTGACATCCAAATGTACCAAAATATCTTTTAAATCTAGACCTTGATGCACAAAGGCTCCCCTCTGCCCTTCTCATGTCTCCCCTCACATGTATAGATTTCAGAGATCAAGACATCATGACAAAACCAGGTTTTCCAGCTTTTCTGCCAATCATGGGAGAGGGTTCCGGGTCAGCTCAGCAAGCTGCCTGGCTTTAAAGCTGACTTTGAACCCATGGAGTCCCCAGCCAGGGGCTTTACCTGAACCTGAACTGAAAGCACATTCATCCTGGAATCAAAAAGCCGCAGAAAGGCTCTACCTTTATTGCATTGCCTTCTTTGGTTGTGTTTCTCCCATGCATTTGGAGGCAAGTACAAGAAATATTGCATAAACTACCCAGCTTGCTGACAAGGAAAGATGCAGCCAGCTGCCCTGTAGCTCTGAAACAGGCAGGGGGAAAAATTCTCTTTGCATTTTTTATGCCTGATTTAATGGAGCAACCTTCTGTTCTGCTCATCTGGAAGTCAATGATACACCCATGATATCACTGGATCAGCAATACCTGTTCTGAAAGTGAACTTCTACAGTATTTTTAAGAGCTGAATCAGCTGCTTTGCTATTTCATTCCAAATGTCAGGAGCAAGTTATCCTGGAGCCATAATCTTAAGAGTATGAGTCTCCATAGGCATTTCAGAGAAACCAGAGGTTCAAAACAAGACAGAAAGGAGAGTTGGGATCCCCAGACAAAACAGTGAAAGCCCATCAACATTAGTAAAGGGTAGAATACTATTCCTAAGACTAAAATCCACAGGGAGGGAAATTGCTAAGATTATAGAAGTACAGAACTTAGTAATACAGCGGTATGAAATCATACTCTTCTGGATGTAATTATTTGACTCAGTTGCATGATTTGCCAGGTAGACACCCAATTACAATCTGCAACAACAGAAGCATCTCTCCTACTCTAAGGCCAGGTTTCCACAGCAAGAACAGACAAAAAGATGTATCACAGCCAGTCTCACTCCAACTTCCACCCTTTTCAGTATGCCTGGATACCTCAGATCTGCCTTGCAGAGCAGCTTGCCTGTCTGAGCATGCCGGAGAAAGCTTTCTTCAAGAGAGCTGCTCTTAATCTTGGAAGCACCAGAGGGTACACTCCAGCAATGCCTCCAGCCATCATTACAAATTTATAGTCTACACAATCAGCAGAACTCCCTGGTGCTCAAGTTAAACCCTAACCCCATCAAATAAGCTACTATCTTCTTGCAGGATCGTGAGAATGTTTAGGCCTCAGAGAAACGGAAGCACCATCACTAATTTGCGGGTCAGGAATAAAACCCTCCACTTTCAAAAACATCACGTGCTTCAACCTCCCTTCTGCTCTCAGCAATACTCTGTAGGAATGCACCAAAGGGAAAGGCATCACACATAAAAGGTGATCAATTACTTCCTTTCCCTTCTGCTCAGCAAATCTTACATTCACATACCCAAAGCAAGAAACCCAGCTGCTATCAAAGCTGTAAGCTCTGTCCAGCTATCCCATACAAATGCCATATGGCTTCAAACTTTCAGCTTCAAGTAAAAAAGTCAGGAGACCTACAGGAATTGCTGCAGGCATGACTGAAATACTCACTCTCAAAGCAGGATAATCATGAAGAAAGCAAGAAAAACATAAAGTCAGACATCCTGCCTAAGAGAAAATAACATCTTCATATGATCCCACTCTCACATACAAAGGCAGTAAATTGAAAGGCCGAGGGAGCTGGGTCTCTTTAGCTTGGAGAAGAGGAGACTGAGGGTGACCTCATTAATGTTTATAAATATGTAAAGGGTGAGTGTCAGGAGGATGGAGCCAGGCTCTTTTCAGTGACACCCAATGACAGGACAAGGGGCAATGGGTGCAAGTTGGAACATAGGAGGTTCAACTTAAATATGAGAAAAAGCTTCTTCACAGTGAGGGTAACAGAACACTGGAAGGGGCTGCCCAGAGAGGTTGTGGAGTCTCTTTCTCTGGAGATATTCAAAACCTGCCTGGACACATTCCTGTGTGGCCTGCTCTGGGTGTTCCTGCTCTGGCAGGGGGATCGGACTAGACAATCTTTCAAGGTCCCTTACAGTCCCTGATACTCTGTGATCCTGTAATAAAAAAATAAAAATAAAAATAATAAAAATGCACTGATTGGATAAGCACAAATGAGTCTCGTGTGCCTTGTGGATATCACTTGCTAATGAAAGCAAATTATATCATGCAACCCAAGGCACCCCTATAGTAAAGGCTGCAAAATAAACTAGAAATACTCAAAATGCAAAATGAGCTTTAGAGATACAGAGCTTGACTGGGTTTATTTTAGCCTGCTGAGAACAAGAGTAAATTAGCCTCACTGAGCTCCAGGGTGCCGCGGCTGGATTGCTGCTCCTCCCTGAGATGCTTCATCAAAAGCTGTGCTAGGGACTTCTTCAGAGCCAGCATAGGTAACTGTATACTACCTGGTTTTACATACATATAGCAAGTAAAATAATAGCTGCTGCCACCTCTGCCTGCTCCCAGAGGGTTAATAGCTTTCTCAGCTGTGGCAGCTTTACTCCTCAGAATCTTATCTGGCCCAATCAAGCAGATAGAGTCCTCCCCTTACATTGAAAGAAGTCATCATGGTTGCAGCATTGACAGCTGTACCTCACCTCATCTTGTCTCAGAGATGGGCAACGTGAATGCTTATGGCTTATATTTGGTAGAGCTATGTCCTGTGAGTATTCAGAAAAGGACCCTCTCCAGAAAAACACTGGCCTTGTTCTTAACTTCCCAGCAACTGTTTGGAGTACAGTTGCTTGCAGTGGACACCCGCTTTCCTTGGGAAATATATTTTGACAGAGGGAAATGTCAGTCCGTAAGCATCCTTTCTTGGAACCGTCAAAGAGTCTAGGGAGGAGAGACAGAAAATTATGTTTTCTGAGAAATTAAGAGATCATTATAAAACCATAATGTGTTATAGATATCATGAAGCATGTGAATGTAATAAATTACTAATAAATAGCATTTGAATATGCCCTAATGTAAGTGAAATACATAATATATATGTTGATGCAAATGCTTATGGCAGAGAATTCTGGTTTCTTTTTCACTGCCATGTTTCAGACTATCATAATAGTAGAGGTAAGCAGAGAAATCATCTTGGTACAAAGCCAATAGGGCCACAACTCTTACCAGTTTACTAGTGCTAATCTGGCTTTCAGTGCAAGCCCTGGGAGCCTTGCAGCCATAAGAGCATCCCTGTCCTGGTCGACCACCACCACAGGGACCTCACTAAGGAAGGACACTCATGTTCTTCCTACCGCCTCCTTCCCCTGCACAGAGGAGAAGTGAGTTTCATCCTAGCAGGATGGAACCTGGAGCAGGAGGTCAGGAGAGAGTGAGTGAAGTCAATAGTGCTGCAGTGAATTATGTGGTCTCCTTGGAAGAGCATTTTCTGATTCCTGAACACCCAAATGCCAGGAAAGCCTGCCTCGGGTCTGTATGTACATCTGGGCTGCTCAGGGAGAAAAGCCTGAAGCCTTTGTTTAAGGCTAAAATAATAATGTGTTTTCAGAGCTATAAGCCTGAGGTAGGAGAGCAGATGATGAGGAAATGAGGAGAGGCTGATTTGGTGAAGCCTTGAAGGTGACTGGATGTCCCAGGTCAGTAACCATCAGTGCAATCAGAGGAAAAATTAACAATTAACATCCCCTGATGCAATAAGCTGGGTCAGGAAGGGTGCTTCTGCTCTAGTTCACTGCAGTATTTTCTGTACCCAAAATCTACAGTTGTGTGCCCTGGATAAACTCCTTCTCTATGGTTCAGGGGACAGTCACAGGAGGAGGCTACCCAAATACACCGGGACTGGTTGGCCACTGTAAATGTGTCGATGTACAATTAGTGAGATATTAATCTTCCTACCAATTCGATATGGACATTGTCATTAATCTCCAATGTGTCTCAGTACCTGAGCCAGAAAACAAGGATCGGATTTCTTCTATTTTTTTTTTATTTTTTTTTTTTTTGCCTGAGTGATTTAGATTAGAAAGTTTCCAGAATAAGAGTTGCCTCACTTTAACTGTTCAAAGAGTATTTAGCAACGCAGGGTTGTGGTCTCAGCAGGCAGCTCTCAGCTGACAGTAATACAAAAAAATCACTATGAACCAAAAGGAAGAAATAAGATGCTCAGCCATAGCTCTAATGTTAAAAAATTGGTTGAAAGCAAACTCAATTTCTTTACTGAACTGAAAAACAGAATAAATGGCAGGCTTGAAAAAAATTAAGAAAATATCTTTAAAGAAGTGATTTGTCTGAGCCTTTTTATTTAATCACTATTAGTGGAAAACAGTGCAATCTTTTAAAAACAGTTATGAACACACAAAGCAGTGGCTGTCCTGTAAGAATCTTAAACTTATGCATCCCATTCTACAGCAGGAAAGAAATAAAGAATGTGAGTATTTGTAATCATGACGGATTTTAAAAAGGAAAATTATGAATCAACTCTACTAAAATACATTTAAGAAATTTTCCTCTATCCTGTAAATAATCATCAAGAACAAATCAAACTTAAGCAGAGACACTTCTAAATTTTGCCAGTTCATTTTAAAGTTGTAGTCACAATGTGATTTTCACTGTAACGAAATGAAATGCATTAATTTTAAATAGATAATTTTTCCAGAGTCAATGAAATGATTCAGAAGTACCAGCACAAAGAAAACAAAAACAAAAATGGCAATAAAAGTGAATCAACTGACTCAAAAAATAAATTATTAGCAGCAACTTTTATTGTCCAAAGGGGGAAAACACCATTCCCTTGATTGAATATTTTGACCAGCATTGGAGATAGTAGTCACAGTCATTAGGCCAGGAAGCGATAACAACAATATTAACAGATAACTCATATTTATGTCAATTCACTCTGTGCCTCGAGAAAAGTCTAATATGATTCTCCTCTCGGCAATTCAGCGTTGACATCAGCGCTCCAATGGATGGTTTCCAAAGGACACATAAACCACCTTACTTCCAGAATAAAAAAAAAAAAGTCTCTCCAGCAATTTTGCCTGCACAAAATTACTGCAAGATCCTCTTCCGCCACCCATTAGCAGATGGATGTTTTCTAGAGGAACAGTGGGAGCTGAAGGTTTGCAGGGCTCGCAGGAGGGCCCCAGAGGTCACCGTCTGGTCTGCTGAGAAGCAATGACAAAACCAGAGGCCAAACTCTGCCCCGGCTGCAGTGGGTAAAGAGCTCCCAAATTCCATATGGCAGGAATGTATCAGATTTGAGGGAGATGTTGGATCAAAAGATTCAGCCTGAAATAAATAAAAATTACAGAAGCCTTTTCTCCTCTGTAAGATGGCAATTTAAAGCTAGTCTGAATGAAAATGACTTTTGATCTCTGTTATTTAACTGGATTTGAACTGGCAGGTTTTATGGTAGATTTTGGAGTTAAGATCTGTAGCACTACATTTGGAAGCAGGGAATGTTTTCAGGCTAATGAGGGCACATACCGTATGTAGTATAGAAAATAGCTATATATAGCAATGACAGGAAGTACTACAGGTCCATTACTTCCTGATGGAGATGTTAATATGAGCCATTAACCAACACATTGATTTAATGGTAGCAGAGAATTCTCATTTTCAGTCTTGCTGTAGGATTATGGAACGAAGAATTGCTAAGAGATATCACAGCACAGAAAGATTATTCTAAGGTCCTTTTAACAGAGACTTCTGCCAGGAATGCTGTTTAACATGAGACACGTGGCATATACTTCTTTACATTGTTTTCCTCTTTCCACTGGTTCTATGTTAATTCTAAGATATTATGTATATAAACCATACTTTTCAAATTAAATCCCTTGTTTGTGATTGCTCTGCACAGATTCATGAAGGACATTACGAATATATATTAACTGGTGCCTGTGTCGTTCTCTTAGTAGTCAATTTTTAAAGCCCTGTGTTATTGGACTATAAATTCTCCCATAACAGAAATTGTAGGTTCTGAAACGTTTCCTGTGTGGTGCTTTTAGCTTTTACCTGATGAAGTTAATAAATGAGGTAAGTAATAGTCAAATAAGATAAGTAGTCATCAAGAAGAGAATGCATTTGAGTGGAAGCATCGCACTAATAGTCCCCTCATTGAACAGCAAAGACCTGTTAGATGTTACAGGCTCCATTTGTGCTTGAAGGTACCATTGTCACCTTATCCCAGCCTGGTAGTCTACAACCACAGCCCCATCACCTGC
Source organism: Nycticryphes semicollaris (assembly GCA_013400055.1). Lineage (NCBI taxonomy): Eukaryota > Metazoa > Chordata > Aves > Charadriiformes > Rostratulidae > Nycticryphes > Nycticryphes semicollaris. The sequence goes on from VXBJ01004998.1 coordinate 108,798, forward strand.
TTTTCCCTCTAACACACGTGAGGGTGGAGAGCAGCAAAATAAGTTCTTTGGAAGGTGAAGGCATATGGATTTCTCTGTGGAGCAAGACTGGTGTTTACTTTTACTCATATGTCACTGTCCTGAATGGTCCTGCAAGTGGTTAAGGACACAGCTGAGTGAGCAAGACAGTTGGTGACTGTCCACTTGTCCCAGCACTCTCAACAGCTGCAAGAGAAGAGCAGGTCCAATGTTCTAAATCAGTCCTGAAAGTGTTACATCCCAAGGCATTGGTTTTAGTGCATTTTCAGGATCTCTGCATGAAAATGCTCATGCTGTCATACTGTCGCCCTGTTTTGGCCACATCCAACTGTCCATACCAAGGTGGCCTCATGTCCTTCTGTTCTGCCTTGAGAGGCCCCGGCATAAAATCCTCCCTGCTCCCTTGCTCTGCTGAGGACTGCAAGGAGCTTTGGCCCCAGGACCAGTGTGAGCCCAAGCACAGAGTCACTGTAGAGCCCAGACTGCACCCATTGAACCATGAAACCAACACCACTGGGATTCTCTGGTGTCAGATAAAGACTGAGCCTTCACTGGTTTCTCTGAATCGTTTGGAATTAAGGGACCCCAAGCTGTCTGAGAAAGTCAAACATGTCATAGTTTTCCTAATATGAAACATTTATACTTCATATTTATTTGAAATTTCTTTCAGATGTTTCCAAACTGATAAAATCCAAATGACACTTTTACTACAAATCAAACAAAATGTTCTCATCAGACCTCATACATTTTTAACTTTTTTATTTATTGATTTTTTTCACATTAAAACTCCCATTCACTCCTCAGATTTTTATTGGGCTTTGTTGCTAACAAACCCAAATATCACAATACCAATTCACAGATCTATTGCAGCTTTCCAAAGAAAAAAAATATCATTTACACCACATAATGACCAATCAAGCTTATGCTTTGTCATAATACATATTTTAATCTTTTAAACCTTTGAGTCAATTCACTTTTTTGGTTTCAAAAGGATTAATTCCTTTTTTTTTTATTCCTAGAGTAAGTGCTTGGAAATGCAGCTGTGGTATTGCTTGTAAGACTGTTCCATGTATGACCTGGATGTTCACCTTATGATGTGCAATCAAAATTAGATTCCAGGAGCCAGGTTATGAGCCCAGTCACCGCGGAGCAAAGCTGAAACCAAAATGAAGGACCGCCCAAGTGACTGGAGTTGGAATCTCCCAACCCCTGACTTTACTTTAGGGCTTTTTCACCACAAGCACTTTTTCCATTGAGCAGTCTACTGGCATTCGCTGACAGCATTGCTGGAACAGATCCATGGAACCAGGTGAGATTTCTGAGGAAAGGTGACAAATAAATTAAATTAATAATAACGCCTGTATGAGCAATGAAAACCTTTCATCTTCCCTCATTGAATGTATTTTTTAAGATGTTAATATACTTTTTTCCAAGAAGTGTTAGCTTCAAGAAAATTAGATATTATAGGACTGAGATTTAAAATAGGATATATGTGTTAAAGTTAGCATTGCTTAGACTAAAAATTCTGCAATAGGCTGACTTTGTAAATAAATCAGACCACTATGTAAAAACATGAGCACAAATACTCAGGATATACTGATTTTGACTTCCACTTTCCATTACACGTGTGCCAAGTTATTTGACTTCAGTGGGATCTGTCAGGAAGCTTGGAATCTATCCTCATCCTCCGCATCAGAGGAGTGACAGCAGTCATGAGTAGAGATAGGGCATGCATGGCGTGCTGCAGTACAAAGAGCATGAGACCATCTGACCTTCAAGGACCTGCAACTTATTGAGAAATTACACAGCAAAAAGATGATGCAAAGCTTGTCTGACTTTGACACCTCCATAGCAGTCAACTGTCCAAGTTAAAGCCCCTAATTCAGGCAGAGGAAAATTCCTCTGGATGGTTCAAAAGTCCCTTTGTGTGTTCAGAGAAATGTAAGCACATGTGTCTGACTGTTTTCTCCACAAATTCCACGCATTCCTTCTCCCCAGCTAAGGCTTTAATGAAACCTTAATATATAGAAATTAATCTTGGCTAGGTGTTATTTGAGATAACTGCTGGAAAACACAATCCGTTTCTATGGCACCACAAAAGATTGGTTTATTTGGAAGAAAATTGTATTCTTGTTATCTTTGTCAGTCGACAGGGCTAAGGAGCTGCTTCTACAACAAAAGCACTTCAATGCATGTTTAAGGGTTATGGGCAAGGTATGGTGAAGGACATTTTCATTATCGCAGCGTTTAGTGCATAAGATCTTGAGCTCAACAGTACACCGCTATCTTCGTATCTCCAATTTGATCCTGCTCAACAAAATATAGTTCACTTCCAAATCAGAAAACAAACAAATTTATATGAAAATAAATACTGTTATCACCTTAGCTCATGTCAGAACCTGCCATGGAGAAAAAATTGCACTGAATTGTCATTAGATATAATTGATAGGTATGGAATCAAAATAACTACTTTATTTGGGAGCTTTCTGGTCAGTGATGTCACTAGTTACTATCTTAATATCCTAATGGAAGTCTCAGCATCACAGATTGCATTCTTCTGGTCTGAATTTGGCACACGTTCGTTCTATTGCAGAAATACAGGGAAATATAGTTGACTTCCTAGATAACAGTTAAAGACCTGGATGGTCAGTGTATTGGGCTACTTATTTATTGGACTGGCAATTCTGCAAAGTCATCCTCAGAAATGCAGAGAAATGCTTCTATTGTATTTGGTATGATACCTTGGTCTTCACAAAAACTGAATTCGTGACCCTTTCATTTAAAGACTTTTCCTTCTTGTCGAAATCTTAAATCAATCCTGTTGCCTCTGAGCACTGCACATTTAATTCTAACATCTCTTCTTAAATTTGCTTCAAATTCTTCAAAGGCAACACTGCCCATAAAAGCAACAATTTTGTATCTCACTTTCTGAAAATAATAAAAACACACTGTCTAGGGTAGGTTTCTCTTGCATGTGTGCAGAAATCACTTTGGAGTTTCCTGTGCTGCATAATGCCTCAGTTCACCATAAAACCCAAGTTCTTTAACATTACCATGCAGGAATAGGATGCTTTTAATTGGTAACAAATCCAATCAAGTTAGGAACTGTTGTAGCATATGGCTTTCAACAGTAACAATAAGAATATACACAGGTCAGGATTGAACTTCCAGACAGTGAAAAGGATAGATTGTGGATAAGGAGAAGGAGACAACTTACAAGGTATGTTTGGGCAGAAGTTCTGGCTCAACATGGGACATGTCACCTGGAGATGCCCATCTCTCTCTGTTTTTGAAAAACTTATACGCCTTGTCTAGACTAGATGCCTGCTTTTAGACAGCTAACCTTAGCTGGGATGATCCCCACCCTTATTGAAAGGGTAATATTTTATATAATAGAGACATGGAAACGGGAGGAATTGATCGTGTGTTTGCCTACATTTAGACACGGACTAAACATACCACCTTAGGTGCAATATCAGTTGGCAGACAAGGAAGAAAAGTAATAAAATTTTATCATCTGGTATTTAGCAGGTTTCAAGGACAGAGTTTAAAAATTTGGATGAGCAAATGGTCATAGAGTTTATAAAAGATAACAGGGCTCTTTTTTTTTTTTTTTTTATTCATCCATCCAATCAGTCATCTCAGTCAGCTCACAGACTGGTGAAGCCAGAGGTGACTGAAATTCACCCATTGTGATGCAGAAGTCCAGAATATAGAAGATCATGAAGATCATCAGAACCTCAGATTTAGCTATAAAGAGTTAATACAGAAACACAGAATGAATGATAATCACCTAACTTCCTTACTTCAGAATCCATTATGACCAATTGTTGGAGACAGAATGTTGGCTTTGGACAGAACAGAACTATTTCCACAGAAAATGCTCCAAAGTGAAAATAAATGCTGAGCTCCACAGCAACATTTTTCATCTTGAAAGTGTTTAAACATCACAGTCTAAATTTGCTCTACTTGAAATCAATGACAAAGGTCTTGCTTGTGTTCTATTGGAGCAAAATGGGGACCATTGTCTGACAGATCTCCAAATTACTCTGTAAAGTAAGCCAAAGCTACTTTCCAGTTGTGAAATAAATGCTACTGAGCTTCAGAGAATAAGAGGCTCTAATCACACTGGAAGATTTAGCTTATTCACTTTATTGATGCATTAAGAAGGTGACTTGCTCTTTTGGTGTAGGCAAAACTAGAGAGGTTATGTAACTGGTAAAGGGGAATTTCTGCATTTTTGCTGAAAAAAAAAAAAAACACCAAAAGACAAAGCTAAATGAGGTTCACCTTGAAATAAGATGTCATTTCACAACATTGGTAGTGATTAGCCATTGGATCACATCACTAGAAGAGGTGACAGCTGTACCATCTGGTTTCATCCCATCTCGCTTTTGGCATTGAAATAAAAAACATCATAGAGCAGCAGTTGTCCTCAGGTCTGTGTCAGAGGAGACAGAGATACTTCTAGTGAGCAACTCACACTTGAAGTAGCACAAGCCATACTCTAAAAGTGACTTTCACTGACAGTAAAGGGACCCCCAGGTCTGAGATCCTGCAGGCAACCACATTGCTAATTTGGATATCTCACTTAGGCTCGGACAAAATCAATCCAGTACCAGCACTGTTCTCATAAAGAAAAAAACATAATTCTATCCAAAAAGTTTATTTAATGAATTTCTGGTAAAAACAAGTGTTTGTGAGTGGAGGGGAGCAAAGAGAAAGCCATATGACTGTGGTCCTCCCTGGAGAGGTGTTTCTATGGTCAATAACTTTCTCAGTGTGTCCTGAGGAGAACAAAATTGCCCTTGATATCTCAATAATACTCGTGTGTCTCTACTGATGTCCTGTGTATACTAAAATACAGCATTTCTTGGCCTCAGCCCATTGTTTGCAGGAGTGAGGAGTGTTTTCCTTTACTGAATAGCTGATTTGAGTTACACAGTTATTTTTATCCCCTTCTTTTATGCATCACAAATTTATCCCTGCAGGACAGAGAATATTCTCACTCTTATGTTCAAACTAATGCTGAGGTTTGCGAACGAAACATCCTTTGGGCCAGGTCGGGAAAAACCTTGTGAAACTTTTGCTTTTTTTTCTGCAACATGGGTTGAATTAGCAAGGCATCTTCTCCTGATGATTCTGCAAGAGCTTTGAGCACAGTCTTTCCTTTCCGACTTAGAGAAATGTGGTTTTTTTCTCCCGAGTTCTCATACACTTTTCATTGCACTGGGGAGATTTGAGACTGCAATGCAGGCCTTCAAAGCTGAGGTGAGGTTTATGAGCTCACTTGTAGTTTCTCTACAAGCTTTTCTCGGCTCACTGTATCAAGGGTTGGCTAATTTGGGGTTTGGCTTTATCTTCACAGTCCTGTTCTCAGACCTCATCCTTATTCATATGGATAGGTAGTTATCTGTATTAATAAGCAGGGATAACATATGAGGAGAGGCATAGAGTCATTTCTTCTGTGCTGAAAGAGTGATAACCTCCATCAAAGCAAATCACAGCTCCAAAAGGGACCAGTTATCAATGTGTCAGAAGAGTGCGCAAGAAAGATGGGATTATTTCACATTCACAGCCTGTTTCTGCAAACTCAAGGTATATGCATGCACATCATAAAACCCCAGCTATCCTGTTTATAACCTCAGTTCCCTTCCTTACGGTTGTCTGGCATCTTCTGAACTCTCTACTTCATATTTCCCATTTGTTAGGAGATTTCCCAGCACATTCTCCTGGCAAATGACCTCAGCTATGAAATAGTGGTTTTGCATGAGATTCTAATTTACTGGTCTCAAAGTTAAATACCTAGTCTCAACAAGTAACCCTTTGTGTTGAGAAGACAAGGGGAAGTCTTAGCTTCCATCCATACTTCAGGTGATATTAATAATCCCTGCGCCAATGCCTCTCTCTCCATCAGCTACACAGACAGCCTCACTTGGACCAGTTGATTTTTGCATAGTTGAAGTTAGGTTACACTAATCCTAATATTTTGACACTCAGGGGTTTATAAGTCAAGATTAGGGAACATGAAGTGGCACATATATCATGAGCATTGTAGCAATTTCAGTAAATAGAAACAAATCAGGATCCAGGTAACTTAAATTTTAGAGTTCATCCTCAGACATCCAAAAATATTATGGTTTGTTTTTTTTTTGTTAGTTCCGTTAAAAAATAAGATACAGAAGAAGAAGAAGAAGAAGAAGAAGAAGAACAAGAACAAGAAGAAGAAGGAGTTCTCATACCAAAGAGGTAAAGTTGCAAAATCAGCAAAGGAGACCTTGCTCGTTATGTCTTTCACGGTGCTATCATTTTCACGGCAGAATGAATCCTTTAGAAACTGTGTCCTTCTATTATGCATCAACAGGGAAGTTAAAAAGCATTTTTATCAGCAATGTATCTTAGTAGTGCATCAAGGAGCAGCTAAAATCTCTTCTAAACACTAAAAAGGCAAAGTTAAGCATGAAGTTCAAAATGCAATACAAGGCTTTTCTACCAGCTACCAAAGACAAGCTCTAATGTTCCCTCCTGCCAATTCACATGCACACACACAAAAAATAAAGGATTAAGGGACCAACTGACATCACTGTCTCTAGATATTAAATGATAAAAATTAGTCACATTCCCACTGCCACGAAATTGACTTTTTGGAGTACTCTTTGGAATAGGACCCGTGCACCAGCTGTGTAAGGTTGCCAGTTTGGATACAAGCTGATTTACATTCCCTTGACACTAAAACCAAGGAGGACTAGGAGGCAGTGATATGCTGAGATTTGTCTTCACTTTGCTAATGGCAAGTAATTAAATTTTACCAGTAAGGGTAGAGGTATTTTTAACATTTACTTAAATGGAGCTAGGATTTCATGAACACAATTACACTTATCTCCAAGATGATATTCCCAGTGGAAAACCCTGAGGAGACCTGGGTAGAGGTGCTGCACAGGAAAACAAGGCAAAAATGGGAGTTCATAACTAAGACTTTACATCTGAAATCCAAGGAAGAAAATATAAAGTTCAGCTGCAGAAGCTGTGCAGATAAAAGCAAACATTCAAGTGCAATCTTCATTACATGGATATTAACCACTTGGAGGAAGCAGCAAACAAATGAACAAATACCAATACAAAAATTCCTCAAGAAATTAAGATGCTTGCACTGGCAACACTTTAAGGTATCTTAATTGTTATTTTTGGAAGATGACCTTTCTGCATTAAATCACACTTCTTCTCTTTTCTGCAGTGCTGAAGGACTGAATAGTCTAAAGCAACGGTGGAACAGGTTTCCATTCATCTAGATTCTTCACATCACTTTTGTTTTCTGCTAATTCTGTTTTTATTTCATATGAAAAGGCACACCAGGGGAAAAAGCAAGCAAGTTAACTTGATAAAAGACTGTAATTTTTTTGAGTCTTTATTCCTCAAGAAATGCAACTGGCTTTGCATTTGTTGTCGTAGACTCACTACTTACATCCATATTTAAAGCATGTTTGGCAGAGGTTTTCAAGTAAAGGATTACCATTTCAATTCACTGGGCTACCTTTTAGGGAAAAAAAAAAAAAAGAAAATTGTTTCTCTTCAAAGCCACATGCATTGTAAAGGTTAAGAAATGTATTTTTAAGGAAATTATATTTTAGCGTAAGTTTATTATAATTCATTGTGTTCTTGCTTGTAAGGCATTTATTTAATACTTTAATCCCTTCGTGTCTTAACATGCTTAAAATATTGACAAGCTCCATGACCTAGTTCCATTTACAGGATGGAATGCTGTAATTCTAAAGTAAGAATCAGCATAGAAAATTTCAACTTGTTTCAGACAAGCAACTGAAAATAGGTATTATAAGAAGCAGGACCGGATAAGCATGGTAACAGGCGAGTGATTGGTACAAGTAACTAAAATCAAGGAGTGAAACATTAGCCCAGTAACCTGAAGGGTTTCTCAGAAACACTGCCACGTAACTTCTAAGTTTCTAGTCCCCAGAAAGGATAAGCAGCTGGAAAAACTACATAGCTCCATCCAGTTCAAGCTTCCTAGAGACTCACAGCATCTGAAAGTCTGCTCCTGAATATCACAGGTGTTCTAAAGGAAACCACTGCTTTAGAAGCATCCCTACCTGAAACCCTGAAAATGGATTAGCTGACACAAGGATTTGAATCCATGGATTTAGGGGCTTTCCTTGAGAACTTGTGGAAATAATGCAACTAAGTCCAAGTGCTCTTCCTTTCAGGAAAGGCAGGTGCTCATTTTGGAGTATTTGGAAATGAAGGAAAGAGCATAAGGTAGCTAGGGTAGGCATCAAGACTGACACTTCTATGGAGGTGTCTATAGACAAGCATCTGCTAGCACTGGAAAGTGTCTAAGCAACATTTATCATCCACCCTGATCTTGTCTTCGTTGTCTTTTTAGAGTGAGATCTAGATCAGTCCAGTTCCCAATCTAGTATCTAGGTTTATTTTGGAGGGTACAATTTTGGCCCCGGATAGAAGCAAATCAGGGACCATTTGAACTGTTCAGTGGTACAGACCATCACACTCCATTGAGCAGGATTGTGCACTGAAGCTTTTTAATTTCCTAGTGTAGACATGCTCTTGAGTCCAATCATAATAAACCAGTCCTACATGTTCATAGTTTTGCCCCCTACTCAAAAGCACACCCTTACCTTGGAGTCTCTGGCAAGTACCGGGAGTGAATAAATGTATCCACTCTTTTTTTATATGGTGTGCTGTATAAGAAAATAAAGTTGTAAAGCTGTCATAGCTAGCTGAAGAAGCATGCCAATAGCTGGCTCATTTTCAGCAAAACTCACTTCCTGGTATTCAATTAAAAAAAGAAAAATACTGCATTTCAAATGCACTCTATTTTAGAATTCATAAGCAGCCTCAAACTCTGTGGCAGTCATGAAATTTGATTTCCTTATTCAGATATTCCAGTATATTCCTTCCCACAATAAATTCGGTAAGTATTTTTTTTCATATCCTGCCCAAGTGACTTCCACTGTGCGGCTGAGCTTTATCTATCCATAACTGGAAATGTTCTTGCATCCAAAACACTTAATGTTGTATATAATTTTAAATACCAAGGACTATCCACTGATTCCAGTAGGTTTCTTTGCATGTTTAAACTTATGTGTGTGCTGAAAAACTTTGTTGGAAATAGAGCAAAATCTCCGTCACCTGTATACTTTAACCTGTGGACCATAATTCTATATTTTACCATGGAACATAGTTTACGTCTCCTCACACAAAACAGTTTATCTCCAGCCTGCTAGTCACAGTCACACCATAAAAACCTGCTACCATCCCACTTGAGAAAGCATGCCTGCCATTTCTTGGTGTTATTATTAAGCATTAATTGGGCCAGGAAACTGATTTAAAAGCAACCGTTCTTTTCCTTTTATATATTAGTTTCCTATTAGTTCTGTATATCATTCATAAAAGCAACTCAAGTCTGAAATGAATAAATAAGCAAAATTTTCTCAGTCTCTTGTTCTTGGGCTGCAATCTTTCCTTTTGAGAAACACAGCCCCAACCACTTTTCTATTGTGTCACAACTTGCATCTATCTTGATGTGCAGCAAAGCAGCCAGTTTTCCTGTCTTCTCTCATCCACATGATACATCAACAGCTTGTTGTTGAGGATCTTACTGTATTTGGCAGATGAAATTATGGGAGTAATGAATGTGGGAAATAAAGTCTTGTGTCCCATAGCTAAAATAGTGAGAATGGAGTATAATCTCATTACATTTACATCAGTAAAATTACTCCTGAATTTCATGGAGAAGGATCAGCTCTTCCAAACTAATAAGCTACATTGGATATTTGTGTCTTCTGGAGGTTTTAGTGTCAAAAAGAAGTTGAAACATTCTGCTAATCTCTCTTGATTCTTTTATTCATTGCATTTTATTATGTGGAATCTCAGATTCATTGTAATCATTCAATTAAATTTAATTAAATACTACCCCATCCTATCTGAGAGCCCAAGTCAGGAAAGACTCATCAATTAGTTACCGCAAGATCAAAAATCATCTCCACACTATGAACTTCACAGACAAAATTCAAACCTGATCTTGTTAATCCAAAGTAGTGAAAATTCAGGCAGTGCTGTGCACATTCATAACTGCTGTCTTAAGAAGCTAGAATTGGAATGCCATTTCTGCAATCCATTTCTAGCAATATTTTAAGAATATAATAAGACGTTATTTCTTTATCAGACAAGCAGAATTTTGAGCTAAATGATGAGCTAAATTGTGTTACTTAGCTGCATGAATTATTTACTTGGAGTAAAATAACTACTTTTGCTCTCCTGCATATTTGAAGATTTTCTAATTTTTTTCCTAAAACTTTTGTAGGATAATTTTCTTTTGCTTCCCCAATATTTCTTTCCCAGGGCCTCAAAAGATCCAGCAGCAATTTGTATAAAAATATTTATTCATTATTTTAATCATTAAATAATTTTGCTCAGCTCTTTCTTATACATCACTGCTATTCAAAAATCTTCAGGTCTTTAGAAATTGCGTCACCTCAGTTTAATTTACAGGCAAATGAAGACACAAAGCAATAAAGTAACTGGACCCACACTAACCACTTTGCCAATTTGTCTGTGGCAAAGTCAGCAATGGCACCAAGGTCTGCTATATTTAATTGCACAGACACTTTCACTAAGCCATTCATTTCTTTTTAACTCCTAGGGAATAGTGGATGGCACCTAGGGACTTCAGCAGTGGTATTACAACAGCCCTGCTTAGCTGCATTTGTCTCAGGAGAGAACCTTTTGTCTTCTGTGCACTTTCCTGCAGCTTGTATAAGGACTGCAGATAATTCAGAGGGAGCATTTTTTCTGGAGCAATTTTCATTTTCCAAAGAAAGGAACGTACTTATGCCTAAGGAAGCCTCACAGGTAGGTGGAAATATACGCAATTCAATATTAAGACCCTTTAGGTGGCCTTCTCCAAAAACTCCCAGCATCATGGAAGGACATTAAAGACACCAACACATAGCTGGCATATGTGGCACCAGACAAGACCTACAATAAAGACTTCTCCTTCTGAAACAACAGATGGGGACAGACAGGATACCTTCGGGCATCCTAAATGACACAAGAGACCCGTGTTTAGACATCTGTATACACCACCAGCCACTGGTCACCTAAATCTAGGCTCTGCTGACTGCACTGACTAGCTCTCCACTGACTCCAGCACAGCTAAGATACCAAGAGCCTATATACACTTCTACCTCAGTACCTAAATTTAGCTGTTAAACTTCAAACCATTTAAAATGCAGTTGAAACTTCTAACTTCCATGCATAAAGTCAATGACAGCTGTCCCTCTGTACTTGATATCTCAGATGAAGTGAAAAAGACACAGCCACTTCTACAAGTCATTTCACTTGGCATGCCAACTGCATTTGCAAAAGGTCTAAATGTGTCTTCTCTAGAGAAAGGTGTTTCTTTGGCAGTGATCATTGAATAGAATCGTAGAATCTTTTAGGTTGGAAAACACCTTTAAGATCATCAAGTCCAACCACTAACCTCACACTGCCACGTCCACCACTAAAATACGTCCCTTAGCAGCACATTTACTTGTCTATTAAATACCTCCAGGGATGGTGATTCCACCACTGCCCTAAGCAGCCTATTCCAAAGTTTCATAACCCTTTCAGTGAATAAATTTTTCTTAATATCTAATCTAAACCTTCCCTGGTGCAACTTGAGGCCATTTCCTCTTGTCCTATCACCTGTTCCGCAGGAGAAGAGACTGACCCCCATCTCACTACAACCTCCTTTCAGGTAGTTGCAGAGAGCAATAAGGTCTCCCCTCAGCCTCCTTTTCTCCTTTTTCCCAGCTCCCTCAGCTGCTCCTCAAAAGACTTGTGCTCCAAACCTTTCAGGAGCTCCATTGCCCTTCTCTGGACACACTCCGGCTCCTCGATGTCTTTCTTGTAGTGAGGGGCCCAGAACTAAACACAGTATTCAAGGTCCAGCCTCATCAGGGCCAAATACAAAGGGTCAATCATTTTCCTAGTTCTTCTGGCCATACTATTTCTAATGCAAACTATTTCAATTTTATGCATGTTTCTGGTGGTCTGATATTTTCCTTCATTAAGCACCATAGTTTTTCTTTTTAATTGTGGAAATCGTGCTCCAGATGTTTCTAACAACGTCAGAAAAAAATCACCATCTGAACACTCAGCAAACAGACAGAAAAACAGGCTAGAGGGGAAAGGGTTCATCTGTCTATATGCAGACACATGCAATATAAGCATCGTTGTTTGAGCTAATCACTTCCTTTGCTAGGCCAGAGAGAAAGAGTTCATAGAGAGCCCCTTGGCCGCCAGATCTAACATTGCAGTTAGCCTTCTTAGAGCAGAGGAGTGCTCTAGATGACATCCAGACATCAGCTACAGCCTAATTTTTTATCAGTTAATTCTTCTGATTTTTAGTCCTAAATATACATTTATTGAGCTGTGACTCATCTGAGCTGTTTTGAACATCTAGGTTAGAAGAAAAGCACTTAAAAGCACTTGCATTTCTCCATTGACTATAAAAGAAGACTAGAAAATCAGCTTGGATGTAGACTTGTAAATTGAAAACCTATCCATTTGATTAGCAGTTTCCTACAGGCATTGTTTGGAGCAGAGAATGGGGAGGCAATATTCTAACTGTCTGATCCTCTGTTTAGGACCAATATGATTTTAAAGACTCTGGTTTGTATATTTCAATAATATTACATAAAGACAAAAAGCAGCAGTTTATTATTTTTTTAATTACATTCCCGCCTATGGCCTAAGTTAGAATTATTGAGGTTAAAAGTAGAGGCAAAACTGATTCAGTGGTTCTACATTTCCTAACATAGTCTGGTGTTTCAATCTATCAAATCCTGTAGCATCAGCTGACTATGTAATGAGGTTTGCTGTTGTGAGATGCAACTGACATATGTACTAGTGAACTAAGTAGTAACATTGCCCTTAACCGGCTGAGTATAACAGCCATGCTATTATATTCTCATTTAATCAAACAATGGATAAATGCATCCAACATTCTTATTAGGGATAGTCTACAGTACATGCCAGCTCCCCAGCATACACAAGAATCCCATCGGAAAATATTAGGAGTCCCCATCAGGAATAACAGATAATCAAACTCCAGCGTTCAGCCCCTGGAATCGTTCAATTTAAGAGTCTAGAATTAGGATTAAATACCCAAAGGTTTCCTGTATGAAATATCACTACAGCTGTAAATAATCTCCCTGATTTGTTAGGAAAAAAAAAGTAACAAGATCTGAGTCACTTTTGTTTTATCTGTGTTGCTATGAAGGCAACTCTTGGTGTGCAGTTTGAGCCAAATCTGTCAGTTATTTCAATGAAACATTTAATTGTACAGAGAAGAAGTCAGGGCCATAGAATTTGTATCAGGAATTTAATTCCTCCAGGGTCTTCCAAAGAAAAATTCTCATCTATAAAATCATAAAATGCATTTTCTGCACGGAGTGTAATTTCATTACAATATATGTTAGTGAAAAAGCCTAAAAACTGGGAGTTTTCCAGTATGAAGTCATCACGTTTGAACATCCTGTTCCTAATCTGTCTGCCTTATAAAAGTTTCGCAAAGGATAGAACTAAATTAAAGATAAACTTTCAATTCCATTTTAGCTATGTGATGTTATTAGACTCACTGAAAGCAAATTCCAAAATGGCACAGTGTCTATATTGTTAATTATACTTTGTTCACAAATATGAGCTTAATTGTCCATGTCAAATGGCAGCGTCACGTTTAATTATGTAAAATATAAAGCATCATTAATTCATGTTATGGACTGAGTTCTCCTAAGTATAAGAGATGCCATCTCTGGACCAACTACAAAACACGCACATCTGCTAGAGTCAACAATGTCGTTTTGTAGACATTCGTAATGTTCCTTCTCACTGAAGACCAGAGTATTTCAGCATTTGATGGTCAGCTAGAAGTAAACAGGGCAAATCAAGAACTGAACTTGTGTTATAAGAAGATATTAAACAAACAGTTTCAGTGCAAGTAGACATATGTGTCTAACTGCCTGTGCTCACAGTTCTGTAGGAGCCAGGAGCTGATTATGAGAAAGGACAAGACAATTGGGGTTTTTTCCATGATTAGGACTTGCATAGCCCAGAATTTATGGCCCCCAACCTGGTGCTTCCTGTGGCAAGGAAGAAAGTTTATATATGTGGATCTGGATGCACATAATATTGTACATCCTAAAGAAAACAGTAGCTCAAAGGCTGCTTCATCCTTCCTATTCAGGGGCAGCTGAAACAAAGCCTCAGGGGCACTTGACCACACTTGTTAGAAGTTGAAAGAGCTTCCTTAGTCCCAGACCCTTGAGGTTTCCCTTATTTTGTCCTCACCTGGCAGCAGGAGGAACACCCAAGTTTCTCAGAGGGTTCCCAGGAATTCCCCAATTATCTTGTCTATTGTCTCCACAAGATCCAGAAGTTCCCAAAGCAGAACTCAGAGGCTGCTGCACAAGTTTCTGCTGCCTCAGCTGTGCTCATGAACCTCCTTGAGATCCACGCATTTCATTCAGGACTCATTAATAAAACAGCAGAGAGCAGAACAGGGGATTTCCCAGTCATGCCTCATTATTTGATTAAAGGACCGAATTTCTTCACACTTTTTCTCCTGCTGTCCCCACAACGTCTGCGGGGTTGTCCCATAATCTCAGCTGCAAGGAAGTAAACTGTTTCTGCATATTTAGTTAATAGCTAGCTGGTTCAGTCATTCCTATGGGAAAAGGAGTCGCTGAGTCTGAAGAACTTCAGGCTGAGGAGCTCAGAAATCCTCCATCCTTGCTGAAAACAATAACCATCACAGTTCTTACAGAAACGGCAGTTTCCTGTCTGTCTCTTGTCTTCAAATGGAAAATGAGCCAGCTGCCTGTATCTAAAAGCAGAATTCAGGTGTCTGAATATAACTTTTACATAGGTATCTACATCTAAGAGAGAAGGAGGACTTTAAAGACTTTATTGACTCTCATCAATGTTTCTTGATAAATATCTTCTATATCAATACACTAGTGTGAAGCATCTGTATGTTGCCTTCCACTGTACTGGGGTATGCAAATAAGGTGTCAGTAGAATTCTAGAGTCAGTGACTCCATTCTCTTTTCTGTATTCGGCTTTTATCTGTTTGCAAAAACATCTCACATGCCCCCTTTCTTGTCCCATAGTACATTACAGGGAAGGAAATGCCCGGACTTAGAAGAGGAACTCCAAAGGAGAAATATAGTGCTGTAACAGGAATAATAGTATGGGGGTGAGTAATGTGTTTGCAGCAGCTCACTTAAGTAGAACTGAATGGTGCAGTTGGATTAGGTTTTCCTGAACAAGCATGCCATAGCATCTCAACAAGCTATGATGACACTCTGGACAGCAGTTTTGCCAAAGAAAACATCTGGATCATAAAAGGCCTGAGGTTGTAGAAGGAAGAGTGGCAAAAGCAACACCCAGCCAATAGGTAGAAGACACAGCATCCATCTTGTCCCATAGAGCACAAAACCAGACCTTGGGTGAGTTCACTAAGGGAAATATCCTCCATATTTCCTCTTCTTATTTGCCCTTCCTAAGCATTTACTATTTATCCCCACTAGAGACAAGATACATTTGTATTGCATATGGATTAGCATAGACCAAGGACCATTCCTGATGTTGCAAGTTTTGGACTTGGCCACTGGTTTGGGAAAGCAGGGAGCCAGAAATATTAGCCATATTTGTGCAAAAGAACAGTCCCCAGTTAATTTATTAGTTATAGGTATTTGGCTTGGCTCAGAATCGTTATTCTTATATTTTAAACTTAGTCAAGTCCATAGAATCATGAAAAACAGGGACGAAAGGGACTCTTGTGTTACCTACTTCATACTTGTTCCAAGGCAAGATCAGCATCACCTAAACCACTCCACAGATAACTATCAAATCTGTCATTATTAAGCAATACTATAATATGATGACATTTCTGCAATCCATTCATCTATTCATGCTTTTTATGCAGGAAGAATTACCCTTGGAAGAAGTTTTGCAGCGGTGCTGAACTGCCTTTTAATTGCTTCTTTCAGTATATTTACCTGTAGGCAGTTTCTTCCAAGACATCTTCTCTGGAGAGTCAGCAAATGCATGGATGTTTATTTTTTTTTTCATGTGATGAAGCTTTGAAAAGAGTGCAAGGAGGAAGGTGGTGATGGCTGGCTGGACTTGGATTCAAGATCATGTCTAAGGCAAAGTGAAAGTAGAAAAGAATCAGATAGTTCCTAATAAAACTATGAACAACTCCAGTTAAACATTCCTTGTGGCTACACAGTTGGAAAACAAGCTCCTTCCAACTTTCCAGATCTGCTGAGGTTGTCGTTGCTTGCACTAAGAAGTGGTGAGTGGTCATAGTCCTGAAACCTGCTGTGTTTCATTCTGCTACTGTTGAGCTCAGGATAGTAGAGTGATTTGCTCTCTCGGGCCCTGTAATACACGCTCAGTTTCAGAATGAAATCTGCCTTCTGAACAGATTTTCCTCTCCTGCAAAAGAAAAAAAAAATTTATTTCCCTCCTTTTACTTGGGAATCAAACCCTTAAAAAGAATTTTTCTCATTGCAGCCTACTGAGAAAGGCAAATAGGGGTTATTGCTAAACTTTATAACTTATACTATTAAATGAATTTATTTAGAAACCAATCATTTAAGAACAGAAAAAAAACCAGAGGGTTTCATTCCAAGAACATTGCCAATAATAGCTGGAATTGAGAACACTGGCTTTGGTGTGCTTTTTCTGAATATGGCATAATTGAAATGACATGTTCCTATGGAAAGTTCTATATTGATGAAACTGCATTTTCTCTTTTTTTTTTTTTTTAAAAAAAGAAGTAACATTTTTTGGTCCTGAGCACACGGAGTTAAGTTTTTGCAGTATCTCAAAAAGAAAAGTATAGATAGGATTATCTCTAAATTATCCTCCCACACAGTAGACAGGTGTCAAAGATCAGGAGTATTTCCAGCATTAAAACTTTTATAGTGCCCTTTAGCAGCTTGTGCTTCAGCATCTGTGTCTTTTTGTTTAGCACATACAATGCAGTGGGACCAAACAAGCCAAAAGTCCTTTGTGTGAAGAGCTCTATAATGCACACTCAAAAGACATTCTTTTGCCTGCATCAGCGTGACTGTAGGAGAATGAAAGCAAAACAAATGAATGTGGGACTGGAATTGGAGTGTATTCATAATTCTCCTAGTGGTTAACATATCGTTTACTAGCAGGTGCTAGAAAGATCTGACCATACACATAGACCAGAACATTTCATGTCAGCTCAGCAGTACTTCTGTGGCCTTCAGTATTTTCTTCCAGCCAGAACTCGAGACGCTGTCACCCTCCAAAGTCCTGTGCAGATGGAGCTGCAGTTCTGATCAGAACAGCAGCTTTCTATGTCTTTCTAAAGTTCATCCTTGCTTTTCAAGAGACAAATAAATGCTCTGAACTGCTGGACTAGGGGGAGGAAATGCCCAGTGCCTGTGCTGCAGCATGCAGTCACCATCTGCTGAAGAGAGAGCATGCCATCGTGTGGTGATACGGCCTCACCACACCATTTTAATTTTTCACCACCATATAGATGTAGCAGAAGATAAACATACAGTGAGGGAAGATCCTTCAGACCCCACCAATTTCCCCATTCCCTTTAATTCACTGGGAGGTGCCTCAAGGTTTTTCTGTGTGTCCATACTATTGCTCCACTCGTCCAGAGCTTTTGGAGGCCACCACCAGCAAAAAGTATACCGAGGCTGAAAGCTGGGGTGCCACCATGAAGATGTGACTTACTCCCCTGTGACACAGGGAAGACCCCTAGAACTTCTACCACCTCTGTGAGCTTCACCAACCTCTTCACCCTCCCGTGACAAGGGTGATTTCTCCATGCCACGAGCCTGGCCAGCATTAGGGAGCCCAGGTCTATTCACAAGCATGGTCTCGTGGCTTTCTCATCTCCACTGCACCTGCAGAGAGCTGGTGCACAGAGGTGGAGCCAGGCAGGAGCACAGTGCCCTGCCCTCTGTCTTGGGCATCACAGAGATGGGAGGTGCCAGCTTCACCAGTGTGGTTCTGCTAAGAAGGTCTTGGCAAAGTGATTCTTGCGAGGTGAAGGTTTACTTTGGCTGCGGATGGGGGCTGAAGTGTCTGGAGCTTGCCCATGCTTGGCTCCACCCTGCCTGATCTGTGTTTCTCCTGGCTATTTGGTGCCCATGCTGGATCCTTCCTGAAAGAGAATTGGCCTCATTTGAAATACAGACATAACCACAAGATGTCATCTGATCTTGATAATGTTACTGACTTTCATACTGTAGAATTCCCAACATCTAATTTTGTCTTTTGTCCATGGTATTCAATTTTAACACTTCTGCAGAGCTTCTTAGAAAGGTGAAAATATGTTTGATATCCCAGTGAGCATACATGGCAGGGAAAGGGCCACAATGGGATATGAGTATCATCAATGGGGAGGTGGGAAGGATTACTGGAGGAAATCATTTGTCTTAGTAAATTTTTGGAGGTTAAAGAGGTGGAGAAAAGAGGCAGACTTTGTAGACTTTGCAGGAAGTTGACACATCTTTAGAGGGTGACTTTTATGAACACTTGCTTGCCTGAGACATTTCCATCATCTCCAGACAGATTGTTTTAAATCTAATCCTTGAACCACTGCACTATTGATCGCAGCCAGTCACAGAGAAAGTAATTGGATCTGTCTTATTCCTCTCACAGTTTCCTTTCCCCCTCTTCCACCTCAAAAAACCTCTCCTTTGATTCCCCTCCAGCCTGTCTCCATGTCCACCTGACCCTTCAGGTGACATTACCCCTCACAGGAGAGGAAACTACAGAAGCTACAGTATTTTCTTCCTCCCTCTAGATGGTGCCATGGGCTTTCCCTGGGTAAATTAGCACCTCCTAAAATCGAGGCTCTGATGGAGTGAGATTCACCCCATTGCAGGTAGATCTCAGTGGCTGCTCTGGCAGAGGCTGTGTTGCCTTATGGTCATGGGATGAAAAACATAATAGAAAGTTTAATCTTTTTCTTTTTTCTTCTTCTTTTTTTTTTNGTGCGTGCAGTCTGGGAACACTGAATGCCCTTCCTGGTTGTAAGATCTTTGATCTCTTCCTTCCTTTATTCAATGGATCATTGGATTCCATTTTCTCTCCATCCTTTTTTTATTGCCCAGAGTGGTCCATCTTGGTAGAATATAAAACAAATTATATGAGAGCATGAAACTGACCTTTGAGACCCAAGCAATATGATTTACCTGTAGATAATGCTATCTGAACTAATCAAAGACTTTTTATCATCAAACAATGGAACTAGAGGTCATTCCTCCTGGCCTAAAATCTGAAATAGGGCAGTGCCATCACCACAAGAAAAAACCTGTTTCTCTCCAGGGACTGGAAAGTGAGCCTCAGATAAATAGTTTCTGTGTGTGTGTGTGTTTGCACCTAAATTTAGGTGAGACTACTAACATTTAAAAGTTCCAAAGCAGCTCAATGGCATTTATTTGTTCTAAGTACCAGGCACAACACAGGTAAAACACAGACATGAATAAAATAATTTTGTTGTGGTAAACCTTGAAGGACACTGTAATCCCAGCCCACAGGAGTGGTAGATTCATTTTAATAATGAAAATATTAATTCTGAGCCAAACTTTTCCTGACCAGGAGATGATTCATGTGTGGATCAGAGTCCAGTTTCAGTGGCTGAGTCTTGCCTTGTTGGCCTGAAGAACAACTCCAGTGAGACCCACGTAATTCCCACATTTATTCCTGAGTAGGCTTGCTCTACTTTGGCATGTTGTATGCCCAGAGGAGAGGATGACACAGAATCAGGCCTGAGGTGTGTAGCTTTTTGGGCCTGGGTGTCACAGTGAGCAGAAGGGAGCATAGTTCTGGGCAGAGAGCATGAGAAAAGTGACCCTGGGACACACCTGGGATGGTGATTGCAACAAGTCCCAGCAAGGGGTGCGCTTTGCCACCACATATTTTTTTCCCTCTCCCTTCCATCTGTAGGTGTCATGGAGCAATAAAAATAAATATGCCTTTCCGAGAAAGGATTTGTAAGCTCAGCATTGCAATGGCAACCTGCAGCTGCAGTTGTGTTAGGGAGGCACAGTCTACCCCGGTCTTTTTATTTCCTGGGAAATGCATAAATCACTGTTTCCTATGTCACTCTGAAGCAATGTCATCAGTAATGTTTCTCCTCTATGGGGGAGTGGGAGGAAATTGCTAGTGGCGATACCCAGTGGCGATATGCAGCTTTTATTTACATGAGAAAGCAATAAAATTGATCATTTCTGAACAAAAGTCACTTGGCTGGAGTTCAAAGCAGAAGGGTATGTGGGGAACACTGCTCTCTAACCCCCACAGGCAGGGACCGCTAGGCACTGGCCTGGTCTATGCCTCGGGCAGGTCATTTACTCTCCCATATTTTATTTTACCCACAAGAAAACAAGGCTCTTAACATGAATTGGTTTCAGAAGTCTTGTGATATTTAATTAGATGATCTTGTAAAACGAGAGAGAGAGAGCTCTGAATGGCAGGGTGGAGGTATCTTCATCTGATGGGCAAATGTTAAAGCAGAGACATCCAGAGACCACTAACAGAGCCCTGCTTACAGTCCTGACACAACTTGATTTTAAAACCATATTGAAAAAGCAACAGCAGTAAGCACAGAAAAGAGCCACGGATTCAAGGGCTGCAAAAAAATGTCTTACACTGGGAAGCCTTTAAGAAGCCTTTATTTGTGTAAAATGTCGGAGAGTGTTTGAAAGTACAAATACATTTATGGGAAAAAAAAAAGTAGCAGAAAGCACTGACAGGCTTTTGGAGCTCTTAAGGTCATCTTAAGGTCCAATATGTGGAAATTAAAGCTGAAGAATTACAAATTAAAAGCTGGCATGTCTGCTGACAGTGGACATGCCTAGCTACTGTGCAAGCGTATAAAATCATAGAATCATTTCAGCTGGAAAAGAACTTTAAGCTCATCAAGTCCAAGCATGGATCTTCAGAGCAGCACTTGGGAGTATTGTGCATCGGCCAAACACCAGTCTCAGGCGTGCTCCTGGCTCGCTGCCGGCCTCGCAGGCTGAAATGTAAAGGCTGGGGACAGCAGAGATCAGATTAACTGAGTTCAAGATCATTCCTGGCCTTAAACAACCTGCACTCCTGAGCCTAGGCTGGGTTAAGAAAGTGCAGTTTCACTGAAAACAAACTGAAACCTAGTTTTCTGTCCCTAGGAAATACCTTCTGCTGTAGGAATGGGATGAAGAAAAACTCAAGTTATCCAGTAACTATCCTCAGTAGCAAGTTAATTCTTATTTAACTGGCACTGTGTAGAGGGAAGGATGGTGGAAATCATTAAACCTGCACAATCAGTTGCTTCAGTAATCCACTGGAAACTTGGAAAATCAAGTTGAGCCATAGCAAGATGAAAGGATTTTCCTTCCCACGTTGTGACCCAGTAATGAGAGAGCAGGGCTGGTTTGCTGATGGGAATATTAAGTGCTGTGATTTTTGAGTGAGACAAGGCTTGTGGGGAGAGTTAAGATCTTTTATTAGATCAACAAGTGTAGCTGGGAAAATTAGTTGGATGTTCAGGCAGAGAGGCGCTGCTTCAAGACTAAGCACAGAACTTGTCTCTTTTTACCAGCTGTAGCACCTGATCAGATTAAAATTATTATCTCTATCACACACTGTCCCAGTTGTGCCTTTAGCTTGTGATGGCTAAAACAGCTTCCACCTTGGAGATTTCAAAAGCCATTTTCACTTCATTCAGTCTCTTTTTCTTCCAAATTACATATTTATTTACACAAATCCTTCAGAAATAGCAATTATGGGGGTTTTCTCCATTGTGATACGAACCCTCCAATACATTTTCGTGGCGTAACTTCACTCTGGCAAATGCTATCCCACTCCCTCTGGCTATTTCCACCATGTGTAGTGCAAGGTCAGGCTGGAGAGACAAGGCAGGAGCAGCCTAGAGCTGTCTGGGGAGCAGCCCAGCCTCTGTGCTGAAAGAAGATACCTGAATAACTGCTTTGCAGGCAATTCACATTTCTGTGAAGCAGGAACATCCTAAACAGCCTGGGTGAATCAAGGCCTGAAAGTGCCTGGGTCTAACCTTGTTTTTGTCAGTGCATTTTTCTTCCCTTGGGATGACTGGCTCAGACACACCACTTTATGCTGCAGAGATGTGGTGTTGACTATCTGTATCCCACCTGTATTTAACCTCATAGAAGGCATTAGGCTCTTTATGCTGATTGTCCTCCCCCCTCTCCAGCTTGTTGGTTGCCCTGTCTCAAAATGTGACTTATCATAGCCATGCTCCCCCAGGTTTTCATAAGGAGAATCATAGAATCTTTTAATAGTTCAGGTTGGAAGGAACCTTAAAGATCGAGTTCCAATTCCTCTGCTATGATCAGGGGGGACACCTCCCACTAGATCAGGTTGCTCAAAGCCCCNAACCAGAGCATTCACATTTGTCAGTGGTTGTCAGAAGAATAGACAGGCCAGCAAAGTACACACCTGAATGTAGCTACTGTATTTTCTGAGGGACCATTTCTTTCTGCAGACGCCATAAAATGTGTACTGCAGCTCTAGCAGACCTCCTTAGAGACGAATGGCATCTGAAAGTGTAGCTTGCTGCAGCAGCACTGCCGGGAGAGCAAGTTCAAAGGCATCCAGCTCTCTCTGGAGGATACAGCTATGTTAGACCCTGCTGGATAGATGACTAGGTACCTGTTTTAGCACCAAAGTATTACAAAGAGCTTTTTCTGCCCCAAGGCAGTAATTTGCTGAAGCACATTGGCCGGATGAAAAGAAAACTTTCACCCCATTTTTTTACAAAACACTACATTATGTCATCTCTGAAAAGAGCTCTATTGTATGTGTGGGCCATGGCAAATATGGACGGAAGAGAACTGAAATGACAGCTTGTGGTGCTTGTATAAACACATGTTAACCCTGCATGTCCAGGGTTTCAGTTGAACTCCAAAACCTGGCTTATACCAGATGCCTTGAATTGGGATCAGTAGGTATTGTGAGTATTGTGAGGCTCCCTATTGTATTTTTTAAGTGTGAAACCTGTCTTTTTTTTTTTTTTTTTTTTTTTTTTTTTGGCTTTATAGCAAGACTGGGAAATTCAGGAAAACATCCTAGATTTTTCTCTCCAGGACAGTTGGTATGCTGTGTCGATTTCCCATTTGTATAGGTTGGGGAATATTTTTAATCTAGACTGCAACTTGGAATGACACAGAGCAAAAAGCAAATTAGATTTTACCCAGGCTAATTCTTCTCTCATTTCCTCCAGTTTTACACCATTGACATTAACATGGTTAGCTTTGATTTACATTGGTACAAATGAGAGAAAATGGACCCTTGAAGGGTTTTCTTTAATTCAAAGCAGCTGGGCAAAAAAAAGGTGGAGTGGGAAAATCCTGTTTTCCAGGAAAATGAGGGCTCACAAAGCCATTAGCTGTCCCTAAAGATATCTGCTTTAATGCGTTGCTTTAGACGTGTAGTTAGCAATTCTTGCTGAATCTAAAACCCACCATGAATGACTGATTTCCTTAAATCAGTAAATTAGTAAAACGCCCGGGATGGGCTGGAAGATGCTCACTTTTAACCGGAGCTTACACATTTTCATTTTACCTACTTCTCAGTGCCCACCCTGGATCACCAAGCAGGGGAATTCATTTGTTGTCAAATTACTGAAATAAACAAGCTAATGCAGTAGATATAATCTAACCGAAATCATAAGATATTATTCTATATAAGCTAGGAAATTGTTTCTCACATATTCTGTCAAAGTTGTAGCCTTCTCAATCTGGTAACTTGCTGAAAATTGCTGTTAGCTCTTAATAAGACCTGGGGGAACTCAGCAATTTGCTGTGTTGATTAACATGCATTAAGTAGAGGGACAATAATTCTCTTGTAATAGAAGCTGTGATTTAGCAGATAAGAGCGTAATCAAGTAGGTCTGTATGAATCTGCACATCAGTTTTATATCCTCATCTTTTATCCACTTTGGATGCTCAATACCTTTCACTGTCAAATCACATTCATTTAAACACCAGCATATGGGTCTCAGTGCCTGCCTTTAAGCACTGGATTTTGATATTTTCTAATATTTTCCTAATCTGCTTGGCATAATTTCACTGCAGCAGTGGTTTCCATGCTTTGGACCTCTGGGTGTCTAGAATAGCTTCTGTGGGGAGTGTTGTTGTGACGCACAACACAGAGCAACAGCTTTTTATTCCCCCCAGACTGCGGATAATCCACATTTATGCATCTGAGAGCAGGCTTGTCCCTCGAGTGGCTGCTATTCTGCAAGCTGCTCAGGAGACATCTATTACACAGGGCACTGTGCATTTCCATGAGCGGCAGCACTGGGGGATTTTCTATTTGGATATTCCTGCCAGGGAACCATGGGAGAAGGATGGCAAGAAAACAACTCAGAGGTAGAAAATGCTGTTGCAGCAGGCACAGGAACATGAGATGTGGCTCTAGGGGGTAGCACAGGCTGTGACAATGCCACCAGTGGGGACCAGCCAAGGTTGTCAGTGGAAGGAACCATGTTGGTACATGGAAAAAGAAACACTAACAGATGTGCTGCCTCCCGCAGCCAAAAAGCCAGACATCTTGGGCCAATTTCCTTCTTTTTCTTTATTTTTTTTAAATAAAGGAAGCATAACACAGTCACTTGTGATCTGCTTGACATGGCAGACCAGGAAACAGACCACTCCCTTTCCCATCTTTCTAGCTCTGATAGTCAAACATGGAAATGGATTTCCTTGTTTCCTTGTACCTTGTCTCCTTGGCCATGAGCAAGTAAGGTACCGCGGGCTCCCTCTTGTGATGGAAATGAGGGAGAAGAGCTCCAGCCACGAATTGCATTACCCAAAGAATTTATTGAATTTGGGCAGGGCTACACAACTCATAACTTTTACAGGGCTTGTACAACATACTGGTCTCATTTGGTAGCCTGTCACACACTACAGTCCTCCTTGTCTGGTATGTCCCCAAATCCACCAAGAGGATGCCAGAGGAGGCCAGTTAGATATGGCTACTTCATGTGGTATGCATTAGCAAATAGGGTGTTTTGAACCCAACTGCAAGCCCTTTGGCTCCTTAATACTGAATTTGCTGCAGAAAGAGCAAAACACAGATGGTTTTATTCATCATGCAGTCTGTCTTCTGCAGTCGACCCTTTAACAGCTCAGGCTGGATCTTTCAGGCACCTGAGGGAATTGCCAAACCCCAGATCCAGACCTTATCACTCACCCTGCTCACTTCCTATGTGCTACAGCCCATTAACACCACTCCCCTCCAGACCTCAGCTCGTTCAGTTCCACAGCGGCAAGGAGCTGCACAGCCAGCTCCGCTGCTTCCCCTTATTGCACCATCATCTGCGAAACACCTCACCTAAAAGATTATGCAACTCAAAAGCCAAAAATAACTTATTTCCCTGCTCTTTAGGGTTTTACAGTTGGCTGATGCAGAGGAAAGCCTGGGACTGAGGGACAGAGTGCAGATTAAACTGAATTTAAGCAACAATTATGCTTTTCCTCTACAGAAGAGCCACACAGGGAGGGACTGTATTTTCTCACCTTTGGCTTGCACTCTCATTCCAAGGGAAGAGAGAGGACGTATCACTGCCTCAGCAGACCTTGGGAAGCAAGTTGTGGTGGTTTGGGTTTTTTTTTTTTTTTTTTTTTCATTTAAATCACAGTTCATACAGCCCTGGAATGAATGAGCTGCTACCTGAGGGGTCACAGCCTCCACGTAGCCATGTGTTTTCAGCTGCTTGGCCAAATGTCTTCTTGCTCCTAAAATATTTGCAAGAGCTCTCAGAGTGAAAAAAAAGGGACTTTTAAAAATTTTTTGCAAGATGTGAACCTCTGGTTCAACAGAACTTACAGAATTGTCTTTTTAGCACCTCTCAAATGCTACAGGAGACATGGGCAGCCTCCAAGGAGAACCTTGATTGGAGACACTAAGTAGAAGATGATTCCTCATTCAGAACTGAACTGAAACCTTAGGAGGAGGTGAAGCAGCTGACAAGACATTTTTCTATAGCAAAATCTCTCACCATTTCCTTTTATTTTTTTTTTCAATCTGCTATGCTCTAGGGGATTGCAATGCAATGCTCTAAATTTCATAATGGAATAGAAATTACCCAAGTTGTTTCCCTTTGAATGGCTTTGAAGCTAATACTCCCTGATACACTTCACATCAGTAACACAGAGGCATTTCATATGAGGTTTTGTTTTTATTAATCCTCACCTCACTGGCACTCAACCAATGAAAAATCGTGCAGGAAAAGATGTGAAACACTAACAGGAAAACGGAAGAAAAACCCCCAAATCAAAGATATTGGTAATAATTCTAAGTAAAGGCAACATTTAAAAAAAAAAAAAAACCTAACTGGATTTCAGGACATTCTTCAAACATGACTGTACCATTTCTTAATACTGATAATCCTTCAGACAGCTTCAGCAGGATTTAATAGGAAATTACCTTCCTGAAAGTCATGCATTCATATGACATGTAAGACAGTTGCTTATAATAAATGTCCATCTTAGAACTCCTGGCACATTTAGCTTATTTAAGTGCATCTGAATTCAATTGTGAGAACAAGATGCAGCTCCAATTGTATTTTACTAATGATTTGCTATGAGTTTGCTCAGATTGTTTAGATACCTAGAAACTAGGAACCACATATGCAGGACACCCACCACCACAGATGCCCTTAAACCCCGAGACAAAGATAAAAAAGGATCTTCTACATAGAGCAGTTTTTTGCATGCCCCAAACTTTTCCATATGTGGCTGCACACAAGTTAGTTCTTATCTCAGAACTAGAAACTAGAATTACAGCCACAAAAATACAGCATCAAAAAAATCGCTCAAGGACTTTGCACATCACTAAAACACATGAAGCACAAGAGACACAAGCTGTGTTTGGAAACCAAAGCTTGCTACTGCTCTGGCCATCCCAGACAGGTAGTCCAATGGCTTGCAATAAGATGAGTCTTAAAAGCCCTGAAGTGAGGGGGTCGTCCTTCAGGTCTTATCTGAGAGACCACCTGGTGCCACTTAACCACTCTTTCTCTGCCCTGCTCCCCACCTTATGTGCAAACATTGCTGCCACTATGTTCTTGTCCAAAAAGTAGCAACATCCAGCATGGGAAACTGGGGACTCGCCCAATAATCCCCAGTGATTACCCAATTTCTACCTGGGACTTTCTGGGAAGGCAATGCTCCTAGATGGACACGTTAAGAAAGCAAATTAAATAAAATGAGGCACTGAACTGTTTCAATAAAGGAGGAGATTACAGCTTGCCTTTTGCTTGGAACTTCTTCAACCCTTCAGTTTGTTTTCATCCTGAACACTTGTCCTCAAAGACAGCAGAGAGACCAACCCTTCCCCAGGGGTTTCATCCATGCCAGAGCCTGGCAGTGTTCCTCCTCCGGACCATCATCCCTCTTACATGACATCTTGAGAAACAGCTGATGTTTCACAGGCCAACTCATGTCATGACCCTTCCCATATATATTTGTGCTCTTTCCTAAAAATACCACTGCCCCTTTCAACTCATGTGCCGTCCCAGAGGGAGGAGAGTCATGCACCAGCCTTCATGCTGTAGCAGAAGTTGCTGGCTGAGCCAAGAGGACAGTACAGTATGTGCTTTGATGGCCAGCAGCTCAGGGATGGATGAAGGAGAAAGGAAAGAACCCCTTTGGTTCTTCTTCTTCACTCCCTTCAAGCTACTGTGTTGCTTTAATCCACTCT
This sequence comes from Nycticryphes semicollaris, assembly GCA_013400055.1. Lineage (NCBI taxonomy): Eukaryota > Metazoa > Chordata > Aves > Charadriiformes > Rostratulidae > Nycticryphes > Nycticryphes semicollaris. The sequence goes on from VXBJ01004998.1 coordinate 136,632, forward strand.
TGGCACTATTTGGAACCACAATGCCAAGTCCTGAGTGTTTTGGGGTTTTTTTTCCAGTGTTTCAAAAGACATTGCCAGTTCTCCTCTTTGAAGACCGCCAGGAGGATATGGGGTGACAACCACAGCTTCTGCAATGGGGGCAGCTCTGTGATTTCCTTGAAAATTTAAAAAAAAATGTGATTCCTTGAAAACTTTCCAACAGACCTATGGCTGCAAAGGGGCAAGGCTCCCATCTCTTCTCTCCTCATTCATCCACTCTTCTCGGGCCTGGGGATCTCTTCAAGCTCCCAAAGACCTAGTGTAGGTGATGAGATTTCCAGTACTGGGTCTGGGAATGGTGGGAGCTTTGAAAGAGGCTTCAAAGAGGCTACAAGTTAGACATGGAGCAGTATGACTTAAAAGAAATACTGAGCCTCTCTGAAGGGTGACTCACCTCCCAGCCTTTGGGAAGAAAGAGCATCTTCTACCTGGCACAGACTCAAGGTCATGCTAGATGGGCTGTAAGTGTCATCCCCCCTCCAACAGCTCACCAGGGCCTCCCACCACAGCAGACAGGGCTCTGCTGTCTGCTTCCTTCACTGCCGATGCATCTGACATGGCCTCCCCCTCGAGAGCTGTTCCCAGAAATAGAAAAATAATTAATGGAGAGAGAAAGCATCCCCTGAACTGGAAAACCTGACTAGAATAGTCAAAGCTGGTTGCTTTGTTGGGCCTGGAGATGGGGGTAACATGCTGTGGGTATAACATGTTTGGTAAAGCACCAACACAAACACCAAGGGCCTTGAATTTATAGACTTTGAGAGGACAGCTGGGGTTTGCTCAGGCTTCCTCAAGTGGGTGCCAGTGCTTGGAAAGCAGGTGGCTACAGGAGTGTTGGCACCCAGTCTGGATGTGGTTCCCACACATCTGCGAAATGTGGGACGTCAAAGATGGGGTTGGCTACTTGTCCACCCCCTGGAGAAGGAAGGACAGCCGAATTAGCCTGGCCCCAGATGGGTTAAAGAACAAATCAGCTCCTTACAGGAGCAGAGGGAATTAGGAAAACTTCTGGGAGAGAAAAGCAATAAACCTCAATGAAGCAGGCTGAGTTGGGGGCCTTTTAAAGAGTGATTCAGCCAGAATCTAGTGATTTTGGGTAAGACTCCATGCTATAAAGAGCTCCTAAGCGGAGGTGCTGAGTGATTGCTTTATTGTTTCTTACAAACCTTGCTGTGAAATCCCTGTAAATATGTTTATGAGCTTGTTGGGGCGGCTTCCCCACTGCTGACTGTACTGTAAATAAACATGCGTGCCTTTGATTCACGGAAGTTCGTCTTCTGGACTCCATTATGGTCCCTGGCTCTGCTTCCATTTCAGATGTGGGGCCCCTCCTGCCCCTGCTCACAAGGAGTGCGACATTTCTGCTCTCCAGTGAATAACTAGAGGAATCAGGCACATGTTTAGGATTACACATCCCCATATGGCAGCCTTGCTTGCTTCTCCCTCCCTTCTTCTTCCCACCAGAAGAGCGATGTGAACCTCACCAGCTCTGAAAAAGCAGTCTGTGGAAAGGCCACCAGGTCTGGAGACAGCTTGCATGCACTATCCTCCTCCCACACAGCAAGGATATTTGGACATGACCCTCTGAGCCTGGGTGGGCAATGCAAGATCTGAGGGATGCATGTTGCTTGCAAACAAAGCAGATATTTGCAAGCATGTGGTGTGTCTAAATTTGAGGGCAACCTCAAAAAACTGTATGTATTTTGTCTTCCACTCCGCAGCTTGTTTGGAGCAACCCATGCCAAAGCAGTGTGGCCAAGGCCAGCTGATGAAACCAGCTGACAGTTCTGCCACCCCACGCTGTATGCCCTGTCCTCCTGCACAGCCAACCTGCCGCTGTACCATCACAGCCTTGTGCTCAAAGCAAGCGGAATTTGCTGCTGTATTACCCTAAAAGCCAATGGGATAGTCAGTGATAGGACAAGGGGCAATGGGTGCAAGTTGGAACACAGGAGGTTCCACTTAAATATGAGGAAAAACTTCTTCACGGTGAGGGTGAGGGAACACTGGAAGGGGCTGCCCAAGGGAGGTTGTGGAGTCTCCTTCTCTGGAGATGTTCAAAACCCACCAGGACGCTTGATCTAGGTGTTCCTGCTCTGGCAGGGGGATTGGACTAGATGATCTTTCAAGGTCCCTTCCAATCCATGATATTCTGTGATCCTGTGATTTTGTGATGTCAGGGATGTTCAGGCACTGTCAGATGTCTGGTCAAGATGTCTGCTTAAAGGGGGTTCACCACAGGGAGGGGCAGATCCTCTGCAGTCATCCCAGTGCAAGCTGTCCAGCGCTCAGGGAAGGATTCTCCAATTCCCAACACAAACCTGAAGACATAATTTTTACACATACTTATGAGTTCCCTGCCATATAAACATGTGTCCATAAAACCAAATGGTCCCAGCACACTGGACATAGCCATGAACATCAGTGAAGCCTCCACTGAGGCATCCTCATGTCTCTAAGCAAACCAGCCCCCAGCCAGGGCTTCTTCAATATCGGATGGTGTGGCACTATACCTGGATTCCTAACCAGACAATATATATCTTTTTAAAAAAAGAAAAACAAAAGAAGAAAACATCTCAGATATGCAACAGTAGCAGCAAGAGATTTTATCAGTTTCTCTGCTTCCACCCACACTCCTATTATGGAGTTAAAATATGGGGTTGGTCCAGGAAACAATATACTTCAAAATAAAAGAACCAGAATATTTGCTCATCAGTACAAACCAAACGAGAGACATACCAAACATCACAAAGAATCCTGAGAGCAAGGAAACACCTTGTGCACTCAGCGAGCAAAAAGCTCCTACTTTGTGTAATGCTTTGCAGCCCAACTGTGATCTGAAATATTTGAAGCATAACTTAATAAATTGTCCTGGGCATAAACAGGAGACCAGGGAGATATTTCTAGCTGGCTTTTGAAATTAAACAGAATCAGTGCTGCAGGACAGCAGCTCTAGAGGATGAAACACTGAACAGAAGGTTCTTACAGGGAACAAAAAGGACCTGCTAGTCAGCAAGGACCTTGAGGAGGTTTAGTATCATAAGAGACTGAAGCTGAGCAGGGGTGAAAGGTTTCAGTTGATATGTACCTGTGTATCAGCATGCCTGTGCCTGAGCATCTGTGGCAAGGAGTTTGTGAACCCAGAGAAGTGGGTCTTACCCACACTGCAGACAGGTCAGGGTGTCTTCCAGCACATTATTTCTCTGTAACACCTAGGCACTGGGTTTCTACACATGCAGGTGGGGAATCAGGTGTTGTTTTTCAAGTGGGAATGTGAGTCTCCGGTTTTCTGAGGCCTGCCAGTCATTTGGATCCTATGTATTCATCTTATGGGTCTCCCTTCTCCCTTCCCTGTCTATAGGACAGGAACAACTGTCTCCTGGTTCTCCTGCCTGCCTTGGCTATTTAGGTTGTTGGTGTCACTGCATGAAGATTGTCTCCCACTACAGGATCTTATTCAGACCCACGTACAATAAACTGAGGACCCAGGATTATTGTGCCAGACACCCTCATAGCTCCCAGATCCCTTCTTTGCTCAGGCAGGGACAAAACTAACCAGGATACCAGTCTGGCACCAATAGCAGCTGGATCTCATTTGGACCACCTACACATTGCAAGAATAAGGAAACTGTCTCAAATTATTTTCCAAAAAACAGTCAGAAGAAAGCAATCAAGAGATCTCCCTAATTTCTGCCTTGGCAAAAATGTCTATTTTCTGCCTCTTTTTTTTTTTTAATCTCCGTTTTTCATTTGTGGTTTTCAACTAAACATCAAAAATAATAAGTAAGATGAGTGATGAGGAGGAGAGGTCTGGTGCTTGAAGATTTAGTTTAATGGTTTGACCTTGGGTCTCAGACTGGTATCTACAACACAAAAAGGTACCATTCCTCCTCAGCTGTCTGCAAAGACCTTCAGGGAGGAACAGAGAAGAAAGGGAACTCCCAAGAAAAAGAGAAAGCTGATGGGGCATTTCTGAGAGATTTTGCAGGGGCATCTTGGGAAACAGCAGGATTTTTCCAGTCTGGCAATTTGCAGTGCCAGTGAATGTTTTTCCAAGGCAGGCATTCAGAATATTTTTCCTGATGTGTTCACATCTTACATCTCTGGCTCAGCCTGTCTCCAAAACCTCCCATTTTTTGGAGAAGCTTAGACACCAGTCTGGACTCTCTGTTGGAGGCCCATCCTTAATTTTAACTTCTAGTTATCTGGACTATGTAACTTTGGTGAAAGGGAAATTAAGAGGATTTCCCTCTCCTGGCATGTAGTTGTCAATTGATCCCAAAAGCAACTCAGATTTACTACTCCCATTTGATAGCTCATGGGAGAGGAATCAGCTCCACAGCAGTAAGTCAAAGATGGGAAAAGGTAGTTGCCCAAGGAATGTGACTGATGGCCACAGACAGAAATGCTTTCCTTGCCGTTTTGCAGGTCAATTGCTGCACCTTAGACCTTAAGCAAACATATGGTGACTGACCTTTGGACGCTGATCTGGAGCCTCACCTTTCATCTTTCTCCACTGCTCAAGTTTTCCTCTCTCTAGTCCCATCCAAGCCATTGCAAGTATTCCTTTTTTCTTTTTCTCCTCCCCGGTGACTGCAGACTCAAGACGGGAATCGTTCAGCGTAATTCTACACCCTGAGTTATGCAGATCGTTAAGTGAATGATCTAGTGGTCCCTTCTGGCTTGAAAAATCTCTTCAGGTTAAATCCGTAATGGTAATGCTAATGTAGACATTTTGCAGATGCTTACTTTGGGACATGCATATTTGTGATTTGCTTTGGTTGTTGTCTAGGAATAATTCAGTTCCCAAATGAGCACTGACAGCCATGTTCATTAATTTATTGGCAATCACTTAATTCAGCTTAAAACAAACTTAGAAATGCCTGTCCATTGTATTTTAATATGTTTTACTTATTCATGAGGGCCCTACAAACATTGCTTAGCATGTCAGAACATTATCTTTTAAATAAGTTAGTTAAAGTCTCTTAGCTAGTGAAAAAATGTTTAATCCTGCCTCCCTAGTCTACAGGACTTGAGTGTCAAGAGAAGCCAAACTAGTATTTCTAACCAATCTGAAATTCACCTCAAAAACCACTAAATCTAATAGCTCTTCCAACTACACAAGGAATTTTGTTGTGATGTTAAGCTCTTGCAAATTTTGTCTGTTCCAGAAGATGGTTTTCCAGAATCAGATTTAAAATAGTCTGGGTTTGAGTGCCCATTCTCAGCTCCATAGGATTACGTGCCTTGCAGGATTTCTCTGTTTTAAATATGAAACTGGAAGTAGGTTATGGATTTATATGATTCACAGTTCCTTTAAATGGAGGTGATTTGTCCCCACTTTGCCAAAAGCATCTCCAAAAGATCAGATACAAGGACCTTGCTCATAACTGCACACAAAACCAACTCCAAAAGAGAGCGAATGGGGAAGGAGAGAGAGATAAATGTCCAGTTAATGCAAATGCCGCTTTATCCCTCAATCCAGATGCTTAAAAGATTTAACAAGAGGAGAGCTGCCATGTAGCCTGCACATATGTACTAAAGAACAGTTAATGTGCCCTGAAGTTTGATAATCTGAATAAAAATGGATTTAAGAAATTGATTTGGATTAACTTGATCTGCTTTTTAATGAAAAGATTTGGAATCCTAAACAAGCAGCTTAGCCACGATTAACTCATTTAAACACTTTCACAGCTAAATGTATTCCCAGCGCTCCAAACTGTAGGAGCTTTACCCTCTGGGGATTAAGCTGAACCTCCTCTGGGAGCTATCCTGCTCTTCTCCTCCATATCTGCTCACTGCAGATGGCTCCTCATCATATCACCTCCTTTCTTCCTGCCACTGTAAGTGGCTGGAGAAATCAAGATGTGGGAATTTCTCTCCATCCATTCCCATCTGGTTGCGATTTCCTCCCCACATTGTATGGTGGTAAAAAAGATGATCCGAGTCACACTCAATTTGTCAGGTCACTGAAGAAGCCCAACAATGGAGAGGCAGCCATGCAGCTGCTGCCTTAGACTGACATGCAAGTCCTTCAAGGGGAAGGGGATCTGGGACACCTTTCTGCTTACAGACTGCCCAGTAGCAACAATCAGTCCTCACAACAGAGCAACAGCCAGAGCAAGTTATGCTGCTTTGTCATTGCCTCTGGACCTGTCAGGACTCACTGTTTATGCCTGCCCTGGTGAACTAAATGAAACAAGGACACATGTCCAAAAAGCATCACGCAGCCATCCACACCGTTAGATTATTTGCATCCCCCTTGGCACTGATCAGTCCTGGGCCAACGCGCAGCGCACGGGCACAACTCACAGGTTATCACAGAGCCCAGTAGGCAGTTTGGATGCAACCAGCCTGGTTTGGGGATTAGAGGGCTTAATATAAGTATAAATTGCACAAATTCACCTCCGAGCCAAAGGATGATCCTCACCCATTTTATTTGCAAGTGTAGATGGAAGCTAATAGCAAACCAGGGATACGAGACAGTTTAGGAGTTCCTTGATGTGACAGAGATGCTGAGGAGGGGGCTGTGTGTTAATGAGGGGTGGTCAGCGCTGCGGGAAGGATGGGAAAAGGTGGTTTGCCTCCCTGTTTGCCACACAGAAAGGATTTGCCTGGAAAAAAATTAATTTTACTCCACAGGTTTCAGTGCGTGCCTGTCGTTTTGGCACAAAGAACAAGGCTATTTGCTCACAGGTAACTCAGAAGAGGCTAGCAAAGAGAGACAAGAAGTTCTCCAAAGGTGAAATATTTTCTGTCCATTAGAATGAGCTATGAATTTCCAGTGCCAGAGCTCATCAAAAGTAGTAAGTTTTTCCCACAACATTTTTTTTTCTTTTTCACTAGACTGTGATTTTTTTAATCTCCACAGGAATGTTCTGGGGTTTTGTTTTGTCTTGTTTTGTTTCTTTCCCAAAGGAGGGGGAAGATCTGTTTTCAGGACTAAAAGCACCTGGAAATAAAATGCATGATTTATACGAGACCTTAAAAAATTTATACTTTGGCTCTTTGCATTTCTTGAGGCTTACTGGTGAAAACTGGCATTTTGTGTCCAGACGCAGACTATTACTAGGCAGATGTCTAACCTTAAACTGCTTCTCATCACAGACACACAAGCTGTGCTTTCTCATCCAGACACTTGTGCTTTAATTCTTTTTTTGGCTTTACTGTTGGTTGTTTTACAGCTTTTCATCATCTTCTAAACTAAAAAATAAATAAATCATTTTTAAAAATCAGATGCCTAAAAGATGAACCCAAAGAGAGTCTTGTGAATAGAGTGCAGTCGAGTCTCTCCTGCAGGATGAAGCTGCTCTTAGTACTAAATGGCAAGAAAGTGAGCTATGGAGAAAACCAAATCTAATCAGAAACGTAGCTTCATTTACTCAAAATGAATCATGTCACTCCTGTAGAAACTCCATGTTGCTACACCAGCCCAGTGATTCAGTGCAACAACTATGAAGCTTTTTTTTTCTCTTTTATGTGCTAAAATATTTATGTAAATACAGCATTTGTCAAAGGCAATGGATTCACTCTTCTCTGGGGTAACATGCCACAGAAAGTGATGTAAAGGAGGTCTAGAGCTGCACAGAGAAGTAGGTTCCTACCCTGAACATTTAACTGTGCTGCAGTCCTCAGGATCCAACAAGGCTGTCTCTGAACTACCTCCATCCCAAGTTCTCCAGAGCCTCAAATTTTCCCCACTAGCCCAAAGAAATAACACAGAGAAATTTCAGTCTTCAAGTACTTGGATCAAGGGCAAACCAAACCTTGAAGTCTCTGAAGTCCATAGGTCAAAAAGAGATATTCCCCTGCTTATTCTTTGTGCCACCAAGAAGGACATAGGAAACACATTGCTCCAGACCCCTTAGGCCAGAGGGGCCAAAGTACCAGATAGGATGAGAAAAGGCATGAGTGGCACCTGAGAGCTGGTACCCATAAACAAAAAAAACCAAACCAAACCAAAAAACAAAGAAACAAACAAAACAAAACAATAAATCAAAACAAAACAAATCAAAACAAAAATCCCAACAACCCACACCCAAAAAAAAACCCACCACAACAACAATCACCACACCCAACAATCTCAGGCACTCGAGCATGCCCTGAAGTGCCACATCCGCACGTTTCTTAAATACCTCCAGGAATGGTGATACTGTCCATGTTCTTGTGTCAGCTATGTTGTGCCACTGTTTCTGCTTTGCTGAATGCTTAGTTTATGAACACAGATGCATAAAAAGAGAAGAATATTACACGCTACTTGTTTAGGATGTGGTCCTGGGATTTGAGGGTGGAGAGGTGTCCATCTATCAAAGCTGTGAATGAATGAGCATGGATGTATGGGCAGAAAAAATTACATGGAGAAGACCTAGAGACACTTGCTTTAGAGCACCCTGCAGTACCCAGGATCTCCCTTCTGTGTGGGGACAACCAAGCCAAGTGAGAACTGGAAAAATGTTCCTATATTGAGGATGAATACTTTAATTACTAATGTCTTCTTGGGTGGACTTGAACTAAAGCTGCACATGTCTTTTCACCGAGCATTGCTACAAGATCATCCCTGATAGCTGATAACCTTACTGCTGCAGGCCTCAGGATGTAGTCATTGGCAGCATCAGGGTTTAAGTAACTTGCCTCCTATATCCCTCTATGACACTGTGTGGCAAATGAGTAGAGGATCTTGATGGTGCTCAGAAAAGCCCTTAGAGAACAATTAATCTGTTCTGCCTTAGACACCTATCTCAGGATGACCTGAATACCTTCCAGAGGTTCTGACTTTTATATGCTGACAGAGCCACCAAAGACTAACTCACATTTTAATGTCTTATTCTTGGCCTAACTTCCTTCACAACACTATGCTAAGATTCAGTTGTACTTGGATGAAATATCCAAAGATTGTGCCTATTCTTCTCTGAAAACACAAATATATATGACCACACTTGTCCTGACACATCCAAGATGCCTGGAGACCCAACTCTTGCTTGAAACCCAACAACAGCTTTAACCATGCATTTCCTTGTTTTGTCAGTGTATTTTCTGACCTTACCTACCACACTGAGCCTTCTACAAAATCCCTCCCAAGGCACTAGCTAATTTTTCGTATTACCTGCATTCCTATCACAAGACATGTTGTGTGTTTTCAAAGCCTCATTCTGCTTGCTTGGGAGTGGTATCATACTGTGGTCTCATGGCAGTGGTTGTTTCTAGTAGTGCTTTGTGTTTGTTCTAGTGTGAAAGGAGGTTGTAGCAAGGTGGGTGTCAGTCTCGTTCCCCAACCAACCAGTAATGATGAGAAAGATGGGAGGAAATGGCCTCAAGTGTCACCAAAGGAGATTTTGATTGGATATTAGGAAACATTTCCTCTCTGAAATTGTTGTCAAGCATTGGAACATGCTACCCAGGGAAATGGTAGAGTCACCATCCCTGCAGGTATTAAAAGATACATAGACGTGGTGTTAAGGGATGTGGTTTAGTAGTGGAGTTGGCAGTGTTAGGTTTGTGGCTGGACTCGTTGATCTTAAAGGTCTTTTCCAACCTGATTCTACAATTCTGTGACTTTGTGGTTGACACACACATGCACATAGCATGGTGCAACAGGGAAAGGACCATAACAACTACCTTCTCTTCAGTCTGAGGCCTTGCTGGATGGTGCCACAGTCTGGCCCAACCCAACCAGTGGGCAGGCCAGTCCTCAGAGTATATAAACTGAGTTTTGAACATGGAGTCCTAGAGCAACTAAGAGATGAGAAGGCAATGCTGCAGATGATTATTGAGTCAAAATACCTAGGCTCCTACTCAGGGCTATGAATTTACCTAGTTTATATAAGTTAACTAAGAATTAAGTATTGCAATGCCTGAAGTACACGTTCTATACTCTTCACAAGAGTGGAGCAGGAAAGATAATTAAAACTTTCCAACACTCTGCTCCAAGCCAAATTTTAATCCTGACTGAATTCTTATTAGTCTTAATCCTGACTTAATTCTGACTGAATAGTTAGGGAGTGGGAGTAACTCTGTGGCAAATTATTTTCCCTGTACCATCTCATTTTCAAGGTTACTTCTTTCAGCCTAAACAAAAGCACTGCTCTCTTTACCAGTGCCCTCAATTCCTTAGTTCTGTTTTTATGCTTCTGCCTTTAAAAGATTTTCTCCCCCAATGCTCAAGAAGAGCATTAAAAATAGCTTGTTGCACCCAGGGAAATGAGCACTAAGTTGTGTGCACGGCTTTGCCTTTGGAAAAGCTGGATCAGAGAAAACTCTCAGGAAACCAGCCTACTTAATGATGGCCATGCCATGTTTTTCTGGTTATGATTAAGTCTGGAGAGCTGACATTGCTTAACTCAAATGGTGTTTTCAGCGCAGCTCTGGGAAGGATCCAAAGCTTCTTTTTGTTAATTTGTCAGAGTGGATTAATTTTTCAGCAGCCCATTATTGGAATGTGGTCTGCCCAGCTTCAAGCTTCGTTGTGAGAAGGCAGTGATACTGAGCTGACAGCAGTCGTGGGCAGACAGAGCCCAGATGTGGTACAGAGCTGCAGGAATGTACTGATGACATCTGGAGATTAGCTTGCTACTCATGAGTAAGACTTGGAGGACGTGTTTCAGCCATAACCTATCTACTTCCATAACCAAGCAATCAGCTCCCAAATGAATCAATCCCAGAATCACAAGTGCTGAGTCTTGAAAAATATCTATCCTCACCTTGCAGCTCTAATGGGAAACCAGTAAAGAGAATATACAGCATTAATGGTTATTTCAAGCACTGAATACCCTGAAATATTCCACTAAGCAGCCTCCTGCTTAGCACTGCCTCTCTCACCTAACACCAGTGAGAAGATCTGATCAGAATCAACTCCCTAGAACTACAGGATGAAGGAGAAGCTTCGCCTGAATCCAGACTTTGCATCATTGAGGTAGTAAAGGACAAAGGCATCAAAATTAGTTGTTATCTCTAGGTACCCAAAGGCTGCTATGATCGAAGACTGCTCACTGTCCTCATTTGTACACGCCAGTGAGGTGCTAGTCACGTTCCTGCCTCCTGTTTGCAGAGCCACAAGTGAGTCTAGCAGACCCATAGTGTTATTCTGTACATGAGGTACCTGAGAAAACTAGGTCTGCGGCAGACGTAGAGGTGGGTTTCTCTTTAGTGAAACCAGAACTCTATACTCTTCACTCCTGCATTCAGTTATTGCAGTGGAGTTTTAGCTGATTTCATTGATGCATTTATTGGCTCCTGTCTCCCTTGTACAACCTAAATCAGCGTTAAGTCAACTGAAGCCAGTGCTATTGCATCTTATAACAACCAATGCAGAAGCTTCTCTGTAGTTCAGTTGTTTTTAATTCATAAATCAATTGCAAGGACCTTCTTCAACTCTTATGTACACATTCACAAAATAGATGAAACACCAACAACTAAAAGTAATGTGATGTAAAAAAGCAGCACAAAATGAAAATCAGACTCTTTGCCATCTGCCCTCCTGTTGCTCTTTATTCAAAAGAAATATCTACTGCATATGCATCTGCTTTACCTGAATGAAGAAGTGTTTGCACTCATCAGCATACATGTTGGGAGAGTTAAGCCTGAAATTTATGAGCAAATGACAAAGACATTGAATGAACAGACAAAGGTGAATAAACAATGACAAAAGAGTCATTGGGAAGACCCCAAAGTTAAACTTGGGGGGAGGGGGGGAGTGGGGAGGGGCAGATGGTCCCAATTTGGATATATTTTTAAAAGTATAATTCTACAAATGCAGGGTCACATTCTCAAAAGCTACAGCTTTATGTGGCCAAAACCTGCCCCTTACAAACTTCAACAGTCTTTTGAGAAGAGAGTTGTTGTTCGATGCTGCCCCAAAGGATGCTGAGCCATACAGGCCTGCTCCATCAGAACTGCCCTATCCAAAATCACTGTTGCTCTTGAATTTTGGTGCTAAACTCTTTCATGATAAACTTTTCAGCTTTCTGGTGCTGAATACAAAATCTTCAAGTACAGTTTATATAAAAATGCAAAAGTTCCATAAGATTCTTTGAAATTAATCTCCATAAAGTAAAATTAATATGTTATTGTCTTTGAATGCACGGTACCCACTTTCCAGAGGAGTGTCTGATCATTAGGAATAATGGACTGAGTGTGCTCATTTTTGTGTGCTTGTGTGTACATATGTATACACATCTTGATGTGCTTCCACTTTTCCAGCTGTTCTGTAAGGGATAACCAAGTACTCTCTTGGCCTGAAACCAAGATCTTGAAAATGTTTCTTACCTCTGTGTTTTAAAGGCTTAAGCAGTCATAGGAAGAGCTGGGTTGTGCTCTTCAGACCCCTACAACTTCAATATTAGTTTCTCACCTCAGTTGTTACTGAGGAAAAGAAGAGCAAATGCCAGACTGCTGGCATGGGCAAGGGCTGGACTGCATTTGAGATACTGAACTCTTCAGTGTTAGATTAATATGTAAAAAGACAGGGAGATTAATTTCTATACAGGTGATCAAGGTGAGGACTTTGGAGAAGAAAGGCACCAAAAAGTTCCTTAATTCTTGGGTAAATCTGTCTAACGAGCCAGAAAACAATTTGATGGCTATGAGACGGCTCTCAGTTTCAAGGCATGGTGCATAGCTGTAATGTGCACTGTGTCAGGTTTCTAAAGCATCTTTGCCATAGGCCCACTGATGGCTCAAAAAACACAACACCATGAAGTTCTTTTGCCTCTGCAGTTATAAGGCAACAAAGGACAATGTGCCCTTTGAAAAAGGATGAATACACTGACAGAAGGTCAGCAAGGAAATTATTTTTATTGCTACAGCCATCCTATGAATAAAAGCAAAGATAAAATATAAAATAGAGCCACATGACATTCAGAATTGAGGATGACAGATGAAAACAGTTGATTCTGAAACAAAAGACTAAAGCAATGTTAATGCCCTGCATTGAGCTAATGAGTCAAAATCTCTTTCCCAGACCTTAAGTTCGTTAATATTTCATACATAGAAATGGAAGCTCTACTAGCTTTTTAAACTGTCTCGCCCTTAGTTTTATTTTACATAACAGTGCACCTCTGTTTCTGTTTTTCCCATAGGGTCAGCAACAGATTCAGATCTCTGCAAAAAAATAAAAAATTTCATTATTCCACATCATCAACACATTCAGGAAGCAGCTCACCCTTATCACAAGGGGAATTTGGTTTGAGACTTCTTAAAATCTCTCTAGATTTCTTCCTACCCAAGTGCTAGACAACAGTTTTCCAGATAAGTAAAATTGGGAAAAACATCTCCCTGATTAAATATATAAAGGCCATATTTAGAAGACCAAAAGGGACTTATCTTAAGCTTCATGGTTATGCCACCCCACTGACTTCAACCTACATATCTCACTACCCTCTTGTATCTAGACATTCTTGTACCATAGACATCTAAATGAGCATTGTGATACCACACACACCTCTTTGTATGGTGGTCAAGCACTAGCCCATGCCGCTGCATGGTACCGTGCCCAAACTAAAGTAGAGAGATATGTTTGACCTTGCTTTTCCCCTGCTTTTTATCCCTGTCTCTGAGATGGGCATGCTAATCAAAACAACAGGCTTTTTTCTTCACAATTGTGTTGTGAATGTACCCTTTGCAAAGCTCCCGTGACGCTGCAAAGAGGGAGGAGGTGTAATTGCAAGCCATGATAGAGTTCTACAGGCAGTTGGCACATGGCTTCAGGAAGTGAAGCCTGAGGGATCAATATCTGCAAAGAAATGCCTCACTATTACACATTGCACTGATGAAACTGGAGCATGTAACCGTGTTCTTAATGATGATACCATTCACTGAGGGACTTGAAAGTGGCTGTCACCCTTCCTTCTGGATTTTGCTTAGTTTCTGAGTGCCTCATCCCAACAGCCTGGAGGGCTTTTTCAGAGGCTGGTGGAAACGGGATGCATCCTCACTAACAACCTAACTCTGCCATGTTATGAGTCTTCAAAGGAGAAGAATGTCTGGAGAGGGCTTAAACTCTGAGTGGTGGCTAAGAAAGCACACACATCAGCTTCTCTCCCTCCCTCATTCCCCTCTCCCTCCTCTCTCAGTGCCAGGACATGCTTTGAATACAGACTGTCTTTTTTTCCCTTCAGATCTACATCAACACTGGCTGCAAACCCTGGCATGTGTTTGCTGGACTGACAGGGCCCAGGTGCCATCCAAGTTCCCCAGTGAGTACACCAGAATGAAGCCAAGACAGTGTGATGAAGACTTTCAACTCCTCAACCACTTAAGTAAAAGGAAAATCTCCATAGACTACTTCTATAAGAAGCCAGTTTCCCCTAATTGGGCCAGCTGCTGCACAGGGACAAATGTCTCAGCCCGTGAGTAGGACCACCAGCTAGCAGAGGGTGTTGAAAAGCTCTATGCTGTTCCTGGGTTGCTCTGCTACCGGTATGGTAGGTGGTCCATAGCATACCCCTGCATTTAGCTGAAGGCAGTGAGGGAAAGAGCCTCACTGCCATACGTTATAAGGCTGGCAGGAGCTCTTCAGACCATCTAATATAATTTCTGTACCACATATGTCAAGGCCTTTTCTGAATTTCCATCTGATCCAGAATGAAGCATGGCATTCAGAAATCTCCTACTCTGATTAAAAACTTCCCCAGTCACTTAGAAACTATCACATGCTAATTTCTTCCAATCACAAATTATTGCTGTTATTGAAAAGGCCTGTTTTATGTCCAGCCTAATTTTAGCTTCATCTTCATTAGTGCTTTGTTAGTAGAATTAGCCAAGAATTTTTAGAGTAAACCATCTCTTTGTTTAAAAAAAAAAAAAAAAAACACCAAAAAAAAAAAAAAAAAACCAAAAAAAAAAAAAAAAAAAAAAAAGAAGAAGATTTGTGGGAAAGGGTTAGTTGTGATGGTGTTTCTCAACTCATCCCTGTTAGGCAATTTTTAATTGAATCCTTCCAGAACACCAGTGAAAAACTGTGTTTTTTCTGGCACTTCAATATCTTGATATAAACTAGAAATGGTCCAAATCAAATTTGGACACATTCAGAAATTATTTACCCCTTCATCCTTTCACTGGGAGAGATCTGTGTGGGTGTATGAGGCATAAACATTGACTGATCTCACTGCTGCTTTTGCTTTTGAATTGCGATTTACAATAAGGAAGTAAGTATAATTAGCTCACATTCAAATGGCCCTTTTCCAGCCTGCAAAACTGACCATATTTTATAGCCAGTGTATAAATATGTCTGTGATAAATTACTTCCCATTGGTGAACTGAATTGGCCATACAGCACCAGCCACGTTAAGCTGTTTACAAGAAGAAATGAGATATTTATTTTGTGGAAGATAGAACTTATTCTTCACCAGAAAAATTTGTTTTTACTGATGAAAGAGGGTCATGTTCTGTAAATAAAACTTTTAAGGCTTGGGCTTTCATCCAAAAGGACCATGTAGCCTACTGGAGACTGTGTCATCACCTACGTCCCCCAGTCAAACCAGCCTCTAGAAGGACTATAGCTGGAAGGGATTTTGTGGAAGGCTTTGAGGTTGGGCACAGGGACCTGGGGAGCGAGGTGCTTGGACTCAATGGACTGTTTGCCAAAACAATTGTTTCTGACACCTTCTCCTCCCCATGGGGAACCGCAAAATGATTACCACACCCTCATCCTCCCAGCCTTCCCTGCTGCTACCTGTCTCCTCACTGCAGTCAGCCTTTTTCCTCCTGCACAACCCCCCATATAGGGAAAGTTGTGATCCTGTCACCAGGGAAGAGGTACGGCTGGAGGTGGGAAGGCAATCTCAAAAGGAGCAAGAGGTTTCATCTCCTGGCTGACCCCCATGTGTGGGGCAGAGCGGGACAAAAGATGTGTTCGGGGCAGGAGGTAAGCCCCCTTACATTTAGCAGGAAGGAGACACCAATGAGCAGTAGCCTATTCCCTGGTGGACCCCAGCCATCAGCAAGTGGGCTGGGAAGAGGCTCAGTTTCACCAGCCTCATCCTATCTTGTGCTGGTGGTGTTTGTCTTCCTCTGGTCCACAAGGCAATCTGCTAAGGTATCCAACATCACTGGTACTGTAAACCCTGACATATATTCCAGATAAGGAAGACTGCTGAGATGCTGCTTTAGTAAAGGAAGCATCAGAGGAGCCTCAAAAGTATGCCAGGATTGTGAGGGGCACTCTTAAGGGTCTTGTCAAACAGCATTCAACTTTCCTTCCCAGAAAAAGCATCCTTTGAAAGTGCTGTCTGGTGAGTTCCTTAGTCATTTAGGCTGTATCATTAACAACCATTTTTTCCTGTATTTTTAGTCAGTTCTCAGAAACAAACATCACCACCAGATCACTTCCAGTTCCAGGAGAAAAATCCTGCATTGGTTTTGGGTGCAAAGTCACCATTTCTGATTCACATGGGTTTGCTCTAGCCCTCTTGAACTTTTTCTCTTAAACTGCCCTTTTAAATGATGCCAGAAATACAGACATGCTTTACTGGGACCGTAATCACACTGGGAACTTGGACACCTAGGACAGTTATGGGCTGAAACACCAACGCTCACAGATTACTGCTGGGTCTGTTACTTTGGAGTAGCGCCATGCTATTTCCAGAAAGGAAAGCAATTCATACAAAGAACAGTTCAGAAAAAACATCAGATGTCTCTGAGCTCTGCTGTTCCTGGGTGGTCTAGGCGCTCCAAAAACACAGGAGCTGGAGAAGGAAGAACTACTTCTACCCCTTCTAAACAATTCATTCATTTAAACAAAAGTCCCCTTACACTTAGAATGAGGTGAGGACCGTTCCACATAAAAGGGGATTTTAAAGACCTTTGCAAGAAATGGAATGTACAAATTGCTGCCTTTTTAAAAGCCAAAGGATGTTTTTCCATCATGGCACCGCACCCCCAGAAAAGTGCTGAGGGGAGCTTATGTTTCATTCACAAAACAGAATAACAACAGACTCCAAACAAAACCAGAAAATAAACAAGCCAAGTCAGTGCCCTGCCAGAAACTGTAAAGAAAGATGACTTTTCACTTAGATGTCCCATTTCAGGGTTTTTTAATACCACTTTCCCTCACATCATTATAGCTTGTTTCTTCATGCAGTCATAATAGAAAGGTGCTTTCTCGTAGCTCAAAAAGAAATTTGACTCTTTTTCCCATCTGCTGTCATTATTTGTCCTCAGAAAGTGTTTGCTCCAAAAACATAAGCTTATTATGCCAGAGAAGTTGTTGGAGTCCTCAGAAGATGCCAAAGTGGCAATGTTTGCATTTGGCAAAGGAAGCAAAGCCTTGGCAGAAATAGGTTCCTCTCAAGACCGCATTTGCCCTGTTCAAGTTCAGCTTCAAAATGAGGATTTGCTTTCCTTCACAGTCACCCAGCTTTGCTCAGAATGATGTCCTTCAAGAGGAAAGAAACCCAAAACCAGGGTTTCCTTTTTCCCTAACCATCCCCCAAACCATGTGCTGCTCAACAGAAAAATGGCAGATAAGCTAATGGAAGACAAGTACCATCCCAGTGCCATGAAAAGCATGGATTTTCCTCAGGAGTTAGGGGAAAACAAGTAGCACAGGTCCTGAACAAGCTAGGAGAAATAGAGAAGGATGAGAGAACAGCCACAAGAATGTGGTCTGCCACAATCTGCGGTCCTAGCCACAGCTGGGCAATCTAGGGGTGAAGTGGGACAAGGACACTAAGAGGATACTCAGCATAGGAGTAACATAGGAGGGACTGGGACATCTCAGAGAAAAACACTTCCAAAGAACAATGGATTGGACTTTAGCACAATGTCATACCCCCCCTCCATTCATTAGAAATTCTTCTAGAAGGAAAGCTGATAAGAAAACACAACATACTCTTTGGTGAACTCACTTTTTAAATTAGTATCTTTAAATTAAAAAAAAATAATAATTCCCAATTGAATATATTTGCAAAACACTTTATTTAGACTCTTTTATTGTAGGATCAAAAAAAATAAAACATGCTTGGGTTTGCTTAGATCTTGGGAGTGGATGCTGAGGCTTTAGTTTTTCCAATTCATTTTGTTATTGGTATGGAAAGGAAGAAGAGAAAGCAGGTGAGACAAAGCATAAAATCAGGTGGTAATTTTCTTGGATTAAAAATACACTCATATTTTCAAATGTTTTCTGGGTGACTCTAACAGTACTGAGTGGTTTGGGAAGCAAGCATGTGTTTGCCAACATACAAGTGCACTGTGAAGCCATCACTGATGCACAGACGTAGATGGATAACTTACCACTGGTCTACTCCCACACACCAAATCAGTGACTTCTCCAGCACTGAAAAATCAGACTTTCCCCCAGGTCCCTCAGGAACTGGTCCCAGAGGAGTAGGCCAGCAAATCTTGCCATTTTTTGACAGGTTGTAGTAATAGTGAGTTCCGGGATTCCTGGCCACACTCATGGTCTTGACCACAGTCTCCCAGTACTACACCTAGAGGCTTTTACTAACATAGGGTGGCTCTGTTCTCTTGGCTAGTGTTACAGTTTCAGCACTAGGAACGCTTGTTTGGTGAGGACAGGCCTGGCCTTGGGAGTCCACTGTTCTCCATCCTGACGCTGCCAGGGGCTCCAATCAGAGGTTCAGTGTGGAGTACATTGGTCCCACACCTCCTCTCCTTCTGGATAACACCCTGAGCTTCCCACTTGTGAGCAGACAGAGGGACAAGAGAATCAGTGTATGACATCCATCACACCTGCCTCTGGAGCAGTGCTGGCCTTATTTCCAGGCATTTGACTGAGAAATTGCCTTGTACCTCCCCTCAGCAAGCAGACACCTCCCAAGGGGAATCATGGGCCAGCTGCAGTCTTCTAGCCTTGAGAACAAAGCCAAGCCCACCTATCCTTCTAGAGAGGCCCACATGGGAACTGGTAGGCTTTCATGGTATGAGCAAGTATCCACCAGAATGCACTTCCCAGAGCACCCATCACGCACACATCTCAGAGCAGTTTTCAGGCGCCCATAGCTCAGCCAACACATAACCTTAGTGACATTACACCAGTGACCCAGGGCTCCCTGAAACTGAACTCCAAATGGTGACAATTACACCACTGTTGCTGGACTAGGTCCATTCAGCAGTGGGTAACTGAAAACCCTCAAAACAACTGATTTGCTTAAATACTACCAAACCACTGCATCCACTCAGAGTAAGCATTTTCAGTCCAGGGGTGTAGCGAGTGCACCCTTACTGCAACATAAAGGTGAGCTGCAGTGTAATGGACCAGAACTATTACTGCCTTTCTGCTGAATTGTGCTGAACTGACAAGTCCTTGAGACAACCACAAAAATAAACTAATAGAGAAAATGGAAGAAATTAAGCGTAGGGACAAACTGCACCAGTTCTAGTGAACAGACAAGGAAAGGCAAGCAACACTAAGAATCTTTTTTTCTTTTTTTTTGTCCGGTATCTAAGGACACCAAAAACTCAGTTCGGATTATTAAAACTTCACTATGATGGAGACTTCAGTAATGACTTAGAGCAGAAGGATTTCTGGGCCAGTCTAAGATGATTAATTGCTTGTGATGCCTCTGGAAACTTGAGAGAGCCCATGCAGCACAAGAAGAAATTCAGATTCCCCACAGCACCACGAGCATATGCTTCAGATCCTGGCAGCACAACAGCTAAGTGAGCTTGCTTTATTTGTGTAGCCCCTGGGGTGCTGGGAAAGATGGCAGGCAAGGGGTTAAGTAGTGGCACCGTTGTTTCTGGAAGGGAAAGGTATGCCTCATTAAGTGGCTGGAATTCATCGAGGATATGAGCACTAGGGTGGACATGGGAAAGACAGCAAACTACATATTACTGAGATTTTCAGGGTACATTGAACACAGGTCTGCAAAAGAGGTCAGCGCTGATGGACCGGATGATAGTGGGAGGTGAAAACGGCCTGGAGAAGTCAAGGGAGATGGGGAGCGAGTAGGAGAACATAGCGGGTACCTACCTAGACCAACTTACCTCTCTGCAGTGTCTCCATACACAACTGTGACTTCCTTTGTAACCAGCCCTATCTGTCCTACCAGACAAGAAGATAGCAAATGTGCAGTTGACTCTTTGAAAGTCTGACCCATCCTTTCCACCTGTTCAGCTTTTCCCAGGAGAAGGACCTTTAGTTTTCCAACCCATCACATTCATTTACCAGGGTAGCATGGTATAGGTTTTCAAACTGCAGTTGAATGACTCTGTGTTCACTAATTCAAGTAACCTGTAATTCGTAGAAGCACAAAACTGTCCAGGTATGTAGCACAAGCACTTCAACTCCCAAAGCTCATCTGCCACGAGCTTGTAACCCAGCCCCAAAGCTGTCTCCTTTAAAAATAATAACACATAGTTCCCCCTATTACCAACTGGCCAAGCAACTCAGAGTTCAGGATTGCTCTGTTAACCTCAGATATAAAATTATAAAGGCAAACTGAGGCATGAAGAATAGGTTCACATGGAAAATGACCTGAGAGTCTTTCTATCCAAAAGGTCCCAGATTAGGAAATTCATTCATGAAACAGGAAAAGTTGATTCTAGCTCCTTTATCCGTCTTAGAGCATTTGGATAGTCTTATTCTAGGAATAATAGCTCACTTTGATGTGAAAAACTAAATAAGCATGGAAGTAAGAGAGCAGAACTGTGTGTAACCTCCTACAAGAGGGATTCACTTTAGCTGGGCAGAAAAGTACATAATTCTCTGCTCTCTGGCTCTACAAGTGTTTAAATGTTTTATGTGACACCGCGAGTACAACACAAAAGATTCAAACCAGACAAGTCCAGAGCTCTGTGTGCTTAAGATACTCTTTTGCAGGGTGAGAAATATGGATTTGACACCCCCCTCTCGCAGTGAATGCAGCTCCTCTGTGCTCACGAATTTTGATTGCGTTTCTTCCCCCAGACAAACCATTCAGCACTTTTGGGACAAATCCAGAAATAGTTACAGAATGACTTAAAGTCTTTTATTTACGGTAGCTCAAAAGGATTGTATTTTTAATTTTTCTTTAGTCAAAGCCTTTTTAGAAACACATGGCCCTGAGACAAAAGGAGACAGAAGGTATGTAAAAGCATTGCATGCGCCGTGAAGGCGGCGAGTCTACTTTTGTTACACCTTGTCACCCAGGGCAAGGCTGAGCTGGGCTTGTCTGCTCAGCCCTGAAAAGCGATGTGCGCACCCTGCCTTTTGCTATCACAAGCTTCGGCTGGAAGATTTACAGCAGCACTAGCAACGCTAAGGGAGGACTGTTCATCCGTTTGTAACTTGGGTTCAGCTGAGATTTACGTTTGAAGCAGGTATGTTAATCCCTCAGTTGCATAGGAGGTACACGCAGACTTACCACAATTGCTCTTTCCACTGGTCAAAAAAGTTCATTTGGGAAAATCACACACGTAAATCCATTTATAACATTTTTATAATCAGCTTTCCAATCTGTCTCCCAGGACACAGGACTCTAAATCTGAAAATTTGCTGTCCCTTAATCACCAAGGTTGAGGGACTGTGTCTTGTTATAGTGGAAAACATACGGCCAACAGAACTGATCCCACTGACCTCATCCTGTCATCTTGCTCCTCAACACCCTCAGCAGAGCATATTCAACATTCCAGCTGGCGACGCATCCAGGGTTTGAGACCTGCCTCCTGCTTTATTTCTATATATCACCTACAAAATTACATCCCAGCTCAATACGTAGTCTTTCCACTTGAATGTTCAGGGCCCGAGGAACAAGAATTGCTCTGCGGTACTCGTACTGCCTTCCCAGGTGAAGGCATCTCTCCCTGGCTGGCCTCATCTCTGACGTTACCAGTTCCACCACTTGTATTTACTCAATTTTGCTCTTACCCTGCAAGAACCTGGAGAAGTAGGTTTGGGCACTTCAAACACAGCTTTTCTCAGCCACAGAAGGAATCCCACAGTGACCCCAAAGAATGCCAAGAAGGCCCTTGGTGTCAGGGGGCTGTCCCACCATCCAGATGTTTGGCACAGCACATAGACCCTTGCAGCCCCACTCTAATGTCCCTAATTCATTTTCTGGGCAGGTCCACCCATCTTCATCTCTCCTTGAGGCTAGGGGAAAGCTCTGGGCTTTGCTGGCATTTTGTGGACTCTAAAGACATAGGCTTACCTAAGTGACAGAGGAGCACGTCCCAAAGCCATGCAGGTTAAAGCAGTGTCATGCAGACTTGAAAAACACAAGTTTTTCAACTGAAGTGATGTGAACTGGTGCTTGGGGGTGACTAAGAAGCACATAGATAATGAGTAGAGTGGTGATATCCCATTGAATGCCCCATGGCAAAACTGAAGGTGCACTAGAATATATTTAACTTTTTTTTCCATGTATTTTCTGGGGGGTTCATTACTTCTCCTCCAGGTACGATTTGGGTCTCGGAGGGAAGACTCGAAGCATCATGAAATCACTGTGACTCTTTCCCTTGGTGCAGGTAGGCTTTGGCATGGCCACTTGGGAAGCAACACATTGCTCAGCTGCTCCTGCCCGTGTGCACCACAGAAGCAGACTGATGGGCTGCAGCCAAAGGAAAAAGTGCCTTGAGGTTCCTGCATGCAGAAGATGTCAGCCTTGATTGCCTGCAGAAGCGTGCTGCTCTTCCAAAGCATCTCCCTTGAGCAACATCTATGCCAAAAGTGAGGATGCAAATTCAAATGTAGTGAAGCAAACCAGAGTTTATTTAGCATTTATTACCCATTCTGTTGTCACATGTGTTATCTTCTGCATCCATTTTCCTCTGGTAAACATAGAACTTTTCTTTTTTTTTTTTTATTTTTTTTAATAAAATATATAAAACATTGTGCATTGCTATCCATAGGAAAACTGTAGTTTAACAACAAAAAAGAATAA
>VXBJ01004998.1:159803-226003 GCA_013400055.1 Nycticryphes semicollaris
AAAGACAGCCATAAATAACTGAATACACTATGGCAAACATCCAAGCACCGAGATGATTTCACGATGGAAGAATCCCCCTCCCCCTCCCTATCCCCCAGTTCTTAACAAGTCATATTTGCCGTTGGGTTTTAATTAGGTTAATCTCATGGCTTCTGAAGTCACAAGACAATCAGTCAGGATGCACCTCCCCCTCCCTTCCCAAATCATCTTTCCAGATTTGTTGGTTTGTTCACGTTTCTCCCACAGTCCTCAGGAAAGCAAAACCAAAAAATCCTAAACGAAGACCAAAACCTGGACGACTTCTCTCCCCAGCCAAGCGAGGAGCACTCGTACCGCAGCCAGCCAAATTCCATGTCTCACATGGGAGGACTCTAACTGTTATCTTCCTGTCTGCTACTAAGAAATGAAGTTGGCAACCACCTCTGCTGTAACCAGAAAGTGTCTGTGAAGAGGGGTGATAGCAATATGTCAGGGAGAAGGAGACGAGGAAAGCTTTATTGCTGTCCATCCACACTGCTCCACGTCTGAAAGGAAAAGGGGGGACACTCACTTAATATTCCTTCCCTCCCTTTCCTATATTGCGTTTGAAGAAGCCCCAAGGGTGCAGGGCAGGACAGTTGGACTCCCCACCCCTTAGTAGTAACGGTTGAGACTCCTGGTCCCCGGGATGTCCGGCTGGCCATTCATCCAGATCTCCCGGATGATGCGCTCCCGCTCCTCCAGCCGCTGAGCTCGCTCCAGCTCCTCCGCCGAAGTGAAGACGTTCATGTTCAAAGTCCTCTCGAACCTGCGGTGCCTGCGGGCCGAGAGGTCCGAAGTGGTGTCCGAATCGTCATCGCTGTCGCTGCTGTCGCTGTCGCTCTCCCGCTCCCGAGGAGGTTTCTTCGTGGTGGAGCGTTTGCAGTCAGTTCGGCAGGACACCCTTAGCACCAGGGCCAGCAGGGTCAAGACGAGTCCAATGCACACCCCAGAGACAAAATACAGAGCAGCTCGCTCAGGATTTTCTGAAAAGGGAAAAGAGATTAACTTTTTAGCAGGTTCTTTTGCACAGGGCAAGGGGTAATGGTGTAAACTAAAAGAGGGAAGATTTGGATCATGTCCTGGTTTGAGGAAACCACAACGACTAGATATAAGGAAGAAATGTTTTACCATGGGGTTGGTGACACTGGCTCAGGTTTCCCAGGGAGGTGGGAGATGCCCCATCCCTGGAAACATTCAAGCTTGGGTTGGATGGGGCTCTGAGCAACCTGATCTAGTTGAAGATGTCCATGCTTATTGCAGGGGAGGTTGGACTAGAGACCTTTAGAGGTCCCTTCCAACCCAAACTATTCTATGATTCTGTGATTCTATGAAATGATTGTTAAGAACAACCCTTAAAAGACCAAAACACACACAGCTCCTCCGTGCACATATCAGCCACAGTCTCTGGAGGGGCAGAGTTTCTAATGGTTGCTTTACCTCCATTCCCTCCTTTGCCTCCTTCCCCAAGGGAAATCAGGAAGGGGAATTTAGACAGTAGATTTGCTGCCAAAGCATTTGCCCACATGCAGAATGTGGGTTCGCTGGAGTCGTGTCTTGGAGTTGTCAGGAAGGCGAAGGAGCAGCCCGCAGAATTAAATGCTAATTCCAGTGGCTGCACGAGCAGGGTTGACACCAGGGTGCTGCACACCCAGCAGCAGCTACGTGCATTTCTCCGTCACATCCATTATCGTCATACGGGGAGTAAGGACAATTACAAAGCTTTATATGCTCTCTGTGCTGTGGCCCAGCTGAAACGGGAAGCCTTGCAGCATGGAAAAATGCATATTATTTATTCATAGGTTTCATTTACTTATCTAAGGCAAGTGTGCTGGCTTCCAGCCCAGACCACCAAAATGTGTACCTGAGCTACACAGGCATAGCTGGAGTCAGCGAACTAACAGAACAAATCCTGCACTGCCACATTTCAGAGGTGATATAACAAGACTCCAAAGGATCCACAATGGTTTCTAAATTGGGTCATCTTGTTTATTTACTACGTTTTGTTTTTTTCTCTTTTGGTTCATGGGACTACTTAGAAGTGTAATTATGAGAAATGTTATTACTGCAATTCCCCCAGGCTGAATCATCTTGGTTTATAGGTATGCTAAATGGGTGAAGGTGAACCAAGAAGTGCCAAAGCCATCTCTACTCCACCGTGTCTGTTGGGAGTCCAAAGTTCAAGGATGGAGGCAGTTCCTCAGATGAGTCTTATTCCCTTCAACTCAGTGATTGAGCTGTAACGGTTCCCACCAGCTGAGCGCCTGACACCCAGCCCCGAAAGATCTCTGTAACTAAAAGGCTCTGTTCTATCTTCACTTCCCTCCACTGGGCTTTTAGAAATTGCCCTCTCCAGCTGACTTCCTTAAAGGAAATTCAGCAGAAGATGAACTGGAAACCATTTGGAGATATTCAAAACTCAACAGGACAAGACCCTGATCTAACTTCAAAGCTGGCTCTAAATTCGAAGTTAGCCATGTTCTGGGTAGGGGATTGGACTAAGTGACCCTCAGAGGCCCCATCCAGCCTAAATTATTCTCTGATTCTGTGGTCAGAGACCAAACACTGACTTATGCGTGGTTCAAGGCAATGCAGGGTTCAGTGCTTGGAGATGCTCATGGAACTGTTACAGGGATAAAACACCTTTGTGCTCTTCATTTCTCCCTACCAAACAACTCTCAAAGGTGATGGACAAGTCAAAGTGGAGGATAATGTGAAATTTAGGTAATAAAACATGATACTCTTGCTAGCGGTTGGTGTGGATGGTATGGGGAAAAAGAGACTGAAGAAACACTACCAAGAAAAACAAGAAAAATCCACTAGATGCATTCAATGAGTCCGGAAAAGAAGAAAGAGGAGAGAAAAGCAGTAGTTGGAAAGTCAAGTGAGGCCAAAGCCGAAGATTTTAAGCTATTTCGACAAAAATGAGAGAGCAAAAATCCAAAGGTAAAAGAGAAGATACCAGAGCAGGCATGAAGGATGTGCCAATGGCTCTTGCAGCAGTATGGCTGAGTGAAATCCTGGATCCAATGAAGTAAATGGCATTTCTAAACCTGAAGGGCAGAAAGTGAGTTAAAACTGCACACCTGGTATGGTGTGAACTGTAAAATACTGTCCTAAATCCCAGAGATTTCAAAACCCCAGGAGAAGCAGAATCACCACCTGATAGTGCTTTTACCTCCACATGCAGTGTAAGTCAGGACAGTAATTCCAAACTTTTCTTTGCAAGCGGTCCTAAGGAGGACACCCAGAGTGTGGGAGTGGGATCAGAATAAATGAGCAGGACTGATCTGGTTGTCCTGGAAGACCCTTGGTCCAGCCTTCCTCCGCTCTGCTCGGCTGACAGGATGCCGGGCACACTTTCCTGATCACCACGTTCCTGCGCACACATGGGCTTAATTTGGCTGCATTAGTTCCACAGCTTGCTCTTTTAAAGCAACTCCAAAAAACAACCCCTTAGATTGGAGCCCGAGACGCAGACACACACAGGTTTTGTCTGTGACCTGCTTTTCCTTTCTCCTCCACGCTCCTTTTTCCATGCTACTGTATCCATGAGCAAGCTGCACCTCAATTGGTACTTAAGCAACGATTTTTCATCCCCTGCTTGTGTGTATTAGCCCTTCATGCAGTATGATGGTTGTAATTGAATCTTTGGGCAGCAGTGGCATTTATGAGCTCCTACAGCTACTCTGTCAACATCTGAGACACCGTCTGGACTTCCTCACTGAGCTGTAACCCTACGTTCAACTGCAGCCTTGGCATTCATCACATGGACAATCCACTTGTACAACCACGTCTCTTTTTTTTTTTTCACAGCAGAAAGAGCAACTTAAGCTAAAAACCACAGGCTCTGCTTTTTCTCAGCTGAAGCAGCCAAGTCAGCAAATGAGGGCTGATGGTTGATTAGTGACTTTGAGAGCCTCCCCTGTTGCATGTTCTACTTACAAGATTAAAAAGGGGCATTGTCTTCATCAAATGGATGCTCAACATCTTCCAAAAAGTTGAAGATGGATCAAATTCCTCATGCCAACACTGAAGGTCCTCAAAGCCCTCATTATATTTAAAAAAAAAAAAAACCCTCTTTAAAAGTGTATGGACATCAGTAGCAGAAGTTAACATAATTTTGATATGCATTTGTGTGTGTCTGTGATCTCTGTGATGCCTTTCAACACATGGATTTTGATCAGTGTAGCTTTTTCTTCCACTGCTGCAGATGAGAGCTTAGAGCTATGTTTTTCTCCTAAACTTCTAGTAGGATCCAGTTGCTGTCAATCTCCTTAGCTGGGGTTACCTTTCCCCTTCCTTG
Source organism: Nycticryphes semicollaris (assembly GCA_013400055.1). Taxonomy (NCBI): domain Eukaryota; kingdom Metazoa; phylum Chordata; class Aves; order Charadriiformes; family Rostratulidae; genus Nycticryphes; species Nycticryphes semicollaris. The sequence goes on from VXBJ01004998.1 coordinate 164,128, forward strand.
TATTTCTCTTTCTGGACTGAAAGCACTGACGAAAATGTCACTGATTCAAGCCTGAATTTAATCCATGCAGACAAAAGATATATGCTCTTTATAACCCTCTATACAAAAGCCACCATTTTCTAGGCGCTCAAACTGGCCAAAAATTAGAAACACATTTTATTTTGTTTTTCCAACCAAACCAGCAGCAATTATGAAGCCTGTTTCCTGAGGGCTAACAATCTGCTGGGAGCATCAGCCCAGACTGCCATTAATTCCCCAGGAAATGCCCCGGGCCAAGGTTGTTATTGCTATTATAATAAATTGTTTCAATAAATAAAAACCAATCTAGGCATTAACGCTGCTGGCTTCCTGTGATGGCTTCATGCATTCAGAAACCTCAGTGGGGAGGAAAATTTCAGAGGGCCCCAGGAAAAGGTTCAGCATTAAATATGGCCAGACAAACAGTAGGACTAATATCTTCTAGGGAATTTACAGTTAGCCCCACAGGCTGCCGAAATCCCCTGGTAGAACAGAGGAAGCTCTCCAGGAGTCCCTTATTAATAAGACTCAGGCAAGCAGTCTAAAAATTGGAATGATCTCCCCCAGGTTGTTTTTTGGAAGCCCCTTGTTAATAACTTGGCAGCAAAGCTTTGCTTGTGGAAGAAGAATAAAACAGGGATTTGTGGAGGTTTCCCTCCAACTACTTCAGCCTGAAAGCAATGACGAAACTGGAATTAATCCCCTGATACAATTCGAACTTTTAATATTTATACATCTACGAGGGATGTTGCTTTGACTGAGAAGACAGCTCCAGCAGCCACTGAGATTTGTGAAGTCTTTCCAAATACTCAAACAGGTTTTGGTCCATGGCAAATGACAAATTCAAAGTTTCCAGGCAGAGATTGCATATAATTAAAAACCTAATTTTGTAAAAATAATCAGCTTTAAAATTAATGGCATCCCTGAGTCTTTTGCAGGACTGAATACTAAATAATATTTATTTGCTTGATCAGCCGATAAATTCACTCCTCATTGACATCGTTCACTCTTCCTCCCTATTTCTGAAGAACTGTTGTTTTCAAGGTGTCTGGAAGACTAACACCTAAGTGGCTTTGATACTGCTAACCACGGTGATAGCTGCAAACAGATTTGCTGGTGAAAACCAACACTCCTGCAAAGAAGCTTTGCTTCCTGCTGTGCTTTTACACTCCTCAATAGGAACATTCCTAAATTCTATAAGGGAGCATCAATCAAAAAGATGGTGGAATTGAGTACGGGGGCTTTCACTAACATTGGCACTTCTCTCCTCTGGGCACTGCAACACTCTGCATCTGCCAACAGTGCAAGTCATCAAGCCTGCAGTCTCTTCGCTTGTAGCTGCCCATCCAAACCTGCCATTTTATGTAAAAAAATGTGACCATGGAGCACAGAGAGGATACCAGTGATTTGTGGATGCCCTCCCCAGACTAAGAGACAGTCCACTTCCCGGAGGCAGGAATAGCAGAGTGGATTGTCCTTTCAAGCATGCAGTTTACCCATGAAATACCAAGTGCCCGTAGCTTCTTTTTTTCTGGCGTGGGTCTGAAAAAACATCTTTTTATGTTGCCCCTGCCTATTTACAATTTTTTCTTGCAAAAAAAAAATGTCCTGTTTTGAGCCAACTCATCAGCACAGGGAAGCCCTGAACACAGCACTTTCAGTCTGCAGAGTTTACCTGAGGGACCTTTTTAGTGTTTTGAAACAGAGCAGTTCTTCAACTAATGTTTCCCTTTGGCACAGAGGCCGTGGTCAGGAGCGGTGGGAAGACGTGTGAAGCAGAACCAGCCCCTGCCTCTCCTGAGCCACTATAATGGCTCCTCTATGGACACCAACAGCTGCTGTGGCTTAAGCCACCTTCAGGGTCCCAAATTCAGGCAAGCACAAAAATTCCCAAACTGTTCTGCTGCTCAAAATCTGTGATACGAAGGAGGATGGCTTTGCAGTGCTCTAGTTTTGTGCAGACGACATTTGTGCCCTGTGAGACAGCTTGTCTTTGAACTCATAATCTAAAACCTCTCCATATTCATGTATAACAAAATAATTCATGCCAAATCCATCCTCTCCGCTAAAAGCAGAGGGCTAAATTACACGCAGCAGCTAAAGATGGTTTAAGGCATCTGCTGTTTCAATCCATGGGGCAGCAATTAATTATTTTTAAAAATAATTAATTGAACATATATACATATATATATATCTTTGAGACTAAAACTGATCTAGCAGCCATGGTTATGTGCACTGTAAAACATGAGCAACAAGCTCCGGAACTCATCGCTGGAAACCAAAGCTGTGAGGTCTGAGTTTTACTTATTTGACACCCAGTGGATGCAAACAGATCACAAGGAGACCACATCATGAGAGGGGAAGCATATCCCACAGCAACAAGACATTTAAATCCGTCCTTATTTATTATTTGTGCTGCAGTAAAATCTAGAGGCTCCTGCCAAGATTGACACCTTGTGAAGGGGATGAATCAAGGCCTTGTGCCCTACAAAATGAATGCAGGGTCAAAGAGTTCTGCTGTGGCAAACGGAGGCAAAGAACATGGGGCAGCCCTGAATGCTAGCCCCAACTGTCCCTGACCATAAATCCTACAACCTTCTGCTGCCCATTACTGTTCAGATGGGGAAAATAATATTAACAGCATTTTATTTTATAGTAAGGTTGGGAATGCTGGCATTTTCATGTCAAAAAAAAAGAAATGGCAGCCACAGGTGAGAGGGGGGAGAAGAGTGATATACAGAAGGCTCCTTTAAAGTTTGCTTTTCCTAATCTTTCCTTAGAGAACCCCATGTAAGAAAAAAATCTATCCTGCTCGGCTGTCTTTTGTGAAGAACACTACTAATTCCTCTTAAACGGCCTGCTTCTTAAAGGTGTCATGAAAAGATGGATCCTGTTACCACCACTGGACATTTAGAAGGGGAGAAATTTGGATTCACTATTCATGGTCCTTTTAGAAGGTTCCTCCACCTAAATGTGCAGAAACATTCTTACTCAGTGATTCCAAAATGCAAAGCCCAATTTCGTTGTTTCAAATCAAAATTCTTGCAAGAGCAAGAGCATGGCACCAGGAATGCCTTATGTTTAATGAAGTAGCAAGACTGAATGGCACACACAAAGAACGAGCTCACAAATATTGGAGTTTTGGTTATATAGACCTCAATGCTACAGAATAGGGTAATTGCATTACAGTGGTGACAGCAGACTTGTCACAGTACACAGAATTATTAACGTCATGTAGTAAAAAGCAACGCATTCATGTTACTGGAAAGGTAATATTGTTTGGCAATAAGCACTGCAAGGTAATCAGCATAAAACTTTTTCATTAAACAAATGGACAATACCCTGAAATCCCACAAGAAAAAGTGACAACAAAGAACATGTCCTGCCTCAGGAGGATGGTTACACTGAAATTGGGGACCTCATTCTGTGTAAAGCAGTAGAGTTTGTCCTAAAATATGATGAATTAATACATCTGATGCTCTTCAGCCAATGCTGCTCCTTATTTTGGGATTAGTTCCTCCAGACCTGTAGGCAATCCCTCCTGCTGACAAGGTACTTCTTGCAGTTGTGGGATGGGAAATATTTGCATTGTATCACCTGTATCTACTGTACTTTCTGCTGTCAATGGTATTGAACCCAAGCACCCAGTAGGGCACACAGTTTTTATTTCCACTTTCAAAGAGAATCTTATTAGAAGACTGCTCCCCTGCTACTTGAAAGATACACGTGGGTGAAAGACAAACTGTGATCCAAGGAAATCTTGCTCTAGATTTAAATAAACTAGATTTAAATATACAATTAAGCAGACTCTCAAGGTACTTCATCTTCACACTTCTACTGAAGATAAGCCAAATTCTCTTAAGCAAGGTAATGATATGAGTGCTTCTTATTTTCCACATTACAGGACAACAAACTTGCCTCCCTAATGAGCCAGACTTTGATCTCCAGGAAAACGGAGCCCTAGGAATAATACCACATGTAAGATTACATTGTATTTAACTTCAGATGAGAGCAAACCCAGGTAAAAGCAGAGGTAACCCTGTTACATACTGTCTGCTAGAGCTGCCCTGGTCAGGTCTTTCAAGGGAGAATTTGCTGAGAGACAAATGAAAAATATAAACAGGTCAAAGAGGCAGATTTAACCTTTGGTGGTTATGGAATGTAGGCTCAACTGAGGGTCTAACAAGAGCTTGTGAGAGCCCAGAGGGATGGCAGCCGTAGGACCTACCTGTGACAAAGGCATACGCTGCTAGGATGTTGCTGAGCAGTGCCATCTCTGTGCTAACGCCCACAGGCTCCATGCTGCTGCTGGGCGCCGGCGGTTGTGTCTCATCCACAGGAAGCAGGAAGGGAGTGTTGTCTAGAGGGTAGAAGGTGGCCGATCTCCCTTTCTTCTTCTCTGCTTTGAAACAGAAAGGGAATGAGGAATGAGGCACATGCCACAGCCCTACCCTGCCTATCCCCACCAGGTCAGCATCTGCACTCAGAAATCTGGAGCCGCTCAACCTCTACTACCCATCCAAATTTACCCATTTTTGGGGGGGGCAACTAAACCTTCTCAGGCAGCTTCAGCTGAGAACATACCCTGTCTGCATCCAGGCAGCATCTTCTCTCCCCCGTCTCCTGCTCTTTCATGTCACCACTTAGACACACCCACCTACACTACAGCAAATATATAATCAGGTTTCTTTTCTCTTATGGAAATCAAAGGAGCCTTTATTATCAGTAGGCTCAGCTAAGCTCGTAATAAGGACTCTAAAACACAGGCAGAGCTGGTAACCCTCTGCCGGTGTCTCACTGTAGTGATCCATCCACACCTGGCAAACAGACGTGCTTTCTCTCCAGCCTTCATGGGGAAGGGCAGACCTGAGTTTATGACTTCCTTCAGAAACCTGCTCGTATTGTGTTTCACCCAGACACCATTTCCCCTTTGGAGAGGTGAATGAACATGGGTTAATGATTTGATTTTATTTGTTGAAGACTGGAGCTAAGGGGGCAGCTAATTCCAGGAGGCTCAAAGAGACCCTTTCAGACCTTATCAGCTCGCTGCTGAGTGCCCCTCTGCACCTTGATCTGGGGGCAGACACCCCCACTAGTCACAAAGAATCTTAAGTGTTTCAAACAGACAAAAAAGCTGGTGGATAGGATCTGGCTCCGTCATCCGTGTGATTGTTTAACTGTAACTACTAGAGATTTTCGGGCTCTTTTTCCTGGGTGCCTGGTTCTGCCCAAAAGCAAGCAGCACACCATCAAATCACTGCCTTGCACCTGGCTCCCGCTTATCTGCAGGTATTAAATTCAGGAAGCTGTTGGGTCCTACTCCAATAATGCCATCAGCGCCGTGCAAGGAAAGGCACTCTGACAGCACCCCTGACGTGAGATGGTCTGTGTTCCCTTGTTGACTGATCCTCCTCCTTTCCCAACAAATCCAGCAGCGGGAAGCCCATCCGGCTTCCTGCTGTGCGTGCCAGGATGCGGCTCAGCCCAGGGAAGCGGTAACAGAAATTGAGGGGTGTCAAAAAGAACAGGTAATACTGGATGGAGAGGGACTGAGTGCAGGAACGTGCGTGCAGTGATGCCAACTCCTAACCTGCCTGGGAGGAGAAGAAGAAAGGGATGGGCGTCCAGGTGTTGCTGCAAGGGATCAGCTCCAAGGAACGCAGGCACACTTGTATCTCTGCCACCCAATAGCTGCACGGCCTTGGGAAAGCCACAATTTACAATCTACCAAGGTGTTTAATGACTGGCCCTGAAGCAAAGTTTTCAAACACAAATGCCTGAGTGGCAGATCCAAAAGGGGAAGAATATCCCAAGAACCTCTTTCTTTAGGAGAATGGAGATCACTGAAGGTCAGTTGTACAAATGGAGGCACCGGGCACAGAGGGACTAGGACACATTCAACAGGAAATCAATAGCAAAACTTTGGAAAATCTTCTAATCCCAGTCTAGGCACCAGAAATACCAATATGCCCTCTAATCTTTCATTTTTTCCCCCTGTCCAGCAAATCTGTGTCCATACAAGTGGATGGATTTTTTTCTCTACCACTGCTCCTGCAAAGTAATCCACGGGAGCAGGGTAAATTTTTCATTTCTTGTGAAGATGTTCTGGATACTTCACAGCATCTCAAGTAGAGCTATTGCATCAAAACTGAGGCTGCACCGAGCTGGTAGGACATGTACCTGGGGTCTCTGCACCACGCTCTCTCTCAAATGTCCAGTTTTGAACCCACTTGCCCCTCACTCTCAATACATTCATGGCACCTCATACAGACTAAGGTTTAAATTATACTTGCAGAGGGAGCTTCAATGTGCATGTGCCAGGTCAGCCAGGAAAGGCTCACTTCTGTTGGGTATGGAGCATCCCTTCTGAACCATCTGAGCAATAATGGTGTATTTAGGAAACAGGGTAAGGCATAACTCTTCTTATTTGAGATGCAAGAAGAGTTATTTATTTATTTATTTTCTAAAACTTCTGATTTGTCCAAAGAACAGATGCAATCCAACAAGTTTTTAAATGAATACTCGTCTGCATACACTATACTCCAGCAAAGAGCACCACAAAACCACAGAACTGGTTCTGTTGTCTGCAGGACTGTACAAGCACAGACAGGGAACACGGAAGATGACTGGGGTTATGCAGGAGGGAAAAAACAAACAAACACAATTTCACAAGGGCCATGTGTTGCGATGCTGTGTGGTTCCCTGGTCTGCCATTCATTCCGGGTTCACACTAACAGATATTCCCTTTCCTTCTTGCCAACCCTGAAGTCCTGATCTATGCCTAATCGGCTCACCTGCTACTGGTTTTCTCTTCACCACCCTTTCTTACCTGCCCCCAAATCACCCCAGTTGTTTCCCTGTGACTTTACACCAAACTTGAGGAAAATCTGCAAATCTGCCCAACAGCATAATTCAAGGATAGGAGAGGTTATTCGTGATGTCAGACTGACTTTAGCAAATAGTTGTAATAAGAGAAATAAAATGTGAAGGAAGATTACAGAAATGTCCAAATATTTCCTTTTGTTATTTTTGAAACATTCTTCTAGGTCTTATTTTCAAAATGACATCTTTGTTTGAAAAGTGGTGGATATTTTAAAAATGAATGAATAAACAATATGAAAACTAAACAAAAGGTGCCATTTGTAGAAGTGAAATGTTTAGATGAATGAAAAGGACTTCAGGATTTTTTTCCTGCTTTAAAGAATCACCAGGATCACAAAATTTATTTGGGGCTGACACAAAATTCTTTTCCTTGATACTTTTTCAGTAAGGCCTCCAAACTGACATTTATGTTATTGCTAACTCTTAATTATCTGTGGATTGATTATCCAGGCTGCGGATTAACTTTGCCAGGAGCGTAGACAGAGCCAATAGTACCCACAATGCCCATACCCACTCTAGAGCTGAATCCCTGGGAGCGCAGGGTGGGTATTTCAGGAGTAATGTCATTCACCATCCCCTGCGCGTTGGGAAACACAATGCAAAACCACCTAATAACCCAATACGTGCTTTGCCTTTATTCATATCCCATCCCTTCCTCCTACTCACCTGTCGCTATAGATAGCTAAGATTTTATTTTATTCATATCTCCCAACTTTGCATTTTATGAAAACAGCATCATATTTCAAAGCTCAGTTGAAAACTTCTCTGTCCCATGTGAGGCAGATCTACTGTCTCTGCCCTGTTTTGTTTTTTTCTTTGCCACTGTATTAGTCGGGTCTGCAAAGTATTTCTAGGATGAGTTTTGACACGCATGGCACAGCTGCTATTTCAAGAAACCTGGTGTGAGTTTCAAAGTTCACTTTGGTCCATCTCTGGTCACACCTTGAAGCTTCTCTTTCTCTGACATGGATGGGGTTTGGGAGCAATATAGAAACCCAGATAAGAGGAGGTAGATGGGAACAGTTACCACAACACAGTTAGATTTGGGTCCACGTTGCAATAGTCATAGCTACCTGGGAGAGCACGTCCTATGTTGGAAGGAGAGACATCAGAAAGGAACACGCCGTCTCCTATAACATTGGGATCAAACACTCTTGGTCGCAGTGGAAAATGTGGCTTCTGAAATCCTTGGTAATTGGTTGGTCTTGGCTGGGTTTCATGCAGAAGCTTCTTGGGAACTGAAAGAGAGGAGTAAGAAGAGCACAGTTGTTAGAGTCAATTATTTCAGCTGGTCAGAATGAGAATTATCACATTATTCTATGGGCTCAGCTGACACTTAATTATACCATGTGCAGACCAAACAGACACTCATTTACCACTATGATGAATGTTCTCCAAATGCCAGCCCAGAGACATGCAACGAGAGAACGCTGGAAACTATAAAGTGATTAAGATATCATTTATTTACAATTAAGCTTTGAGACGAGACCAAGGATCAGATTCAGACATCTTATTTAGACACCCACCTTAGTAACTGAAATGCCTAGTAGGCCAGACTTTGGCCTCAGTCCCAAGCTCCACAGCTAGACACCTCTGCTCCTGCCATGATGGGCAGGACAGGATGGGACATGTGGGCTGGGCAGGATGCCACATATCAGGAAGAACTATTGGATATGCCTGAATTCCTGCCTCTCTCCAGCTGTCAAGTTGTATGCTCAGGACTGCACATCAGTCTTTTCTGTCCACTCTGGATTAACCAAACCTTAAATCATCCACCACAGAAGTAAGAAATCCTCCCCACTCACTGAGATCTAAAATATGCTGTTCCCCAACTTGGCCTTAGGCTGTAACTACTCTGGGAAAGACCCATTCTCCATCCCCACCAATCTGAGAAGGATGGTGAAGACTCAGCGAATTCCTGCTTCTCCGTGTGTTTCATCAGACGCAGCATTAGCAATACACATATGCAGGCAAGGTAGGTTAATATGTGACATTTTAGTCAGGACATCTATGGTCTCTTCTTTGGACCAAAGCATGCCTTAGTATGAAGAGTGTTTTTTCTTCTCCTTGCTGTTGCAAGGCCAGGTCTTCAGCTGAAAATCCAGGTAAAGAAATCAAAGTCAGCATAACTACCTCAGTGTACACCCACTGAAGGTGAATCCACACAGTAAATTCACGAATTTGCCCTGCAGGGACACAGCAGCATGTCATTTATGGAGCTGAACCAGTTCTCTGCCTCAGCCCCGGCCAACTCCTCAGGCTTTTTCAGAGCAAAGTGTTTTTCCATACAAAGAGAAGAAACACATATACAGGCCGTTCTGCTCAGAAATTAGAGGAACAGAGTGATGAAAGACAAAAATAAGATTAAAATTTCCAGAAGAGAAAGATATATTTTCCCCGCCAGTGGCTGCATACTAATATATACATAAAAGCATCATTTTACCCCTGCAGACAACCAAGACTTCAGTGTATTATAGCCACAGACTGCTGAGAACTAGGCACAGGTTCACTAGACCCACAGAAACCCCAGGAGAAGATCTCTGGGATGCTCAGCTCTCCTTTCTTCAAGCCTTAACAGCAACTGCCTGTCCAGTCCCAAGCAGGCTGCCACTTCCTGGTGCCTCAGTTTCCCCACCGCTCCGCTGCTGGACGTGCTATCCCTCATCTCCACTCTTCACAGGGGCGTGAAGTAGCACAATTAAACCTGCAAAGCACTTTGAGATCCTTGGCACAAGCATGAAGGAGGACTTGGAAAGAGTGCAGCCCTGAAACAGAAAGGAAATTCCTGCCTGCCCCCTGCAGCTAAGCAGTTGCCAAGCCGGAGCATGAGGTTTAATCACGCCCATTAAATTTGCCTACATAACTACAGATATAACTGGTGAGGGGAAGTGATCCAACCACCCTGTTTACATCATGTTTGACTTACTGTCTTTGCTGAGGCAAAGAGAATTGTGACTATATTTACTGACTGACCTCCTATATTGGGCTGCCAAGTTATCAGCACTGAAGTTCTCCCATTATTAGTAGAGTCATGCTAGGTCAGGAAAAAGACATAAAAACCTCGCTGCTTCTGAATATCAAAGAGCTGGCATGGCAGTTTCTAGTGAAACCTGAATTGGCAACTGTCCTCTGATGGGGAGGCAGCAAAAGAAACACATCCCCTGTTAGGAACTAGACAGAAGCACAAGGGATACCTGTGCCAGAAAAATATCAGAAAGTCTGGGGGGGAGGTGTGTGGAACAGAGATTATCCCGCAAACCACACAGTCAGGGAAAATTGCCATTCTGGGTGCCTAATTTGAGGCACCCGAAGGGTCATGATGTTCAGAGGGCATAAGGCCCACCAAAAACAAAGACCCTGTACCTCAGGCTGAGGACCTGAAAATCGTTTAAGGCACAAGTCAGTTTTACATTTCATCCAAACACCACCCTAGTAACCTGTTGATATGCGTCCAATGAAGGAAATGAAGCAAAAGGAATACAGAGGCATTTTTTACCAGATTTTGACTCTTTCATGTTTCAGACTGTCTCTTCTTCATAAACAGCTCCTTTCACCTCCCAGTATTTGTGGCCATCTCTGGGGCACAACTCTGTCTGAGGGGACCTGCATCTTTCTTCAAAAAGGTGACACCACCAGACACTTAAACATTTGAGCCAGCTGGGGGAAAGAAACACTGTCTTTTCCCAAGCACAGCCAAGGAATTGAGCTATGGCTTTTCCACCTTGGCATCTGTGCCACCACTGCTACCAATGCTACCAACAGGACTGGGAGAGGAGTCAAGGTAAAGCGAAGCATCACTAAATCAGTCAGCAACATCAGTCAACAGCATCCCGAGGAAGAGTAGAGATAGAGCAGTATTCAGAGGGAAGCACTCCTACAGACTATTTATTGTCACAGCACCTTAATGGGGTAGGGTTGGGCTGTTATCTCTTCAGGATGGCTGAGGAGGTAAGATGACTACCAAGTAGGCATTTGGGGCCTATAAAGACAGGTGGCTATGAAGAGAGATTCCCAAAAGGAGGCACGTGCCTAATGTCTGTCATTAGCATGTGTTTGGTACTTTCAAAAATCCTAAGAGGTGCTTCACTTCACTTCAGCAACTAAACCCCTTTAAAACTCTGGAAGCAACTTAGTGCAGCACAGGATGTCTACAGCACATGAACCTCGGACTTTTCCATTTCAAGGGACCATTTTTCTCTGTGGACTTCAAAAACATCTTGAGGACATTTTGCCAAGAAAGGCCAATCTTGGCAAAGAGTAAATAGAGTAACAGCACGCAGCAAGTCTGTTCTTCTTCTAGTTTATACAACGCTAAACCAATACACAGCTTAGCTCGATTTAGAAAGACAGTAAAACTTTCTCAAGTGCAAAACACCTCACAGTTTCCAGTTAGCTTCTGTATGGCAGCCAACTCCACAAGAAAGATTAAACATCTGGTTCCTTTGAAATATCCTCCTTAAATTCTCCAGAGAGGAGAACATCTGACACAAAGCATGGCATGAACTGAAGCAAGGTGTCAAGAAAAGTTATCTATGATTAAAACCACCAGAAAAAAAAGTACCTGGGATTTTCATCTTATCTCAGCATTAAGCACAGAAGTCCTGGCAGGAAAGGGTTGGCACTTGGCCCGGTCCATTCAGTCAAGTGGAGAAGCTAAAGCAACTCAGTCAGCAGAACAAGTGATATATGTGGGCAAGAGGGGAAGAAACAGGCACTCAATCTAAGTGTTAACACGTCTGATAGTCAGGAGCCATGTACCTTAAAAAGCACTTGAGAAATGAGCTGGGATCATCTGGAAGAGAGGAGATGGGACCTCAGGGGGTAGCAGTCAGCACTGAGATGTGGCTATTTATCCGAATGATTGAATTCTCTGCTAACTCGGGCTGGGCAGCTGCACAGTGCAGGCAGAGTTGTAACTTTCTGGATGACAAGCCATGCTTTGCCATCCCCCCCCAAGGTCCAACTCGGGCATCGTTGCATGGACTCAGCATGTGCCAGGACTTGATCTGAAAAGCTAGGTGTCACCACAGCTGTGACACTCCGTGAAGGTACCTGCAGAAGGTGGTTCTAGGTTATAGACCTGCAAGGGAGCTCCTGGATCAGCAGGTTCACTCCTCTGCCATTACAAGCTTTCAAGTCTTTATAAAATCTCTCTGTCCTGGCTCCCAGCTCCCGCCACTCATCTGTCTGAATCAACATCATGCCAGCAATAATTTATACCGGTTCCCAACCCAAGACCTGCACTATCCATTTGCAATGAATTAACAGTATCAATCCCACAACAAAACCTCACCATCTCTGCCTGGTGACTTCCTCCCCTGCAGGGACAGAGAAAAGGCAAATCAAAGCTGGAGTGTGCTCTCACTGGCAGAGCAGATCCATCAGATTCGTGCAAGCAACTGGCAGGACAGTGTGAAAAGACACATGCTGGTGCTACTGACAGTATCCTTATTTGTACTTGGTAGAGATGCCTTCCGCTGGGCTTTTCACACAAGCACTCTCTTGTGTGGCCAGAAAAGCGAGGGCTGATGAAAATAAAAAAGTTACTGTGCCTACACGCAGCAAAATTCTGAATTATGGTGCTAAAAGATGGAAAAGGCCAGCCAAGACCTCGCCTGTTTGTTCATCAAGATCGCTTGCTGCATGTTTTCTACTATTTTGATCTATTTAGTTTTGAATACTCCATTTCTGGAGGCTTGGCTAATTGTCACAAGAGGTTATTTTGCAGAGGAATGTTGCTCTTTCTGAGGATTTCTATTTCAATATGCTGCTGAGTGTTACAATTTAAACGCATATATTATTCCCCTAATCAAAACATTTGACTCAAATTCTACAGACGGGGAATTTGCTCGGGGACAGAGTTTTGAAAGTGTTTAAGTACCAAAATTATTTGTCCAATCTCACAGAGGAAAACCGTGCCAAAGAAAGGAAACAAATTCAGGCTCCTTGTATTTCAGCCTCATGCTCAAACCATCCCTTCCCTTTGCTAATTTGATCATTTGGTGTTTCCAGGACTCAATGATCCCCCAACCTCCATCTTCACTGGATCAGTGGATATACGGATCAGTCAACTGGAGGGGAGATCAATGAAAGCTTGGTCTTAAAAACATACAGACAGGGTTTTTTTCCTTCTCCAGTCCCCTGCTACAGAGTCTCTTGTGAATTTCCAGCCCATAAGGTTTACTTGGAAAGTTCAGTACGATTAAAGCAGATCTGCAGGACCTTCAACAAATCCTCCTGTGAATGCTTGAAGCAGAATGCAATTTGAACAAAACATGACTCCCTCACCGATGAAAATTACAACCAAGCCTTTTATCTGGGCAGGTTGGGGCCAGGAACTGTTGATGCTCAACATATTTTTAAAATAATCATTAAAAAAAATCCTCCTGTGAGTAAACACCCAATATAAACTACTGCAGGTTTATAGAGGTAGCAGCTCTGAAGGATTTTTGTTTGAGAATTGAAAATGCACAATATCCAGCTATAAATGGGATCATGCACATTTCTGAACGATTACAACAATTCCTTAGCAAATATGTAAGGTATATGGTGCTCTCAGACTGCGTAATTAAAGTGGTTTATGTGCTGTAAAACCTAAATTCACTAAGTAGTCAATCAACAATATCTATTAAAATAATGGATTTTGGCTATGTTAGACCACAAAATATCACAATATAATCACAGAGCAAGACAGAAAAATCCCATTCATAAGACATTGCACCTGGTGACAATGATAACACCACTGTATACCTAGAAACACAGGGGTGGAAAATGCTAATTCGATCAACAAAAGGAAGCTGAGGCACAACCTACCCGCTTGGCTTTTTCCCAAGGGACACAGACATGGCCAAGAAGCAAACTTAAACCTTTTTCATCTGCCTGTGCTGCATCCAGCCCCTTCTAAATTAATAAAACCCCATTTGCATAATACATCAAAAGGTTTTGCCTCTTCTCATGGTCACATGTGTAACGTCAGACATCATAGAATCACAGGATGGTTTGGGTTGGAAGGGACGTTAAAGATCATACAGTTCCAACCCCCCTGCCATGGGCAGGGACACCTCCCACCAGACCAGGTTGCTCAAAGCCCCATCCAGCCTGGCCTTAAATACCTCCAGGGATGGGGCTTCCACAACTTCTCTGGGCAACCTGTTCCAATGCCTCACCACCCTCACAGGAAAGAATTTCTTTCTGGTATCTAATCTAAATCTCCCCTCTTTCAATTTAAAACCATTATCCCTTGTCCTGTCACTACAGTCCCTGATAAAGAGTCCCCCCTCATCTTTCCTGTAGGCTCCCTTTCGGTACTGGAAGGGGTTATAAGGTCTTCCCGGAGCCTTCTCTTCTCCAGTCTGAACAACCACAACCTGTTTTCATAGGAGAGGTGCTCCACCCCTCTGATCATCTTCATTCATGGCCCTCCTCTAGACTTGCTCCAACAGGTCCATGTCCTTGTTACACTGGGGGCTCCACAGCCAAAGCCTACCTTTAGTACCTGCCCTGCTTCTGACAGGGAAGCTTTCCAGTCAGATATAGGTATAATCACTTGATAGGAGACCATCAGATCCTACAGCTTCCAAATGTCTCCATGAGCACCTAGTATGGATGCATGGGCATCCCATCTAAAAACCTGAGTGCACTGCCTTGGCTGCAAAGCCATATGGTACCTCTGGGCATCCTATCTCATATTTAGAGTAAAAGTATAGTACAGTTTACACAGAAAGTGTCCAAGGAGATATGAAGGGAGTTTATGCAATAGAATATAAGTCTGAAAGCTGGGATTTGATCAACAAGCTGCCATGTAAAATCTTCATTCTTATAGAAAAAAAAACAACAACAACCACAAAGCGGAGGCTTAATGAACACAAGTGGTCAAGACCTCAGCTTTCCATCTCCTGCAGTCATTTTTAAAGGGAATTTTTTCACCCAGCATCAGTATAGTCTGCAATCCTGAAACCAATTGCAAAAGCCAGGAGAAAGAAGGAGTTACTCAGCCTGCTGCAGTTGTGTTTTCCATGCGTGGTGGTTCCAAACCACTGATAACAAGGAAGTGACTCATGCCAATTACAGCAAGTCCACTTCCAAGCACCACGCGGAAATCAAGTGAGACTGTCTGGGAAAATATCCCTGTCCTATCCAAAGCCACCTACGCCTCCCCAAGCCCACAGCCCACACCAGGGACCTCCTCCCCTGCCCCTCCCTTCAGACACTGCCTGAAGCAGAAATCTGTCTCTTCAGCTGGTGATTCTTGGACTGGTGGGAAGCAGTACAAGCTGGGATGCCCGACACAACTCATACAGAATTTCAGAGCACTCTGCCAGGATTACTCCTGAGGCAGTCCAGATGCTTTGCCTTTTACCGCATCTTCTGGCAGCAGCTAACTACAACTACAGCAAGCTTGTACAATAAGAANAGCTTTTCTCTTGTTTTCCCTCCATGGAAAAGGAAATGTTCACCCTTTTCTCATGCAGCTGCAATCAGAGAATTTTCTTCAGAAGTGGTTCTAGTCCAGAAACAAAGTCTGTGCAACACAGATTAGCTCAGTCTCACTGTTCTTCCCAGTGAAATCTCTTGCAGGTATATGGCTCTGTGGTGTCCTCAAGCCAGGACAGACGTTTTGGGAGATGAAGGCACCATGGTGCACATCCAACCGAGACCCTCCATGGGTCTGCTCCCTACTAACCTCTCCCTGCCTTGCCAGAGGGATGCAGAACAGCTTTCCCTGATTCCTCCTACTTCTGCGTGTCCAGAAATGCAATAATCTTATTAAAAGATCCAGCTCACTTAATCTGGGAACTCAACCTGTGCATGCCCTGTAGGTACCTACTGAAGAAATCCTCCTTAAATAAGCCACGTTCCTAAGCTCCCTGTATCATCAACAGTGAAAGGTGGGTGCCTTTGAAAGCCTCCAGGGGAGATTCTGTCTACTTAAATTTAGGAGCCTAATTAGGGATAGTTAATGAATCATAATGTTACCTTTGGATTTATTCTCCCGAGTGTATCTGGGTTAAAATCTTACAAACTGCTTCACATCTTTTACTCAGATATTTTTCTTCTATCTTGAACTTTTCAAATCAGGATTTACAAATGCCTTAATTTCTATCCAATGATGCATGTGCTTGATCTATCCACAGGCAGTTTTCCTCCTGCTTTCATAGCCATGAAAGTCAGTTGTTCTTCTTTCATCATCTTAAATGTAATAACAGAATATGAAGCATCTATTGCCAGCAACTCATAAATCTCCTGCTTGATGTGGCTTTCGGTCTCCAAAGGGCACAGTGGAAAGCATCGCATGCACCGGTCTGCTCCCTACATGTTCTATTTGGAAAGAAAAATGGATCAAAAGAAAGAAAGCCTTGTAAGAGATACCTGCAGATATGAGGAGTTACTTTCATCTGCTACATGTCTGCCTGCTCCCAAAGTCAGTCGAGTTCTCCCTTTTCACAAGATAATGCATCTTTAGGAGGATGAGACTCGAGGCAAGGCTTGTGCAAATTCCAGCATGCTCAGCTACACCCTCATGGGACCTTCTCCCAGCCAGAGATGTAAGACCTCTCTGGCTGCACCTAATCTCCACCACCCCAGAGGCTCTGACAGTAACTGCATACCCCTGAGCAGCAGGAGTGTATTTTAGGGAACTGAGATGGTTCTGGATCAAACCATTAATGTCACCCCCAGATGCTACTGCTAGAAGCATGGGTAACTACTGTCAGCAAGATCGCTGCAGGAACAGAAATCTGACTCGGCACTCACGTATGTAGAGTTCAACCCTGCTGAATTAAGCAACGTTTTGTTTATTTACATGTTGAACATGGTCAGAATCTGACCATTCAATCACATAGCCTCAATTCCAGAAATGGCAGCAAGCTGGGGGAGAAAAAAAAAGAAACCCCTAATTACTACCAAGGTGCAAGCAGGGACTGACAGCACCTGGGAGAAGCTGCCAGTTTTCCAGACTAGGAAGGTTACAGCAGCAGAGTCAGAGAGTCAGTTTTGGGTTTCCTTTCTTTGCAGCACACGAGGATGTCTGAATCTCGGGCCTGGGCCCTTTATCAGTGAAGAGGAAGAGACAATACAGATGACGGCACAAAAAAGAGAATAAGATTAATAATTGGGTGAGGGAACACTGGAAAGGGCTGCCCAGAGAGGTTGTGGAGTCTCCTTCTCTGGAGATATTCAAAACCCACCTGGATGCATTCCTGTGTGACCTGATCTAGGTGTTCCTGCTCTGGCAGGGGCATTGGACTGGATGATCTTTCAAGGTCCCTTCCAATCCCTGATAATCTGTGATTCTGTGAAGAAAATCAGATTCATACTTCTGGTCTTCCCTATTCCCCCTATTTGGACTGCACCTATCCCTTACTTGCACCGGTACTTTGCAAACCAGCCCACCCATGTATGGATTTCTTAGGCATTATGGAAAATACTAGTTTGGTGGTCTCTTCAGAGAAGACTTTTTTTTACAGGCCATAATTTTATGCAATGCCCTAAGTATATCCACTCCACTTTGGATCAAATACTGTATTTCAGATTTTAACGCAATCCTTAACTTTTGTCGTAATTCTCAGTCATTTTAATCAAACATTTAACGCCGCAAGACTTTACTGTTTTAAACTACTTTTATAGCATGGAACTGTTGCTCTTGACTTATTTAGGCTATAGAGCTTGGCAGAGGGTCTTCTGTGCAGCTTATCTATTTTTCAGGAAAATATGTGACACAACACACGGCTCCCAGGAGGATGCTGAGTGAGCAGTAAGCGTTGTGTGTTGGAGTGTGGCTGATCCAGAGCCAGGGCATTGCTCACGCAAAGAATTGCTCACCAGCGAGGGAGGGGAGTCTCTGCACTCAGGATGCCGACACATACCCAAGTGGTTGCAGCCCTGCAAGTCACCACGAATCAGCTGAGTCACAGAAACCAATTCTGTAAAACTCATGGCCAAATATACTCCCTTAAAGGCCAGTGAAAGGTACATAAGAACTGTCTGTGAAAGAGGCCCTTGGAGGTCTTCGCTATTACAAAGGCAGTAGCTGGGTGAGTATTATGTTTTACTGTGAAGACATTTAAATGATAGCCAGGACAAGAGTAGCCCAGATAAAGTAAGGAGAAAGAGATAGAATAAATGGGCAGAGGCCCTGAAACACAACCGGTAACAGTTTTAAACTGAAAGAGGGGAGATTTAGATTAGATATTACAAAGACATTATATACTGTGAGGGTGGTGAGGCACGGGAACAGGTTGCCCAGAGAAGCTGTGGATGCCCCATCCCTGGGAGTGTTCAAGGCCAGGCTGGATGGGGCTTTGAGCAACCTGGTCTGGTGGGAGGTGTCCCTGTCCGTGGCAGGGGGGGTGGAACTGGATGATCTTTAAGGTCCCTTCCAACTCTATTCTATGAGAAGCCATCCCAGCCTCCAACAGGGACAGGAGAGGGATGGCAGGGAAGCAGGAGCCCAGGCAAGAAAGGAAGGTAACAGGGAAAGTAAGAACATCCACAGCCATACTGTACCGCCCAAATATTTGAATAAAGAGTAAGAAGCCTCATGCTTCTGCATCCGAGCCCACAACTAGCCTGATATGATCCAACCATTATATTCCATGAGTTAGGACTACACTTTCTCCTCTGAGACTACTGACCAAAATGAACATTTAGGGAATTTCCTGTGTCCATCTCTGAAGCAATGACACCCACACTGTAGTCCACAGACCACCAGTGACCTGTAAACCATGAGAAAAGTGATCCAGAAAAAAAATAATTCAAAGAAAAGCCAAAATCAGCATAACCCTGGATGTTCCCCTGTGGTTTGTCTTAGTGTCTGCTGGCAGGCACAGCCAGGAGATGCTTCCCGTCTGCTCACCTTGTCTAATTAAAAATGTTTGTAATTACAGCAGTAAAACTATGCTCTGTAAAAAAATATTTTCTTTTTATCTAAGTGCTGCTTATCCGACAGCTCATGCTCGTTCTTTATCAGTTCATCAGCTTTTCCTCTCAGTAATCAAACAGCAGAGAACTAGACAAGGACAAGGGGCTAGAATTTTTTTTCAAAAAAGATAGCGGTGCCTTGATAACTGGAGCTGAGGAATGTCATCAGAAAGCAGCCGGTAATCTCTGCCATTAAAGGCAGTGAGTTTGCCTGGTCACACGGTTGACTTAGTGTTGCAACTCCCAGGATCCCACAAAATACCCAAACTGGAAACCCTGCACAAGGAAAGGTTATCGATAGCACTGCAATAAAGACTAGGAGTGAACAAAACCATATAAGGTATTTTTTTTTATATACATAAATACTTAATGCCTTTCATTTATATACAGATAAGCACAGATTAATATTTACTGGTCAAAAATACAATTTAGTTCAAGACCCAGAACATGATGAAGGGACCGTCAGCTGTGGTTGTTCAGGTACAATAAGCCAGGCTAAACTAACAGACTTGAAATTCAAGGACCGAGGAACAAAGTAGCAAAACTGCTTTCAATATAAAGCCTTCTATTCACATGGTCGTAACCTGTGAGACATCCTCCTTTGGGGCCGAGACTTCATGAGCACAGTGGAAAGTCTGAGGAAAAAACCTTATAGATGGTTTTGAATTATGAGAGGATTAAACCTCCCCTGTTTTGTTTTTGGTTTTGTTTTTTTTTTTAAAGAAGTACATTTAACTGGCAGAACCCCTCTAACACAGAGCATCAGCTTTAAACCATTTTTGGCTTGTAGACCACAAAAAGTTCTTTGCGTGGTTTATGTGTTACTTTTTTTTTTTATTTATTTATTCTGGTAGAAAAACCCGTAGCGTGCATCATCTTGCTTCCATGCGTATCCTGAGGCAGCAAAGACTGCGGGCTCAAGTGTTTCTACTACGGCGAGTAACCGCCAGTTTTGTGGAACAGCAAATTACAGTCACTTTCCTGATGCCACATAAAAGCAGATACACGCCATGGAAAACAATGCCAAGAGTTTTGTTCTAGCCCAGCGAGGATGTTACCGAGCACCTACCCCACGCTCTTATGCAACTTGCCCCGCAGCTACTTCCACCAGCGCAGTCTGGGAGCGCTGGAAAAAAAAAAAAACTGTGGGAATCCGCCGTGCTGGATGCTTGTGGCAGATTTCCAGCACTTAGTAATAATATTTTTTTTTTCAAGAAAGAACACCAGGTTTTTAAAGCTAAATGTTTGTTTCTATAAGGCTTCGTGAAACATTCAGCAAAGACAATATTCCATGCACACTAGTCTGTTCTTTTCCACCCTTCATATACATAATTCCAACTTATTTATATGAATGTTCCTATTTCAAATGATACCTGGATTCACACCACCTAGTTAGAGTCACTTTACTGGGATGGTAGGTGGCTAATTCATCCCTCTATCGATTATACTGATACACTGACTAATCTCTAAGTTTAACCACTTCACTTAAATATCTGTATTAGTGCAATTAAGGCTTTGCAAGAGTGAGGTTGCAAGTATGCAAGTTACATATACATACATATATATGTGTAGGACATTGCTGGGCAAAAGGCTTATCTCATTTATTCCATTGTTAACGGGGATAAACGATCCTGAATCAAATCCTACGCACCAATTAGTGCAGAAACTATTTCCAGACTTCTTGGGATTCTCCTGAGACCTTTCTAACAGACGAGCAGGTCTCTGACACATCCCAACTACTCGTAATACATGATTCACTGGAAAATCCTGACCACCAGGATTGCCACCCCAGCCAAGCCCCAGGGCAGTCACTCTGGGAAGGTCAGCAACACTTCCTTTCTAGTGGCCTTTGCCAGTTTCTGCCTGTTTGGGTAGCAAGGCCCATCAGCTGCCATCTCTCCTACCTCCCTTTTCAAAACGACTGAATTCAATGGGTCAAAAAGTGTTTAACGGAGACCCAACTTAATCCGCCATGTGTTTAAAAGTGCTTTGCATTATATATTCCCCAGGAAATGCAGATTGCTAACCCACAGCCAAAGAACTCGCTTCATGCTCCAGCACCTCTATTTTTAGGTTTTCTTTCTGGCACTGTTAAAACAAAAAGTGAAAAAAGATTAAGACTTTAACACACACCTTTGCTGCTGGTAACCTGAACATCGGACAGACCCTTTATCTGGCATGCACTCAATTAAGTTGCCACTTCTTTCAAGCAGAATATAATGCTCTGTATCGCAGTATTTGTTCCCTCTACTGGGTATCTTGATCCCACCAACCCTTGATATCTTATCTTTGGATGAAAGGATTAATCCAGCACAAAGAGGCTGTGAACATCTTTTGAACAAGTAAATCTTTAACAAAAAAAAAAAAATATCCAGGTGGTGGTATAGACAGGGATGGTTTATGAGACCCTGTAAACAGCAAAGGAACTCATAAATACGGTCCTTCAAAGTATCTCTGTCCCATGCTGGGATGACCCCTCTTCATACCAGTGGAGAGACAGCCCATCTCTGTAAAGACACAGGCTGCAGAATTTGCTCTGCTCACAAATGAGAGTGGATGGTCCTCTGAAGGAAAATTAATCCTTATCAATGCAACTGCACAGGATAAAATCTACCTCACAACCTGCTTGGGTTATAGTGACAAGATGTTATTAATTGCAGTTCCAATAACCATCCATGTTACTTAAAATCTGAAGTAATCCACTTTAATTACCTTAACTCTGTTAACAGCATGGGACCATAACAGTTAGAGGAGAAAAATAGTTGTTAACTTGTTGCCTGCCAGATGCCGACTGCTGATAGGAGATGTATCAGATATTAAAGTATTAAAACTGACCTCAACCTGGCAGTAGAGGGCTGTGATTCATGCCCATGACTCCTAGGCACAGTGGGAGCAGAAACAAATAACTGAGCAAAGATTAAAGCATTAGCTGTTACAGTGGAATAAGGCAGGAGATTAATCTCTCATTTACTCTCAGGCAAACCTCCTTCTTAACTTTCTCCTTAGTTCAGCAGAAACTTCAGCAAATCCAATGTGGAAACATCTTACATTGCCACCTGGTTTATGCCTTTACCATCCAGCTAAAATTCCTGTTAGGGTGGAGGGTGAGAACTGGCCCCCTACTGTGCTTAGTCAGATCTTTCCGCCTTTGAGTTGCTTCAGATTTTTCTCTGCAAAGAATAAAGAACCTATCTGAAAAATCTGCATTTGCGTGAAAGCTATTTTCTCTGCTCTTGAGCAAATAATTCACTTCCATTTATGACCCAGGTAATGGAAAGTCTATGACAAAATGAGTTCCAAGTAAGGCATGTTGTGAAAGAGGTGCACGCTATTTAAAAACGCAGCATGTAGAAGAATTGTCACCTTTGTGATCGTACAGCAGTCAGTGCAAAGAACTCCCTGCTTGATTTCCCAAGAGCAGTAAAAGCTTTGGAGGCACCTGAGTACAGATTTGCAGCCAAGTTTCACTGAGCTGGAAATCAAAACCTATCATCAGTCTAATCTCCATATAGCTGGCTGATAAAAGGAGTGAAATGGCTATGACATTATCCAATCTCAGGCAGTTAATGAAATCTAAGAGTGGTAACTCTGAAATATCACCCATAAACAGCTTTCCAGACTCTTCCACGGGGAATCACAGGAGTTTGCAAAGCAGGGTCTGGCACTGGTCCTCACATGGCTTGTACCACCCTGTAAATCTGCTGTCACAGACTGAAAGGACAGAGGTAAGATGAATGGTCAGGGTGGCTCTTCCTGGCCTCAGAGGCTGAGACCCAACCTGACTTCTTCCCTGCTGGCCATGCAGGCATGAAGAGGTCTGTGCTGCTTGCTGTGCTGGGCACGATAGGCAACGTCTACCCTCAGATTTTGTATTTCCACTGATCATCTTCAGAGGCAGAAAGGATTCTTCTTCCTCAGCAAGGGCCTGATGTCGTCTGAGGACACTTGGGTTTTTTGCCGCCTTCTGTAAGGTCGTAGGCTAAATATACAATGTCCACAGCTACCTGCAGGCAATAAGCACCTGGCTGTAGAGAAAAAGGGAGGCTGTGATCTGGAAAGAAATTCATGCGTAGGAGGTATGACCCTAGTCTCATCAGCAGATCCTGACCTTCACTCAAAGGGTCCCTGAAATGCTGAGGAAACCCACGAAGGAAAATGTGTGTGGTCCTTCTGGTGTTCTGTTTAGACACGTGAAGATTTTGTGACAGATAAAATAAAGATCATCTGATCTTTGGGATCGTTACAATTACACAAGGAGCACACACAAGGACTCTTGCATGTCCTGGAAGAAGTAAACTGTGGTTGCTGTGATGCAAGGAACTTAAACACACCGTTTGCCTGGTATAGTCTGGCAACCTTCATGCCTTTAAACTCTCTTAGCATTCAAAACAGAGTGGCTCCATCCAAAACACCTGCTGGGAATATCACATGGCCCATGCTAACTTCTAAGCCATGTCAGGATTATGCGACACCAAACATTGGTTCTGCAACTTAGCAGGATGGTCCATCAGGTTCCAGTGTCAACCACTCCTGGGCTTTGGCACTATTTTGTTCATCAGTGCAGACACACTTGGTTAAGTCCAGAGGTCAAATGCTTTCCTGTCCTGGGAGGTCAGGACTGCTCCTCAGGGCTCAAAGCATCTGGGACATGAAATTACAGGTCTGCAGCATCCCAACAGACATGGGACCTGATGACCCGGAGATGTGTCAGGTCAAGAAAAGAGCAGGATCTGCTGCCTGTCTGCGGCAGAGGAAGCTGGGATGGCCCTGTGGGATGGTGTTCAGAAACAGAGCCATGACACACATTCAGCTGAGGGATGTTATCAGCTATGTGTTACAGGAATGGACAGCCCTTTAGAAACACTGAAGGCTGAAATGCTCTGCAGGGAAAGGAGACAGCTGAAAATATCCCCCTGGCCTCCCTTGAACTGTTCTTGCATGCATGTTCCAGCCATGCATGTAACACAAAAAAACCTGATTTATACAAAGGTACCTGCTTCCAAAGGACCATCTGTGTTGCACCATCTGCCCTCATGAAGCAGTACCCATCCTCTCGACTTGTTCGGAGCTACACAGAGAACAGGGCTCAGCCTCCATCAAGAATGAAAAGAGACTGAACTCAGCCGGGCCAGGCTGAACTACTATCAAACTACTTTATTAATACGGCATAGAGCCGCTACTGACCAGAAACAGGAAGGAAACATGTTACCATATCTTTCCCTAATGCTCCTCCTTTCTCTTTAAACACAAAGAACAAAAAGGTTGTGTTGGAGAGTCCAGCAGGCTCATGTGATTGTAAAAGTATATTATACTGGGCACCTCATCCATCAAAGAGACCAGGAGGGTTGGAGGGAGAGATGGTGGGATAAAATAGTCTCCTGGGCCAAATTCGAGCCATAAATGTTGCTGCTTTTTATGTCAAAGGGAAGTCTTTGACTTTTAATCTTTCCATATTTCAATTAAATGATGTAAATGACAGGGAGCTAAAATAGATGACAGATGCACAGCTAACCTCCCCCACATTCTTGGGTCCCAAAGATTTCTCCCTTAAATACCTTTACAACCAGCCTGTAAAATTACAGTGGAACTTATTCTTAAGCCATGCTTGTATCAATCATTTGATTTAATGAGCTATCCAAAGACTGTTTCCCATCGGTGCATTTCTCCAGTCATGGCTGTGCTAGAACCAACTGCAGAGATACAAGATAACGTCCTGTGTGGCAACCCTCATCCCCCATCCATTCCCACCCAGGCAAGGCTTTAGAGCCAAACTTGTACACAATTAATCATGATTGCATTTTTTGCAAAAATGTGATGGTATAGTCTGATATTAAAATTCCCTTTTCCTGTCATCTTCATTAACTAAAAATAATCCTGTTTCACATGGAGCTCCCTCAGACCAAAACCTCCAGCTGTTTAGAGAAGAACATCTCTCACAGCCATGTTATGCTTTTCTTTATTTTCTTGTACTTCTATAGGTATTTATCAAGGTTTTCCCACCAAGGAAGACCCTGATTGCACTGTCAGGAAAACCAACAGAAGAAATTGTCTTACAGAAATAAGTCCATATCAGCACTGAGAGTGTGGAGCCAGATACAGCTTTGGCAGGCCAATCACCCACAGACAGGACAAACTTCATCTCCCTGTTTCCACAACAGCCAGAGATTTACAAGCCCTCTTGAGACACGAACTCTCCAACCAACCTACATACAGACATTTCCATTCCTTGGGTGACAACCTTACCATGGCTGTGCTCCCAAGTCCAGCTCCAGCTCTGGAGAGCACAAACTCCTCCTAGAAATAATGATTAATGAGAGTCTTGCCCCAAGACGCCTTATGTAGAGCTCAGTAGGAGGTCTTACACTGGCTTCTGCCAGTGCTGGCACATACACACAGATGGACACAAGCCACCACGACAGACAGACTGGTTAGGCAACTAGTCCTGAATCCAGCTTTCTTCTGCCTCCTTTGTTCTGTGCTCCAGTTTCAATACTAATTGCAGGAAAGAGCTGCCAAAATGCTGCCGATAAATGTGGGGCTTAATCAAACAAAGCACTCATAATTATTTGATTAAGAATCATTTTCTTTTTACATATATAGCAAAAATTCAAAACAGTTGTGCCCTTCTGCATTCATAGTGTGGAAGTAACCGCTGTGGAATTTGAACAGAGTTAGCTGAGGTTTCTCCCTGCCAGGTCAGTGTGAGCCAGACCATGTCCTGGCCTCTTGGGTGGAATGTTTGGACACAGGAATTGCTGTTTTCCCTGGATGGACACATCCAGTCAGCTGGCCGTATAACAGGCATCAATAGATTGGGATTCAAGCACTGCACACATGTCAATCAAAAATTATGCAGAAAAGGCAAAAGATGATGTCTGAATAATGAATAATGTGACATGAATGTGCTACCCTTGTTGCAGCAGTCAGTAGGAAAAGCCATCATTACAAACAACATTAATGGAAAGACTTGTTGGCTGTCACAGCTTACATGGCAAAGGTATAATGAACGATACCTCTACCCTGGGATGGCATGACTCTCATATGCAGAACTGATCCTTCCAAAAGAAGCTCATGACAGACAAATGATGTGTGCAGGAAGCTTACATGGCTAAGCCTGCATCACTTCTGCAGATAACCACAGCATGTCCACCCTGAGCTACAGGGCTGTCAGCTCCACCACCCTCATCAGTCCCCACTTGTAAACTAAGTGCTGAAGGCAATAAACTATCCTATATGTCCGAATGCAACGGAATTGAAGAGTATAGCAGAAGATATATACCCAGTGACCATAAAAACCAAAGTAAATTTGATTTTCACATTAGATTCAAATATTCCAGTGCCATACAAGTGTTACCATCGAATCTGACTGAATGACAGCAATCCTTGGTCAAGAAGAAAACATTTCCTTTTAAAGTTTTCAAACAACTTTGGTCCATAGCTGACAATTACCATCTGTTTCTCCCCAAAAATTAACCCAACCAAAATGTTTCCCAAGCAGCACAGTACATTAAGTACATGGGCACATTCAGCCAATCCACCAGGACTTAGGGGTGCACTGGGCTCACACGACAAGCAGCTCTCAGAGCAAACACGACACAAGGGGAGATGGAATGAGAGCTGGTGACTGGTTGGTCAAAGCCCCAGGAGCCCGGCAGGGAGCTTTTGTCATGAGTTTAGAACGTTGGAAGACCAGATTTCTAGGACAGGCTTCACCTGGGTGAACTCCAGGGCATCCTACAGAGCTGAGCTGCATGATCCTCCCAGCACTGAGCTCCCTGCTCTGCTGGCACTGCTGCTGTAGATCCATGAGCTACACTTCTCCTTGCAAATTAAGATGGCCCAGGGCATTGGTCCAAGCATTATCAAATGATCACTTTTACTCTTTAAAATTCACATAGTCCTCGACAGAAATTTGACCCAGGCCAACAAGCGCTCTCCCCCATCATGGCGTCCATAGCCAGGATCATTAGCCTCAGGCAATTGGGATACACGTGACTGCTTTGAAGGGAAAACACATGGTTAGATGCAAATGCTGCTGTGTCACCTACCCTCAGGACCAGAAAGGCTTTGGCACATTTTATTTCCCTGCACAGGTGCAGCCCCGCTGCTCAGAGCAGTGCCCTTTCATCACCACTCATTAACACCTAACTCAAGAAGTTTTGGTAAGGAGTAAGACCCCGCAATGCAACATGGTCATACCTTCCCATTTGCACAAGAGAGGGCAAGGCAGAGTCTGAGCTGATATAAATGATCCTGAGAAATCTGGCTGGGAGTCCCATGCTGTAGAGCGAAGCCAGCTGGAATGTAAGGCTTTCTACTCCATGCTCTGCATACACAGCCAAAAATCGCATGTGGGTAGCGTCGCCAAAAACCAAACACCTTCTCCTGTCCTGCCTCAAGGTCTGCGTGAAAACAAACGACTGCCTTCACAGTTGGAAAACTCATATTTCAAGGTAGAGTTTTGTGGTTCAGGAAAAAACCACCCCAAAGTGAAAGAGCAGCATTAGCTGCTGGCACCGCTGAAGAGAAGCCCAAAGAGAGATCTACTGGCAAATAGTCACAGGAGAAGCACAGCAAATCCTGGCCCTGTGAACAACACACGACATGTTTTTAGGCAAGTCACTAGACCAACTTGAGGCAACTACAAAATAAAGGTGGGTGTCAAAGAGCAATAGGGCTGAAAATTACTTCAGAGGGTCACCTAGTCTACCCTTCGGATCCCATAGCAGGATCCAATCTAGCTTGCATTTAAAGACTCCTGATATTGTAGACCCTACAATTACCATTCAGACTCTTACAGAACTTCCTGCTTTTCACCCATATAATATTTTTTTTTAATATATAACTCAAATTTCCATTGCTACAATTCATTTTCTTGTCCTCTCCAGCAAGGTGGTTAAGAATAGGCAGTGCATTCCTCCCCATCTCTGCCACAGCCTTTTCTGGATCTGAAAACTACTAACCTACTCTCTTCCCAGACTTTTTAGGCTAAACTGCTTCAAATTAGGATTCAGATTACAGTTGTACCCAAAGGCTAAAATAAGGCTGAGGTCCTCCCTTGGAACCGCACAACTTTAAGTGTTTAAGAGTGTCTCTGCACCAAAATGCTTATAAACAACACAGAAAGAAAAGGGAAAATGAAAGTTAAACGGTCAAAGAAAGAGTTTATTTCTATTTTAAAGGTAGGAACTTGGTACAGATAGACACGTTTAATCTTTTCAACAACTCCCATAGCTGCAAAGGAGTTTACAGAGGGCTTAGTACCTAACAAAATTATTGCATTTGAAAATGTGGTTATTTCTGCTATTACTGAGCTGCTAGATAAACTATTTTCAAATACAACCTGAAGATGTATGAATGTTTGTGACAGAGCTGGGAAACACAAACCAGATCCTCCAAGTCCCGCTGCAAAGCCTTAATCTCAAAACCATTCTTCCTTGTAGGGGAAGCAGTGGTGATTAATGATGTTTTTCAGAGCTCTCCGAAGATCGCATTTTTTTTCTATGTGAGCTTGAGACAAAATGATCTTTGCTTGCTTGAAACACTTACATGCACCCTCTCTTGCAGGGCGACCATAACAATGAATACAAGTTTAAAGGATGCTGCACATCAAATTTACTGCATATGCAAATTTGCTTCAGACAGAACCATTATTAATTACCTGAATGGTCAAATTTAGGATTTTCTAAAAATGCCTTCTGAGTTTGTATGTGCATTCCTTATCATCTATATGCTTCACTGAGCAATCACTCACCATTTTAATTCATTCCTTTTGACATTAGCACACACACGAATTCCCTGCTTGTTGCAATTTCATGCTTTAGCAACGTTTTGCATGCCCTGCACTGCCAGAGTTTCAAATTTAAAATAACGGTGGAAGTGATTATAGTGCCAGCATATCCACGGAATATCAGACACCCTTATGTCCATCTGGAGGACTAAAATATTAGAAAATTAGCAGACTCTGAATATATTGTAATAAAGACAAAGTTAACAATAATGAACTAAAAAAAAAACAAAAACAAAAACCCCATCAGGGAACAGAATGCCTCTAAGTAAATGTAAACACTACATTGTTTGGTTTTGTGTCAGGGTAGGAAGTTGCATCTGAGGATGGAATTAGACAAACAATTCGATGAAAAAACCTAATCCTAAAAGAACCTCAGGGGAAGCAATAAATCTTGAATTGTTCAGATATAAAACATATCCTCTGACTGGAAACTGTGTTTGGGGGCAGTTAGCCACAGAATGTGCTTGGGTTGATGACCTCCGTCTGTTCGTGCCCACGTAAGTACGGCAGCAAGCCATCACTCAGCACAGCAGCAGGGCAGGAGCCAAGTCAAATTGTACCTAAAGGATGGAGGAACCATAGTACCAGCACTGGAAAAAAACACGGAGGCCAAAGTGGATAAAAAAATATGCAGTGCAATGCTCTGACTGTGCTACGTTACTGGAAGACATTAAAAGTAGAGGTATTTTAGGGACTGGGCATGTTATCCCTTCTATGTGGCATGGGTGAGACTGAAACTGGAACATCATGTATAATTCAGGCAGTCCATTTGTTTTAACTTTAAAAAAAAGATGAAAGAAGAAGCAGAGATGAGGCAGTGGTGTGATTTAAGACCTGAAAAAAATGCTTTAGGCTGGAAAATGGAAAGAGCATGATATTTTGCATATAGTCATAGAGCCTAGGAAAGAGTACTTGATTTGATGTATTAAGAGAAAGAAACCACTAGCTTTCAGTGAACACTTCAGTCTAGCAGAGGGAGTCATAACAAGAACCACTAGCTGGACACATCCCAGATTAGAGGCACGGTGCAAGTCTTGAACAGTCAGGTTCACTAATCTTTACTATCACTGCCACGGGTGACTTGCCCTTCTTAGGGGTTCTCCAAATCAGGCCTGAACCCCCAGGTGGGATGTGTTTATTGTACTGAGCTTAGTAGAAAATCAACTGGATAAGATGTAATAATACATATTAGATCATGTTGGATGATCCCATGGTCCCTTCTGGCTTTTAAACTCTGAAAATGAACCTACGGCCTTTATAAAACACTGGCTGCACTGGAGAAGATATTTAAATGTATGCGTAATGAGTTTGCCATTATGCTAAAGAATGCATCTTCAACTCTGTTTCTAAGAACACTTAACCTCATGTTTTTCCAAACACGGCATGTACTGCTATACTGTCAGCTCCTGCGTTACTATTACTATTTATTTGCACACTAAGGTAGTATCTCAGCATCACCAGACTCCTTTCTGTTCTGCCAAAACTGTCTGGTCCCCTCTCAGCTTTTCCCCACATACTGGTGCAGCCAACACTCTTCCTTCTCCTGTTTCCCCTAACTGGTGTCCCTCTTGCCGTCCTACCCTGAGGCCTCTAAGAAATCCCCCAAATTAGATTTCTGAAATGCTCTGTCTCGCTTGGGCCAATCCTCCAGAAGCCAGTTTTCTCCCAGCCCTCAGACATGTACCCCTTCCCTAGTTTTTAATCCTCTCTTTTCCCATCCTAGAAGCTGCACTGATAACACAGTTCAAGGCACTTTGCACCAATTGTGCTGTATCTGTGTCTGTGTGTATGATATTAGCTGAGGACAGCTGTATGGTAAGGGGACTTAGCTCAAAACTCTTTAATTGTGGATCAAACATGTCAATGTAAAATGCAAAACTAGATTGGGCCAAAGCTAAAGGCTGAGATTTTCAGCACACACACCAAAAGAAAAGCCCATGTCTCATTTCTGTAACTATCTTGTAAATGCTTGTTAAGTTGACCAGTTTTTCACCAACACCCAGATTTATCAGGCAACACCCAAGCGTGGTCTGTCTTCACTCTCTGTGACTCTTTGAAGACATCTCTCAATGCACATTTTCACTGCATTCCTTTTAAGACCGAGCCAAAACTGTCCCTATGCCAGGGGGATAACTGTAACTGGATAATATTATAACATAAATTATAAATGAACTGTAAACAGTTCATTTCCTTTCCTTTACAATTTGAAAGTAGCAGGAGGCACAAGAGCCATATATATATATATATATACATCCCAGCATTTATCCCATTTTCTAACATACTATATGCTACCTACTGAAAGCCCCAAGCAGCCCAATCTACCCTCATGGCTGACCCAGCTTTGAGCAGGAGGTAGGACTAGAGGCCTGCAGAGCTCCCTCCCAGCCTGAATTACTCTATGCCCTACAATCCTGCCATCCTGTTTCATCGCCCATCTGTGACCGAGTTCTGTCTGGAGCCTCTTGCAAGAATCACCGTTTATTTTGCCTGGTTTGGCTTTGGGTATGTTGCTGCTCTCAACATTGGAGATCACACACTTGTGGCAGGGGGTGTAAATTAAAACAAAAAGGCAAGCAGGTCCACCTGACCATACACAGAATCACAGGATGGTTAGAGTTGGAAGGGACTTTAAAGATCATTGAGTTCCAACCCCCCTACCCTGGGCAGGGACACCTCCCACTAGACCAGGTTGCTCAAAGCTCCATCCAGCCTGGCCTTAAAGACTTCTCTGGGCAACCTGTTCCTGTGCCTCACCACCTTCACAGGAAAGAATTTCTTTCTGGGATCTAATCTAAATCTCCCCTCTTCTACATATAATCTTCCCTCAAAATCTAGCTAATAGGACTCTTTAACCTAAATAAAGCCATTTTACACGTGTTTGTTTCACAGTGATGCTCTTTTCTCCTACTGCCTGACTCCTGAAGCCTAATTGCCACCTTCCTGTGCTTGCGTTTGTCCTGTGGAGACATCACATACATTAGCGTGTCTTACCCCACCGCCTTTGAAAATCATCACGCAGCCCCATAGATGCCAAGCCCCTCTTTGTTTACTGCCTCGTTATTTTCATTCACTCTCGCTTGCCCTTGCAAGTTAATGGCAATCACATGTGCGCAGGGTGTCCTACCCCAGCACACGCCTGCCCATGATTTATCACCCTCCGCTTCCTGGCACACGAGGCAGCCCAACATCTGGTTGTGACTAGTGCCCCTTTTTGGTTTGAGGTTCCGTTTCTCCCACCGCGTCTGAAAGCGCTGAGAACCAGAAACGCTCTCAGGGAGCAAAGCTGCTGGAGCAGCACTCAAATCTTGCCATGAAAGCAAGTTGGGAGCAACTTTCGTCAACATGCATCTAGAAAACACAGTCTGTTTAGTTCCTGATTAGGGTGTTAGATGACCACACACCACTATGTCCTGCTGACACGCACGATGTGCTTTGCAAACCACTCAGATGTAGCTTGTTGAAGAAAACTCATTTTTATCCCCTTCATCTTGAACGATTTGAGGAGCTTCCCAGGCTGCTTTCACAGCATGCAAATCGCTTGAGAAGTAGGAACTTACGTGATGGAGGGTTAGATCAGATTGCCCACTCTCACAGTCCAACTCAGTCATCTTAATTATCAGGAAATCTAAATTCAAGATGACAATGAGCAATTCGGAGAACTGCCAAGGACTCAGAGCTTGGCTCCTAATACTGGAGAAAAATAACCACTGATTCTATGCTGGAAACCTGTAACAGACGGGCCCCATAACTGCCAATCAATCAGAATAGTAAAAAAAAATATCAATCTTTAATAAACATTACAGAGCTGGTAAATCTTGAGGGTGCACCAATTCCTGCTGGAGCTAACAAGGACATTTCCAAGGTTTATCTAGAGGCAATGATCCAAGTGGGAGCTTAAGAGAGACCTGTCTGTGAACTTTCAGAAATATTCTGTACAAAAAGCAAATATCTCAGTGTACTTCTTCTCTGCTGCATTATGTAATTACCATGGGAGTTCAAGGTGCTGGTGTGACATAGCAGCTCTTGGAACATAAGGACATTTTGAGACTCTTTATGTACACAACATCAGACAAAAATCAGTATCACAACTAGTCTGAAGACCTCAAGTGGCCTCTCAAGGCAAGAACCAACAGACAGTGCTGAGAGCTCTACTACAACACATGATAGCCTGGGAACAGCAGGCCAGTGGCTAAGGTTACCATTAATGCACCTGAACTCCAAACAGAAAACCTTCTTCTGATGAAATGTTTCCCACTGAGGAATCCTTTATAGTTCAGGGTGGGTTATTCTTCATTTCACATTTTGGGTTTGCATACTTTCCCAGACTGCCTTCCTGACCTGACAGAGACTCTTAAGAATTACAAGCCCTACATTTGCAAAAGAAAATTGCAAAGAGATGTGACATATAGTATAAGCTGAAAACTAGTCTTGAGATATGTTAACAAGAGTCCAAATCCTAGAATGGTTTGGGCTGTAAGGGACCTTGAAAGATCTAGTTCCACCCACACTGCCATGGGCCGGGAAACTTCCCACCAGACTAGGTTGCTCAAAGCCCCATCCAGCCTGACCTTGAACACTTCCAGGGATGGGGCAGCCACAGCTTCCCTGAGCTTATAATTCAGCTCCAGTCATGTCATGAACCGTATGTCTAAGCATCCTTGTACACAGATACTCATCTGCTCACAGAATAGAGTTAATGAGTCAAAAACCTAAACAGCAAACTTTTCGTTCTTCTCCTCCACACCAAAATTAGTTATTAATAGCACTCATGAAAAAACCTGTTTTGAAGACAAGCCCACGGCTTATGAAGTGCTCAGACTCAAACACAAAAGAACCTTTGTCCAAACAAAGCCAGACATGCGTGAACAGCAATAAAAGTCACCTATGTGCAAGTATTAACATCTGGACTTAAAAACAACCCTGGTGGATGCAAGGGGAAGCAGACCTTTCAAAATAATTCAAAATATGTATCTAAGGCTTTTTTTTTTACCATTTCTTACAAATGTAAGGGCACTGCAATTGCTATGTCTATGCTGATAATAAGACTGGTCAAGGATCATTCTTTGACCCTGAGGGCAATATGAACAGCACAGCTTGTGTCCATATGGCTAAAATTTCTCCCTTTTACCCTCCCACACAGCATGGCTTCATTCCTACTGCTTGCTGGGAAAAGTCTGAGGCCCACGCTAGCTCCCAGACCATGCCTGGACAGGGACTAATTCGGAGGGGACAAAGCCAGGGCAAAAAGTACAGGAGCAATTAAACTGTTTGGGCAGCGCCTGAGCCCACCCACCACCTTGGACCTGTGCATTTTGCCAGCATGGATGCAGCCAGCGAGAGTAGTCAGAGATGCAGACAAAAGAAAGTCTTATGCCTATAAATTTAATACAAATAGAGTTTGATCACAGGTGAGCTAAAGTCAGAACCTGTGATGCAAAACACCGTAGAAAGAAAATTAATTTTTGCCTTTCTCCCAGCTAAAGCAGTTGCACTATAAAACTGCCCTAACAGCATATTTCTACTTAGCACCTATTTATATGCAGTATCATATAGCTTCCTGGCTGGATCTCACTTACTATTGTTGATAAGTAATCTGACTCCTATGTTTTAATCTACAGAAATATCATCACAACCCAGGATTTACCAATTCCACAAATAAAATCTATTTTCCAGGCAAGGCTGGCTTGCTACTGCACGGCTATTCAGAAAGGCGTGGGAACACCAACACTCATTCTACACAGTATTCCTCTGTCCTGGAAAAGGTGTTTTGGAGAGGGTAGGCTTCATGTGCCTCTAGCACAAAAGTCAGAATTAAATATTCTGAAATATGCACTGTTTGCCTTGCAGCTTTGGAGTCAAATGCCACGTGGACTTGAGAAACAGAGCTGTGCTGCTTCTCAGAAAACGAGTAAAGAAAAATCACCAGTAGCCTTCAGTGTGACCACTGTGTGCTCTAGCATTTCATTTATGGCTTGCCTTCACCAGAGGATTAATTTGCTGTTAATCTGAACCCTCCCTATTCAGAGGCTCCACATCAGCAGTGTCCTGGAAAGAACACCGTCTCTCAGGACCTTCTAATAATCAAACTACAGAAACATGGGCAGGAACTAAACTAGCTGGGAAAGTGTTTAGAGTGTAGTTATCAATAATTCATTTTTCACAGCGGGTTTTGCAGAGGTCAGTCCTAGATCCGGTTCTAATGAAAATATTTTAATTTTCCTGGACACAGAGTACCTGGATGATTACCAGGATGCTGGATTATAGATAATGTTTATTACATTTGCAGATGATACCAAGCCAGGAAAGACTGCATTAAAAGGAGACTGAGAAAACTCAATGGGATCTTAAGAGGCTGGAGATACAGACAAGTCCAAGATAGTAAAGCCAGACAGTAAAAATCCACTAGGCAAATACAGGATGAAAATCAGCTGCCCACATGGCAAATCACAAGGGTGAACATCAGCCAGTGATGTCAAGTGGCTGATGGACCTCAGCCCAGAAGATCTACAGCCTGTCCTTTTGCTCAATGGTAGTAAGATCTCAGCTAGAGCATTGTGCTTGGTAAAACATAGATCTCCAGGAGATAAACCAGAGGAAAGAAAAAGAACAATAACTTTGGCAAAATTGATACTGTCACCATAAACAGCAAAAGACTGAGAAGGAACATGGGAGACATGAAAACAGGCTTTAAAAATATGAAGGTTGCTAAAGAGCAAAAAGAAATGTTCTCTATACTCATTTGGACACGAGAAGTAATGGGCTAAGAGAAATGGCAGCAGGAAAATTTTGGTTAGTCACTAGGAAAACATTTCTAATGGAAAGGAAAGAGTGAAAATACATTGCCAGAAGAGTCTCCCCTGACCAAATACCTCCCAGGAGTGCTCAGTGTCCATCCTGCTTGGTGACAGGAGGGTGGACTAACAGGCTCTTGAAAGGAGCTCACAGTTCTATGACTCAAAAGTGAAGTAGTTACTTCTCCATGGCTACGAGAAGACGCTGACAAAGTCAGCCTGTGTTAGCAACTTTAAATTGCCTGCTAGTCATGGACACAGTACTGTTACAAACCACGCCTGGTTTTCCAGTCGCTTTCTCCAAATCTCCAGAGCCTTCCAGACTTAACCCAGCCTAATTCAGACACAGTTGTTTGCTCAGTCATGAGACCCCCATTACCTGCATGTAACAACTGAGCTTTGATCATCTCTGTTCTCCAAAGAGCCAGTGATAAGGTCTATGCTAAGTTACCATGGCATCAGGTTGTCAGCTGACCAGGAGATCTTACCAAAACCACTTTTTAACCTCAGAAAGACAGCAGAAAAGCATATAAGTTAGCGAAGCAGATAGAAAACTCAACTCAACTCATCTTCTATTTAACAAGTGCTAAACAGAAGGTGAATCTTTAGATTATCTATGCAGGTCAGCTACACAGGACAAAGATCCAGCAAGCAAATGACTGGAAGAGGCAATTTGCATTTTCAAGTCGTTATAGACATGACAAATTGTACTAGAAATTTAGTCCAAATGGATTTCCATCACACCCACCCATGCAGCCAACCATTACCAGTAAAGAGAACATGTTTCAAACCTAGAGCATGATAGAAAAAATACAAGAAAGACCAGAAGCACTCTCCAAGTATTACTGGGAATTTTGGGGGTGCACATGTGCAGAGAGGATTGTAGGATATGCCTTCCCATGCCCAAACATACACCTCAGAAGGATCAGACCTCCCAGCCCCTGAAAATGAGCAAGGCAAAGTACCCAAGAGTCACCTGTGCATTATCCTTAGTGCCATCCTCTCTCCTCCATGAATTAAGTAGGGCTGTGATTTGAAACAGAAAACTTCTCATTAGCATCTCCTACTTGTGAGACAGTTAAGTATTTGATTACTATTTTCAAGCAGTATAAATGCCACCAGTCAGCAGGCCGAGAGGAAGGAGGTATTTCTATTTATCTTTTGCACTTCTGCCTTGGAAAAAGGAACTGTCAGTTCTTGGTAACACGATTAAGTGACCCCACCACCCAGCTCCACATTTCCATTCTGTGACTTTGGAGCTACTCAACCTGTATTTCACAGAATCATAGAATGGTTAGAGTTGGAAGGGACCTTAAAGATCATCCAGTTCCAACCCCTCTGCCATGGGCAAGGACACCTCCCACTAGACCAGGTTGCTCAAAGCCCCATCCAGTCTGGTCTTGAACTCTTCCAAGGATGGGGGATCCACAACTTCTCTGGGCAACCTATTCCAGTGCCTCACCACCCTCACAGGAAAGAATTTCTTTCTGGTATCTAATCTAAATCTCCCCTCTTCCACTTTAAAGCCATCACCCCTTGTCCTGTCACTACACTCCCTGACAAAGAGTCCCTCTCCAGCTCTCCTGTAGGCTCCCTTCAGATATTGGAAGGCTGCTATAAGGTCTCCCTGGAGCCTTCTCTTCTCTAGGCTGAACCCCCCAACTCTCTTAGCCTGTCTTCGTAGGAAAGGTGCTCCAGCCCTTTGAGCATCTTCGTGGCCCTCCGCTGGACCCGTTCTAACAGTTCCATGCCTTTCTATGTTGACGACTCCAGAGCTGGACACAGTACTCCAGGTGAGGTCTCATGAGCACAGAATAGAGGGGTAGAATCACCTCCCACAACCTGCTGGCCACGCTGTTTCTGATGCAGCCCAGGATGCAGTTGGCTTTCTGGGCTGTCAGTGCGCACCACCGGCTCATGTTGAACATCCCATCCACCATCACTCCCAAGTCCTTCTCCTCAAGGCTGCTCTCCAGCTATTCTCCACCCAACCTGTATTTGTGCTTGAGATTGCCATGTCCCAGGTGCAGAACCCTGCACTTGGCTTGGTTGAACTTCATGCAATTTGCACTAGCCCACCTCTCAAGCCTGTCCAGGTCCCTCTGGATGGCATCCCTTTCCTCCAGTGTGTCAAACACAACAC
Source organism: Nycticryphes semicollaris (assembly GCA_013400055.1). NCBI lineage: Eukaryota > Metazoa > Chordata > Aves > Charadriiformes > Rostratulidae > Nycticryphes > Nycticryphes semicollaris. The sequence goes on from VXBJ01004998.1 coordinate 201,671, forward strand.
ACAGCTTGGTGTCGTCAGTCAGCAAACTTGCTGAGGGTGCACTCAATCCCACTGTCCATGTCTGTGACAAAGATGTTAAATAGCACTGGTCCCAGTACCAACCCCTGAGGAATGCCACTCATCACTGGCTGCCACTTGGACATTGAGCCGTTGACAACAGCCCTTTGAGTGTGGCCATCCAGCCAGTTCCTTATCTATCAAGGGGATTTCCTTTCCTTTCTTCTTGCTTTATGTCTCAGAGAAGCACATCAATGTGTTTATTGATGTATCCTGCCTTGTCTCACCCTTGCCCAATGCGGTTCATAAAGGGGAGCGTCATTTGGATGGGAGGTTCCACAGGGCAGCATTTCTATATCATCATCTAAATGTTTCAGAGTGACAAAGCCTGAAACAACCAAGCATTTGGCAAGTGACCAGCAGTGACCCAATTCTGGCAGTCAGCAGTGTTGCTCTTGCTCAACACCTAACCCAAAAAAATGCATCATCTTGGCAAAGCAAAGAGAAAAAAATAGAGGATGGAGATAAGGAGGCCTTTCTCTGCAGTCACTACATCAGATAGAAGAGAGCGCCAAGCTGCAACCACTGGCACAAAGGGTTTTGCTGGTGTTACCCCATCAGCTGTAGCAAAGTAAAAATCACAAGGTTGGTCCCAGATGTGCAGGAGAAGGAAAACCTTGGAGCAGCAGCTTGAGCTCTGCCTGCTTTTCCTTTGCACTCGTTTTATTTCTCACCCTGGGCGCTGAACTTAAGGCAGGATTCATGACACAGCAATCAGGCACACGAATTTCACTTCAGGGAGAAGGTAAGTGCTTAACGCTAATAAAATGAGTCACACATACACACAAAAAAAATACTGATTTCCTGCCCAGGCACCGGCACCTCCCTAAATTTTTTCACACCCAAACTTACTTTGACATCTAAGGTTGGCCCCCTCTTTGCGTGCCCAGGAATGCCACCAGCTCAGCTAAGCACCCCTGAAGCACTCATCTCCCACAGCGGTCTCTTGCCACACTGACAGCACCAGCTTTGGGACAAAGCCCAGCAGTCACAGCCACTCTCCATCAAAAGAGTGCACACAACGGCCACCTTCTGCAACCTTGTCGCTGGAGCTCAGGAAACAAGAGATGCACTTCCAAACCCCAGCTCAGCCTCAGGAGGACTTAATAATTTCCACACCCTGGAGGGACCAGAGAGCCCTGCTGAAGGAGTTGCCTTCTCCTCCTGGTGAAGCTCAGCAGCTGCACAACCTTGAGCCCAAAACGCTGAGGAGCAGAGCTTTTTGCTGTGAAGCTTCACCACCACCATGGGAAGATTTGAGTTTTGCAACCCAGGTGAGAAAGGGCTGACCCCCTTTACAGCAGCCCTGATGATCCATACTGCGGCTCTTCTCTCATAAGCAGCAGCAACAGCCCAGCTGTACAGGGACAGACACCCACAACTGTTTGGTTGCTTCAGTCATCAGCCACACAAGGCAAACACCTACGGGATGCCTCAAGCGGTCCCAGGTCATGAAGGTAGAAAAAAAAAATCACTGGAATCACAGCATTTGTCTGTGAATTCGAGCTGGGAATGGGAGAACGGGTGTTGGGTCCTGGTTTCCTGGCTGATGCACGCAAGCACCTAAGTGCTCACGCAGGTCATGCCTTATATCCCCCCTGGCCTCAGTTCTCCACCCAAGGCAGGCTAAAAGCATCTCCCAGCACCTTGTGGGGTACCAAAGGTACACAAAGCTTTTGACTGACAGTGAGTGGGACCTGTAAGTCGCTCTCATAGACAGGTACAGCCTGGTCCATTGCAAGCACTGCCAGAGGAAATGCTTAAAAACACATCCATGTCCCCTTGGACTTCAAAAAGAACCAAATCTTGCTCCAGCTTGTACAGTGAATGTTGCAAACTGAAGGACTCTTTACAGCAGGAGTCAAAAAGCATCCTGAGAAAAGAGGAGCTACAGCTCCTACTGCCCTGTCACGCTCCAAGGACAGTGTCATTCTTTCACTGACCCCCACTACAGTGGTCTTACGGGGTTTTTGGCTTTCATTTCTGCTGTCTTTCACGGTCCCCCAGAGTTTCCATCCAAGTTGCATTTCCCGCTTCCTAACCACCCCAGCCCCTTGCATTCCTGGCAGGAAAACAAGGACAGATGGAGCTGCCTGGCTGTAAAAAAGCTGTTCTTGCAACGAGAGCAGCGCTTTCCAATAAAACTTAAGCAGTCTGGCTGCGCTGCCTCTGGGCTCCGCTCCTCTGGTTCAGGGCCCATCTGCAGAGATACAGCAGCCTCAGACGGGTGACGTAAATAATAAGGAATCATTCTTAATAATCAAGCAACTTCAACCTTGCCAAAAAAGTAGCCGATACACCCATTCCAGCTACTGCGCACTTATAAATATGTTGATCTCTGCAGCCCCTCTCCCCCCGGATCTGGTAACTGAACCAATCCCAGGTTTGATTCTTTTTCAAACGTGATTTATGAAGTGCCTCTAAGTAAGCACACGCATGCACACATGAAAATACACAGGGCCACGGTTCCAGCTGCACGGGAAAAGCAGCAACAGGAACTCTCACTGCATAATAAACCCTACCTGAGCAAACCCTTTTCTTTGTCTGTGAAGGCTTGCGGCCAGATCTTCCGGGGCAGGTATAATTGCATCGCTTCATTAGCTTTCTTTGGGTTGTGAAATGATGCTTTTTCTTTTTTTTTTGTCTCATTTTGAAAAACCTCTCTCAAACAGAGACACACACACAGACACAAAAGGCAACTCTCAGCCCTTGGTCAGTTCAAACTAGGCCATATGCCTCCATATACTTCAATAACCCTGGTCTTAAGCCTTTACAATTATCTTTTCCCATCATCAAAGAGAAAGGCTGTTTAATTTTCATCTTAAAGGGAAGAAGGAAAGCATATTAATCTTCAACTCATCTTTGGTGCTGTGTATTCTGCCCCAAAGCAGCAGTCATCATCCAAGATGCTCTCACAGTGTCTTCCAGAGCAGGGCCTCTTCCATCACTCTTGTAAACTCAGTATGCAAGTCACTGAGAAGCAAACCAGGGTTTTCAGCAAAAAACAGAGGCAATTTGCTGTGACTTGCATGCTTCAGGTGGCTAAATGTGAGCAAAGCATTTCCAGACTCAAAACACGCTCCACAGTGGAGCCTTGTCCAACAAAGGTGATGGGACCTGCAGCCCCTGCTCAGCTCAAAAACGGAGCTCAAAATTGCATCTCCTGAGCTCTGTGCTCTGAGCTTTACCCCAGCTCCTCTCCTCCCCAGGCCCATGGAAGTTCAAATATTTTTAGCTGTTCGCCATGTGTGAAGGAATGTCTTTTCCTAAGTTACCTCATTCGTAAGGGCAGCTCCGCCAAGACAAACAGGTCCTAAGTGTGATTACACCGGCTCCAGCCAGGGAGAGAGCTCACACCACATTAATGTGCATGCTCGAATCGTAAGTACCTGGAATTATTAGTATTTATGGTGCATGAAATTACGTTCCTGACTTCCTCACCTGGCCACACAGATAGGAGGGAGAAGGAACTTCAGATTCTTCCTGCCCTTATGTGGCTGAGCACCTCTGAATTGGAGTGAGGGAGGGAGGGAGTGAATAAGGAGCCCTGAAAGCCCTGAGATGAGTGTGGGGTCATCAAGGGGTGCTCCCCAAACTGGGGCCTTTTCAGGAACACATGCCAAAAGGAAAGCCAGCAGCCAAGAGAAACACACTTTCTCGCCTGGGGAAATCTGTTCTACCCCGGTCTCACTTTGTTAATCACATACTCACCTTCATATGCCTTAACTCTCATCTCATCAGGGCCATCCCATAAGAAAACAGCAGTTAACACCCTCCTGAGCAAAGGGACCAAAGACTCAATGAATAACCCCTACATGAATCTCTTGTGCCTCAAGCACCAACTAATTAACCCTTAAAAGCCATCTATGTTTTAAAACCAGCATAGCATTTACCTTTCACAAGGGAGAAAGCTAAACCGTGGAAGTTAATTGACTTGCCCAAGGCCATGAAGGCAAATCGGTGTCAGGGGAAACTAAAGGCAAAGCAAAGTTGCTTCCTTGCTCTGTCCCAGACCCCAAGTACATATTCGCTGGGGGTAACAGGGCTTTTCTGTTTCAGAGAGCTTTCCACAAACCCGTTCAAAGTGTTCGGACACAATTTTACCTGCAGATAACCACAAAAGTGCTGACCCTAACTACTGGGAGGTTTGAGCTTAGGCACTTCAGCTGCACCAGGGAGGGAAACATAGATATTGAATATCTACACTATGAAAAACTCTGTCTAACACTTCACCTGTGTATTTATGTAAAAAAAAATAAAATTAACAGACACCCAGAAACATAAGAAAAGCTAGTTCAGTGCAGGGAAAGAGCTTATGTTATCCATCACTAGCAAATCTTTATTGAATGGAGGTGCCTGATCCATAGGGAATGAGCATACAAACAGGTTAAGATGGGAAAATACTGATGTGCAGCCCCCTCAAAGTCCTTCTTTATCCCCTTTGGACACTTCCTCAGAATGACAGAGCAGCCCTCTGCCACGACCCCAGAGCTGCTCTGTGCTGCACAGTTTGTTGCACTGTGAGCACTTCCTGGCTTTACATTTATGTAAATTGTAATATAGGTGACAAGGGGCAAAGAGACAGTTACATCAGTCTCCTCAAAGGGGCATGCATTCGTGGAGCTGTGTCTCGTGTGCAGCATTTAGCATCCTCTCAACAGCAACAAACTCAGGAACAACAACAACAACAACAAGGCTTCATCCCTTTCCAGGGAGTTCTTGTCTGCAAAATCCTCCTTATGAAAGACAGATGTGAACCTGCCAGCACAGTCAGATGCAGAAAGCCCTGGTAAATGCAGGAATGAATGCTCTCGCACACAGAATTGGCAAGAAATAACGGGGAGATTCAAACAATGAAAGAAGTAAATCATTTCAATATGACAGGCTGGATTGGAGAACGATTTCAGGCCACGAACATAGAAATCAAAGACCATCATCTCTGGCATTCCCAAAGGAAAATAAACCTTTCCCTTCCCCAGCAAGTAAAGTTAGGAGCCAAGGTGAAGCGAATTGAGACTGAGGAAGGGAAAGATCCCTATTCAGTGAGGCACATTGCAATAATCAGAGCGCACACGGTACCGGAGACATAATTTAAAGCAGAGATCAAATTCTACAAAGCAAGACAAAAAAGAAAAGTAATAGTAAAAGAATGCTATGAGCAACAGGAAACCCCAGCACTGACAGAGCCTTGCTGAACACTACACAAACCATACAGCACAAGCCGCACCTGAGAGGACCTTTCATATTGCACAAATATTCAATCCTCCTGCCAGACTGTGTGTGTGATTTTTCTTTGCTTTTCATTAGCTAAGATCAAAATGCAGCATCTAACAAAAGTTCTAAGTCTCTCTAACCAGCAGGAATAAGAAAGATGCCATTCTGATTTTCTGGATTAGGACAAAACAGCAGGAAAGTTTGGGAGGTCTGAGTCTTACCTTAGACTCCTGGCAGCAAAGTGCGGCAGCACCACATCTGCTTTTCCCATCAAAGAAAATGCCCAAGCCCACTTCTAGGGTGATGCTGACAGCACCTTCCTGAATTAAAAAAAAATCCCCATTGTTCAGAAATCCAGAGCCTCCAGCTAAAACCAGCAGGATGACAAAGGGCAGCTCAGCAAAGCTCAGCCTGTTGCTGGACACCACGGATGTCACACAAACGCACCAACCCCCCCCTAGATCGCTCACCGACGGATGGGAAAATTTCCACTCTCAAAAATGCATGTGCAGGTGGTGACAAGCCTGAAAAATGAACCAGGATGGAGAACTCCAGGCTGTTATTGCTCATCAGTAGCCAGATATTTCAGACAGATAAAACACTCCCGCTTTGGACCCAAAGCAATGCTCTCTGCATCCCCCAAATGTCACATCCCGGCTCTGCAGTGATAGGAGATGCTGGCTCTGTTAATTCTCAGCCTCCATGTCCTGTCTTATTGTTTTTCACCAATTTGAAATCATATCTCAATTCTCCCCTCAGCTTATTACTTGAAGTACTTTCTCGTAAGCTGTTTTCATTTCCTGTTAAAGTGTTCCCAAGCTTTCTTTCAAATCAAAATAATAGCAATTAATTTGGAAAGTTTCATTCATGGGTGAGTTAGGACCATCTGCCCTTCTATCTGGCCTGCAAACCAAGCAGCTATGACTCTTACAATCCCTTGGGAAATAGGGGCTATGTTTTAGGGAAGGATAGTGCAATTAAGAAAAGATAAAAAATAGCATTGTTTGCTATTCATCCACCACCCTAAAACTGTTTAAGGGTAATGTGGCAGTTCTGCATTTGCGTCCTTTGTGACAACTTTCACAGCTCAGGGCATATAATTTGTTTGGTTTTCCAGTTGCTTTTCTTCCCAGAAAAAACTACGGGATCGTCCCAGCAAGCTACAGGGACAATCTCCCAAGTTTCTAATCACCAGGGTTCCTGCTGGGGGTGACTGCAAGGGATGATTCAGACTATGTGAGTCCTGTTCTGATACAAGAGAATAAAAATGCAGCCGCTGCTGCTTGGAACATGTCCACTGCTTAGCAGAGCAGAAACACACCATGCCCGTTCCCGGGAAGAGCAAGAGGGAGTCATTTGTGTAGCCTGTGAAAGAATAGGTAAAGCTGGGGGATTTGCACAGAGGTAGGAGAGACGATGGTTCCAGCACCATGGGTTTTGGGTGCAACTCTGACTCATGCCACCATCCCCTAATGCCCTCTTCTTCCTTTAACCCTTAGGCACCCTGATGTTGAGGCAAAAAAATCCAGGAGTTGACTTGCTGCAACTCTAGAGGCTTTAAGTATAATTTAAAAGTGCATTTTTCCAGCCAGGACTATACATAAACACAATACCTGTCCTCCCTCTTCAGCCCAGGGGAGCCCCCTATGTGCCTGCAGGTCATCACTAGCTGAGGAGCAAAGCACGGGCAGTTTCACCTCATTCCTCTCCTTCTGTAGTTTTTGTTCATCTGCTACCAGTCTCCCGTATTTATCACTGTGAAATCAAGTTATATATTTGGAAATCTATATCAAATGTCTGACATTTGAAAATCTGTTTAGAGAGCTTGTCTTCTCATTACCCTGTTTACTTTACAACCTTGATTTTATTGAAATGCCATTTTGGAATATTGATTTCACTAGAATTGCAAATCAAAGTGGGCTTTCTTGAAGAAAATGAAATATATATTTTGTAGTCAACAGACAGGGAAATCTTGCACAGAGAAATAATTGGCCCATTTAAGAGGGCTGTGTAATGTTGTGAAACTCAGGAGGCTGAGGGCCAAGTGCAATGTGCTGAGGAGATCGTGGGCTCAAAACCTGCTCACAGCCCAGTATCATCAGACCCATTTATTCAGTCTGTGTTTCCACTGTCCAGGGCTGTGGCAATGAAAACCTCTGCAGCAAAACTTGGCATTTAACTCTTTCTGCTCTCTACTGTCTCTTATCTGTCACAGTGCCATCAGCTCTTCAGCTTCTCTCCATCCAGCTGCTGGTGAAAAGTGGGTGAGTGGGACTGGACCTTCTCCAGCAGATGGAGAAAGTAAATGACATTGGCTCGTTTTGTACATAAATATTTTGCCAGGAACACTTTGTCAATGAGACGTGTGAAAAATCACACACCTACATGGCTTTGCAAACAGAGTACCTCATGCTGGGGCCAGGAACTCTATTTGCTGCTTAGTTTCTCCTTCTAAGCAATACAGTTAAACTACATGAGGAAAAAAAATTTTTGGCAGATACTAGCTATGCCTTTCCTGGGCAATTTATTAATAGAGTTTGGTTGATGGAGTTGTAAATCCAGGTAAGCAAAGAAACCCTTTATTTGAGGAGGAAGGAAGTGTCATTACAAAGGATATAGAATCATAGAATTGTCTAGGTTGGATGGGACCTTTAAGATCATCTAGTCTAATCATCAACCTAAGTCTGACAAAAATCCCTCACTAAACCATGTCCACGTCAACCTGTCTTTTGAATACTTCCAGAGATGGTGCCTCAACCACTTCCCTGGGCAGCCCATTCCAATGCTTATATAAATTGTGTTCGCTGCAGGGCTGTGAAGAGTCACTAGAGATGGATCCACCTTTCTACCAGAGGGAAACCCTAAACCGCTCTGTGCAATGTGATGCAAGTGCCTTCCCACCCCATCCGAGAGCTTATCAGGAGTCTTAATCCCAGCATATCACCCATTGCCCTACCACAGGGAGAAGTGTGGATGTGTTCCAAGAAAAGAGCTTTGCAAGCCCTCATGGGGCTCCATATATGGAGACTCCAGCTGTGAATCTTCATACTAACCAGACGAACTGGAGGCATGTTGAACCAAGATATACAACCAAAATAATTTTGAGTGAAGCAAAGATCTAGTGAGGTGGGAACTTCCCCTGCAAAGCTGCTCCCCTGAAGGAGATCATTATCAGTCGTTGAACTGCCTCTGATAAGGGTTATTTCTGCTGTGTTGGCAGCTGCTCATTGCTCACTGTTCACTTATTACTGTTCATCAGTTGGGCAGGAAAATGGACAGATGTAGAGTTTCTCACCAGGAGAATACTAATTATTCTGTTATAGCAGACAGAACATGAAGTGGGAATGTACTGACACATGGAGCACTTGAAAATACCTGTGGATGAGTGCAGAAAGACTGTCCCTCTGGTATGGGTGGCCAGATTCCTCTCCAATATTGCCTTAATTAAGCAAAGCAAGCAAATTGCTTTACAGACCTTCAGACCTGCAAACATGATTCTCATACATTCTGACCGACTGTCTTCAGTTGAGTTGGAAAAAAAGAGTCCCACGAGACTATGCAGCACATTAGGCTGAGGACACACGCATGGGTTCAAGCCCTAATCCATCATCTGTGCATGCCGGTAACCTAACCCTAACAGGAGCATCCTTCTAGCATCTTCCTAGACCTTCTGTAATGAGCCAGTCAGGACAAGCCTTAGTCTGAAGCCACCTGTAACGTGACTAAACCTGCTTGCTTCTCCCCAGGAGCTGAGGAGAAAGTCTCCTTTCCTTCAGCATCACAGTTCAGCCAATCTCAGCATCATACGTGAGGAGAAGACCTCCTCAGGCAGGTGTCAGCCTCAGCCACGTCTCAGAGCTGTTACCTACCTCCTCCTAGAGAGAGGGCATGCCCAGACAGAGTAATGGCAGAGTGTCTGCATGGAGACAGGAGACACTTGGCCAAAGCTCAGCCTCAACAGTAACACACAAGATAAGCTGAGGAACCACAGAGGTGGCTGTGTCAGCTCCTTCTCCTCCATGTCCTGGCTCCAGGCAAGACAGACTTCTCACAGACATGCAAGAATTTTCTCTTTGGAGTCTCTGCTGAAACGAGCATGAGACCCCATTTAAGAAGCATTGTGAGGATGTACTTAATGCAGCTGCCACCTACTGCAGCGCTCAAAATAACTCGCAATCTCAAAAGCACTGCTCTTCACAACCTCACGGTGAAGCAAGGCACCACTCTGAGTCTCATTGCACAAAATCCTGAGATACTCACCCACATTGCCAGCTTATGACAGCCCAGGGACCTGCATATGTATCACCAACAGGGGTGACACCACCAAGGAGGTACAATTGGAAAGAGCACTGCTATGCAGACTTTGCTTAGAAAAAATCCATCAGAACTATTGCAGAAAGAACCAGCCATTGGAAACCTTAAGTTTCAGACTCAGAGGAGTCTTCTACATCTGGGACAGCTGGAAATATGGAAGCAACCAAAAGGTGCTACGAAGTGGGCTTCTCAACTTGCTGTAAACCTGATAGACATCTCTATCTCTTCAGGCTACTCCTGTGCTTAACAACAAAAATAAATAAAAAGCTTTAGCTAGCTGTGTCCTGAAAGGACAACCACATCATATGGCAAGTCTCTCAAGGTGTCAGGACTGCCACTGCACCCTAAAGAGCCCAAAAAGGCAACAACTTCACCATCTGGGCTGAAGAACAAGCAGTCTTTTTCAATCCCACAAGCAGAGCTTATTTGTGGGGCCCAGGGCTTCCACGGAGCCAATCTGTGCACAGTCAGCTCAGCACAGCTAAACTCACACTGCAGGGTCAACTCCCAGGGGACAGGATGGCATGTACTAAGACAGTACAGACATGTGAGACATGGAATTACATCTGGCCCCTACAGCAGGTGGGCTGGAGCTATCAACTCCAACAAATCTCCAGCTCAACGTCTTATTAAAGTAAATCCCTACACAATGCTTCTGACTTGTTATGGCAGATGCCATTTGGTGCTTACAAGACAGGCCAAGGAAGCTTCTGCATAGAAGGGACTTCCAGATGCAAAACTTGGTGGTAAGAAGCGATGTCCCACTGTTTCAAGAGCATATTCGTTACCCAATGGGCCAAATACCACCAAGAGGAGAATTGTGAACTTTTGGAAGCAGTTCACCATTGAACCTACCAACAGCTAGCACAAAGATACTTAAATTTACTGTAAGAAAGAATACCTATTAGCCAAAATTGTCTTTGAAGTGACAGCTAGGGTATAGATGTGAATCATGACCTATACAGTGGGGGGATCAGGAAACAGGTAGCTTATACTGTAGACACTTGCCTTAAAAATGCTGTCATTGCAATGTTCATATTTGCTCCTAATCCATCTGCAGGAAACCTTCAAATACGAAAAGTTACTAAATCCAGAAACAATAAATTATCTACAAGGAAAAGGGAGAAGGGGTGGCTCCTTTAATCTCCCAATAAAGAAGCAAAGGAAATTGCATCATACGCAGATGGGAGACCGATGTGGCTGGCCAGACAGACAGAGGGATTGGATTGGTGCATTGGCATTAGTGGCATTGCTTCCACGGATCCAGACAGACAGACAGACACTCACTGTAGAGAAGAGGGTCAAAGCGAATGCCGAGACCCAGCTCTCCCTTGGCCATCTCAGAGTCTTGACGCAATTTTTGTTATCTGGTTACTGTTTCTCATATACAGAGCATCAAACCCCTGGCCCTAACGCATGGAGGGGAGTGAACTTTGCCACTCAGACACATTTCTTATGTAGTTCTCAGACAACATGGGGAAGGAAAGTTGTAATTCTCTTTCCCCAGGCGTAAAACCCACCAACTCTACAAAGTGAGACTGAGATGAAAAACTACACTTGTCTTAATTTTCAGAGCAATGTAAAAAGAAATGAGAAACAGCTTTTTGACAGAGTTGGTTGGGGTTTTTTTTAGTGCCACAATTTTTTTTTCTCTTTTTTTCTGATCCATTATCTCATCAGTAGCAACAGAGTTTGTTTTCTGGCCCCTTTCCACAAGCTCTCTGGGTCAGATAGCAGTATTTATTTTAATGTAACAAATATGGTTGTTAACCAAAAAGAGACAGATGTTTATCCCAAGAATGTTCCCTGCACAATCCCAGCATCCCTTTCACCGAGATTCTGTCTGAATTAAGTGCATTTAAAAACCCGTCTGAAGTAACTACTCCAGAGACTGACAAATAACTGTTACTTCGTGATATCCTCTGGCCTCTGTTCCCTCTGGCCATGCCCCTTATCATTTACACCTCCCCAAAGCAAGGTAAGTTCTGCCAAATCACAGGAGGACCATTTCAGACTTGGTTTCCCCTCTTATTGTTGAATAAGGGGTTTCTCTATGCGTTAGCATAGACTTGATGTATGGAGCCCCAGACACACCGTTAGCCTTGACCCAGATGTAGTGACCTTCCAGAAAAAAAAAAAAGGAAAGGAAGAACTGTAATCAACAGTCTGTTTTCACAGCCAAACAAAGGAAGGCAGATGATCTGCCACTGCCTGAGACCAAGCTCACAGCCAGTTACTGCAGAGCCATCGAGAAGCAGCAACTATTTCTCATCTGAGCCCCCCCCCAGAGCCCTGATAGACCACCTGCTTTTGCTCCATTGTACATTCAAACTGCAGTTTCACACTCTCCGGGGAGCATCCTCAGCACAGACAGCCGAAGCGTTGCTCCTCACTCCGTTGACACAAGATCTAGTTTAAGGGAACAGCACCTCCCCTTGCCTACACTGGCCATTCCTAAGGATCTGCTGGAAAGCTGGGTGCGAAATCAAAGCCAAATATAGCTCCAACTCCAGAGAAGCAGAACTGATATTAACAGCAGTGACAAGGAGCTCCAAATTTCCATCAGGACCTCAGCACCTACCTATCAGCCTGACTGACTTGGCATGGCAGAGGTTAACTCAAAGGGCCACAGAAATGGCGGGGGTGGGGGGTAATATTTATCAGCTAAAAGAAAATCGGGATCTGCCTTGGTAAACACAGAAGACACAAATCAACCAAATCACCCAGCCAGCCCCTCACCCCACATCGAGCCAGCATGCAGAGCCGGTCCCCTTTGCTCTCTCTTTCTGCAGCTTTCCTCCTCTGAACTTTGCTTACATTACCGGCTCCCTTTGCTGACATTGGCAGCTCGCTCAAGCCTTTGCAAAACTTTTTTTTTTTTTCTTGGATATACTTAATGTATCTTATTTTTATCCCATCTGTGAGAAAAAAAAAAAAAAAAGGCCACAGCACAAAACCGATCTGGCTTTTGCAACGTTGCCAGCTACACGGATCCCATGACCCCCTCGCTAGGTTGCCGCAATGTCTTCTGTTTATCTGGCGCTGCTCCTGAGCGCTCACCCATGTCCCATCCCCAACGCATCAGGCATCTGCAAGTTCTCTTAAAGGCTTCTTTCCAGGTGAATTAACTGAGTGTCATGCCTACTACATCGCTGAGAGTGGCCTTCCAGGCCTTTCTTTATGCACATGAGGTTCTAAATAGGCTGAGACTGAAAAATCTTCCTGAGGGATCACAGGGGTTCTTCACACACAGGTCCTGTAAGAGAAGTTGGATGCACCCCCTGAGAGAATCACAGTTCACAGTGTTCTAAACAAGGACCACTAATGTCACACATGCTGCTTTAAAGGGATGCAGGGCCAAGAAGGAAGACAGTAACAGCTGTACCCATGTCAGCTGCTGGCAATGGTGGAATCACCACTGCCAAGGATGGTGGCACTTGAAAAACAAAGGTGAGACATCTGCTGCAATTGCCATGGGAGCCAATTCAAGGAAAGTCTATGGCTACTGTGATCCAGGAAGATGGACTGATGGTCTCACCTGTCCTTTTTCACCTGGGAAAATTCTGGGTTTCCCTGCTTTGTGAGATGGTGGGCCAGAACAGCTGCTCCACGCAGGGCCATGCTGGCTCACCAAGGGCTAGAAAAGGAGGCAAGGAAGGTGAAACTGTTTCTCTCCCTCTGCCAACCCAGGTAGTGCTGCATTGGTATTAAGCCTATGGTTTGGAGACATGAACAATATGCCATTACCACAAGGAGACCTGCAAAACCACTTCAAGCAACTGTTTGTAAATTCATGTGTGTTTGTAAGTCAAAACATTTGTAAATCCATTCCCACCAGCTGGAAATACATAAGTCAGTGACAATGACAGGCGTATAGCCACAGTTTATACAGGAAGGCAGAAAGACATTACCCTTTTTTAAATCAATTATATTTACTAAAATTACCTGAAGTAAATCAGTAAAGCAAAGATTTTTTTTTAAAGTACCTACTTAAGTACTTAACTTTCCCTTTCATTCTCACCATTTCTGCATGAAAGAGCATGACACAAGACGGTTCTATGAGCAAGGACTTACAGGTCAAGCAATACTCTTCTAATAAACACCTTGTTATAAACAAAAGTCCTTGGCCCAGCTTGCACAACATTAGAAGATTACTTTCAATTATACATAATTTGAAAATTACCTTTTATTTTTATTTTCCCCTTTCCCTTTGCCTGCTCACTGGTCAGGTTGTCTTCATTTGTTTGCAAACTGCCTCAGATTTAGAGATGAAGGAAAAATGCTCTAGACAATGCTACTGGGAGGTGCCCTCCATGGCACATCAAGGAGGCGAAAGTCTTCTCAAGATACCACAAATCTTGTGCTTCCTCCACCTCTGGAGACACTATAACTCTGCAGTGTGCCTGCTAGTAGCACAGCACAGTCCTTAATGTTGAATTAATTCAAAAGAACCAGAGTACATGGAGTTCTTAGGGAGAGAGATATAATTACTATATTTTAAGTTCTCCTGGAAAAATGTAAAAGTGGTATTTTTTTGGAGTTAATGTCTTTTTCTGCTGTTCATTCTGGCTGGAGGCATTCTTCTGTCTTTCCTGACTAGCATTCATCTGTTTCTATCTGAAAAGCAGGAGATAAAGAAGATGCCTCCTGTGAGACTGGGTGGGGAAGGAGTCATGGTCCACAGGTGAAGCAGGGAAATATGAAAAATCTGGAATGCTCATTGTCCTAGGGATTTAACTTAATCAAATTATCACCAAACTGCAAGCCATTTCTAACCACTAATCACCCACTGGCTGGAAACTATTTTGAATAAATGTAAATGCACAAAATCTGGTTGATGAAAGCCTTGAAATGTAGATCCTGGGAAGTTTGTGAACTCTAACAACTGTGGAGAAATAAAACCACAGTTTCTTTTTGTAACTTTGATCCTATTCTAGGGGCAATACACAGGCACATGTAATAGATCTTTCCTTCCTCTCTATTTTCTTGCCAAGGATGTCATTTAAACTCTCTGGAAACAGCACTATGGCTACTCCATGCTGTCGATCCTCCAGAATATATCAGATGATATTTAAATAAATTCACGCTAGACTTTGTTCCAACAATACCTCATGGTAAACAGCAGCTGTAATGAGCCTCAGTTTAAACTGAAAGGGTCAAAAAAGCTAAAGCCAAATGGAACAATTTGGTATCATCCTACAGTACCACACTCTACGTAGTGATTAGTCCTGACTCCTTCTCTTTGTCCTTTGAACCTTGTAAGAAAGATTTGTGAATATATATTGCACCACATGAGCTCAACAGCTGAATCAACTACCCAGCCATGGACAAAGTGGGAAACAACCCCACAGATAGCTGCAAGCAGCCCATGTCTCCTGAGGAGTTTTGAGCAAGTTTACTTCATACTTCTCTAGTTTGCATGGTCCAATGGAAACAACAAGGTAGAACTAATGCTCTTAAAAGTTGTAAAGATTTTATGTTAATGCTCTAAAAACTCTATGCTAAGAGTTTTTAATCTGTAGGTCTGTATGGCCCAAAGTGATCTTGCAGATTAAAGTATCAGGTTGTTTTCCGTAGAAGAAGTTCAAACCGTAATAGATGTTCACATTTTCCCTGTAGCAATCTAGTCCCTACGGACCCCATTGCAAAATTTCTGCTCAAAAGCAAGACCCCAAACGAAGAAATTCAGTAAAAGAGAGGAAGGAAGAGATGATGTGGTTCTTCAGCTGCCTTACCTTGCAGCCAGCTCTTGAAACTGTAATTGCCCAGAAATAAAATGTATGCAAATTCAGAAGATAAACAGGACAAAAACCACAACACAGGCAAGCTCCATCCATTCATCAATAAAGCAAGAGAAAATATTGATGAAATAGGAGATATTTTTTTTCTGAGCCCCAGTTTGGAATCTGCTTTTTCTTCCAAGGTCAACAAATCCTCCGGTTTCAACCCTTTGCCTATATGCTTTGAGAATTCGCATGCTGTGAGGTCTCACCACAGATAGCAAGTCTTTTCTTGGGCAACATGTACAAGAGAAAGTCATGGGGATTTTTTCCCACCTTCCTTCATTAATAACACACAGCAGCCACTAAGAGCTTTTAATTTTTCCAGTACATTGAAAGCAAGAGGGAATGACATCTCTGACAGGTGGCTTTGAGGTAGCACTTCCATTTTGCAATTGGACAAAGATGACCTTTATACCATCATGAATGGTAGACTGATGGAGGACACAGGCTTCTTAGCTCCTCCAGTTGCACTCAGTCTTCCCCTCAGGTCCATAGTAGTCCTGAGGGTCGTAGAGGCACATCAGACCCTAAAGAGCTACTCCAATAGGGCTACAATCTAGGATGCCTGCTTCCAAATGCACTGTTGTGAAATACCTCTAGGCTGTTCAGGAGATATGGAAAGTCTAAGTCTAAGTAAGGAAGTTTTACATCCACTTCTCAAGACTGATTCTCTACAGCAGGTGATTTTCTTCATATCTTTGCCTGCATTCCTGTATTTCCCAGAAAATACCTCTATTCCTTTCTTCCTCCCCATTTCAGGATGTCTTTTGCTGTTTTCTGTACTCTTCCACTTTGTCCTTGAGCTGATCCAGACTATGTGACCTCTGACATGAAAGGAAAGATTCAAAGACCAAGACTTCTCTTACGTTATTTCTACAGTAGTGAATTAAACCGTTCAGGACACAAGCAAGGGCATTGGAACTTGACTGTCTGTGCTATTACACAGTTATCTCACATGCTTTTAGTCCAAGCCAACAGAAACCCTCCCAGATAATTCCCAGACAAGGCCAAGGAACCAGCATGCAACATGTGCATGGGAAAGATGAACTGCTGGAGCATTTGGTGCCCATAGACATGGGTGCTTCATCCTTCCTAAAATTTCCCTACGTCATCCATCATGGCCCTCAGACATCAGCACTTCATTTTAAGAATCTGCATCAGGGGGACAAGTGACAACTCATAGTTTGGTATCCATTTCCCCACAAACATTTGCAAAACTTACTAATTTCAGAGTAGGGGACCTATTTGTCCAGTTCTGGAATCCACTTGTACTACTTTGACTACACCATTTACATTTCCTTCAAGGATATTTTATATACTCAGGAAGGGGGGAAAAGCAGCTTAGTGTATGTGAGAACTAGTTCCAGTGAACCTCCACCTTTCCTTTAACTGCTATTATCACAGATAATAGGAACACCAAATGTTTCAGAGCAGAAACGTTACCAGTTCAGGGCAAATGGGTGCAGAGTCTTTAACATTGCTGCAATGCCAGGGAAATGAACACATTTGCCCCCTGGGTTGAAGCTAAAGGAATGAAATTCTTGAGCCCTGCCTAAAATCACATGGGTCCACTTGGCTCGTCTGATGTTGTTCCATGGTGATTCACAAGCACTTCTCTGCCTTGCGTTTTGCTCTGCTGTGTGATGCTTGGCAGCCAGCTGCACAGTTAAAGCTGTGCAAAGAGCAAACTAGGGCCCTGCATGGATACTTGGGGCTTTTTTTACTTTTTTTTTTCTTTCTTTTTTTGCAAGCAAGCTCCTGCTTCACAGAGACAACTCTAGAAAATCACAGACCAAGCAAGGTCTGGACAGAATCAGCGTGTATTTAGTGTTGCTGGAAAACAAAGCCAGCTTGCATGGCGTGATAGCCACGTGATCCCGCTCCTAATGTGCATAATTTCTCTTAGTTACAACAACAGGCAGCACACTTCATACTGCTTTTGCAAACACCGATTAAGGCCAAGAGTACTTCTCTGGATTGTAACCTGTCCTTTGCACCTGCAAAAGCTGAGCTATGGAAAGTTGACTTCAGGCTACATTTAATAAAAGCCTTACCTTGGTGTCACAATAATGAACCTGTAGACATCCCACCCAGCAGCGTGACCCAGGGTACCTACCTTAAGTGTTCAGGCGTCAAACACGGTTCAAAGGAGAGCATCGAATTTCTGAGGAGTGACTCAGAAACTGTAAGCCTGCGTGTATGGTCCAGGGAGACAGAGTGTCTGTGCAGGTCAATTAGGTGTTCCTGTGCGCTGAGTGAGAAAACACTGAGAGCCAGCCAGCTGGAAACCAAGCCTGGAGGTATATATGAATAGGCACCTACCTCCTGGCTTGGTCCTCTCAGAACCTGGTTGACATGGCTGTGAGGCCTTTCCTAAATATCAGCTGGAACTTCTCACTAGAGGTGCATGAGATCTGCGCCACCTGACATAGCATCCACTTGAAGGAAAGGCGGTGCAGACCCATGCAGGAAGACACAAGCAGAAGATGGAGGTAGACATGACTACTGTCATGGTGCCCGTGGTGTACTTCTGCTCTGGGGAGGGTTTCTGGTGCCACTGTTGTTGTCACTATGTGCCACCCCTATTTTAAAGCAGTTGGTCAGGAAGAGTCAGCATACCTGGCGGTTTTGCCTAGCCAGGGCTTCTTCAAGCACAAAGGAGGGAATTCCCAGTTTTCCATTTGTTTGCTTTTTACACAGTAAAACTCAATACAGAAAGCTGTTTAGACTCTGGTTGACCAAATCTCATACCCAGAGCTTCCACACAGGCTGTGTCCAATGCCTGCAGGTTTTGGACAGAGAAGAGAGGTGAAAATCTTTGGGACAGCAAGCTGAAAGGGAGACAGGAACTCTCCTTGCATACTTGGTGCTCTTCAAGCCTCCTTAGCTGCCTGAAGAGCATCCTTCTCACTTCTGAATTGCAGCAGAGAACAGCAAACACTTCGTCATGAAATTAAAAAAGGAAGCAATGAGGATTTTTACCAACAGCTGATCACTACTGCTTCCAGTTTCTGCTTAGGGGAAAGAGATAAGGGATGTTCCCTGCACCTCGGGCAGATCTTTACCCTTTCTTTCCTGGGGTACACCTGGTACCTGGCACCACACACTGCTGGGAAATTCATGGCATCACTGCTCACAGGAGAGATTTTTGTACTTGCTCTGTCATCAGATCCAAATCTGCTAAATAGATTAGTCTGATTCTAACCTCTGTATCAGTGGAGGAAAAGAAATAAGAAATTTAAGTTTACAATCTGCCAATTATTCCAAAACCCAGAGCACTGTGGATAGTAAACAGAGAGAAGCAACAAAAGAGGAGTCAGAGGAATTTGAGTCTTTCATGGTCACTGATGTAGTAAATCAGCACCACAGTTTAACGCAGCCAAATATAGTGTAAAGCAATAAGTCTGAGCAAAAGGACTGAACTTGAAAGCACATATTTAAATGTGACATTCATGCACTACACTAGCCAGGAAAAGGAGGCTGATTTCATTAAAGAAAAATCAATCTCTGAAGACTATACAGTCCATGAATGCATTAATAAAGAAAAAGGGGGGGAAAAAGATCCAAGGATAATTTGCATAATTTTAGGCTATGTCAGAGGGGAATCACAGTGACTAGTAAAATTAAAGGAGCACAAGATGTGTATTATTAAGCTAGGAAAATTAAGTCCACCTGGGAAACTCCAGAAGGGTATCTCATCCTCAGGTACCCCTGAGGATGAGATATGGGCTTCACCTCTTGTTATCTCTGTCCTTAGTACAGTGACTGATGACCAAGAAGTAAACTCAGAATTAATTAGTGTATATTTAAGTTAAGGTAGCACCTGCATATTTAAATTATGGTAACTTCAGATGTTCTGAGCTTTCCACTGCACCAGTCCCTGTAGAAACAACCCCCACTTCAAAGTGGGACCATCAAAGAGAAGAGAGCAGGGCGTGGTGGTCTTTCTATTTCCAGTGATCGGTGGAGGAAGAGAACATTGACATATTGCAGTCACAGGGGAAATCAGAGGGACAGATTCGGGTATTTTTCATAACGATAGAAAGCCTGGGAGAACATTCCAACCTGCAGGTACAAAACTGTGCTTGCTCCAGTGAAAACCAGCTGCTGCTGGTGTGGAAGAGGACAGACTGCTCTGTGCTCCTCAGGGTAAGAACAAATTCTGGCCAAGGACAGTGGAGGACAACTCCTTGGTTTTAGCAACACTGCAGTTCTGCAATGTTGCAAATGGCCTGGGGTGCGTTGAGAGAGACTCCCTACCAGTAAACTGCTGGGAAATTCCACCGGGAAGATGAGATCCAGGATACCCACCAGTGGCTCTGCAGAAATTGGGTATCTCAGGGTGAATACCCCAATGCTGACCTTCCTCAGAAGCCAAGATTATTCTCCAGTGAGTAAAGAAAAACCATTCACAGTTACCAGATTAGGCTGATCAAGAACTAACAAGAACTAGAGAAGCAACAGGAGAGGCCTCCTCCACTCTGCCTCCAGAGAAAAATCTGGCTTTTATTACAAAATTCCAGCCTCGAGCTTCCTCCCACAGGACAGACCAAGGAGGCCCAGACTTGTATGAATTAACCAAAAGTAACACTTCCAGGGAGGGAGAGGATGACAGAGGGGATTGCTGATGGGATGAGACCTCTCGCCTCCTTCTCACCAGTTCAGCTCCAGAAGAAGTCATGAGTAAGGAGGAAAAGCCTCTGGCTTATGAGCTCCTTGGTGCCCTTAGCCAATTTATTGGGAAGCAAGCCAGTCTGCCACAGCCATCACCACATCAGTCAGACCCCATTAGTGGACAGAAGAGCAAATCTGTCCTCCCAGTCTCAGCATTGGCCAAAATTTTAAACAGCTGTGAGTCGCAGCGTGGTGAGGCTTGCGCTGATAATAAGTTTTACTCTCCAGAAGCAAATAATGTTTAAAAATAGCCAAAGCAAACAGGATACTGTTTGGAGAGGGAAGGAGACATGCGCCTTTTAGGCTGTATTTGGCCAGCAGCGGGGATATCGTCACGTCTATCCTGACCATCTCTGCTACACATCATCATTGCTATGGCAATGTCCCATCAACAGAGCAGGGCTCAGCAGCTCCCTGGAGCCAGGAGGCAAGGGCTGTCCTCAGGTAGAGGCACTGCATTAAAAGAAGGAAAACAAGAGATTTGTGCAGGCGAGCTGAAGACTCACTAGAGCGTGTAAATGTTACCTTCATTTTGTGCATCAGCACTTAAATACCACAGGAACTGAGCTGGAGCTACAAAAAAGCAAAGTGGATGAACAGAATTTGACTGATTCAGCCTGGGGAGAGAGCCAGGACTGAGCTGGGAAGTGCCCACAAGCATTAGTGAGCCAAGGCTACCCCAAATGCTGCTGCTATTCTCCAGGTGAACCCTGGCAGAAACTGAAGCAGATGGCAGAGCATCCTTGGAGCAACCTTAGGCAGGGCTGGGAGCACCACACCAAGCTCAAGCACTGAAGCAGGGAAAAGCAGCTCAGAGAAAAGGACCACCAGAGCCATCAGAAGTCACCAGTGATGAGAGATCTCTCCTGGAGATCCTGGTGGCCACTGCAGGCATGAGGAGCAGCAAAGGGTCTGGCTTGGGGACTAGAAGTAGCAGAGATCCACTGTTGCAAAGCAAAGTTTGCTCGCCCTGCCCTTGTGCAAGAGGGAGGAAGGGGGAAGAGAAGCACATGCTCACTCCACCTTCTCTCAGAGAGCCTTCACAACCTGAAGCCTCTTACAATACTGGTTCCTCCACTGCAGTCCAGTGGCCATGAAGAGAGGCTTTACTCAAGGTAGTACTTTGGTGAGGTAATTTAAGACAACAGGATTGAACTGAAACAGACAATTTATGTAGTGCAACAGGAAATATTTCCAGACGGTAAAGTCTGTTGGGCTCCAGAGCGCTTTCCCAAGGTAAGCAGCACAACTGGAATCTCCGTCCCTTGGCTCATCTGTCAAGGGAAGAGGAACACCCGAGCACTGGAAGCATGGTGTGGACAACAGACTCACACAAGGAGAGATGTGACAGGGATGCTGGTCTTCAGCATTTGCTGCTCCGTAGAACAAGGTTGCATTAACAAAACAAAAAGCTGAGATTGGGGGAACGCAAGAAAGCCAAAAAAGGCAAAAAGGTCTTGGAGGTACTTGAGAACCTTCAGTTCTCATCATGATCTTACCCTGAGTGGGTTTTCTCTTGTCCTGCTTTCTCCTTTGCAAGTCCCAGAAAAAAAAAAAAGCAAATATGAAGGGTCTGATTCCTCTCTGCCCTCAGCTGCTGTAAATCAGGAAGAACTTAACTGAAATCAGTGGTATGATGTCAGCTTAAAATGAAGTGGCTTCACTTTTAGATCCAAAATAATTAAGGATGAAATTACATTCGTCTTCCACTATAGCACCCATTGTAAAGTTTTAGGATAGTTTAGAATAAGACTACTCAAAACTGCATTTGAGGCAGAGGCTCATCTCTCACCACTTATGTATAAGGGTGGATTTCTAAAGGACACCATGAGCTATCTACCCTTCAAGCACCCAAACGCAGCACCTGAAGCACAGTTACCCCCCACCCACCCCCAGCCACCTTGCACAAGCAATAGTTCGATTCACTTCAGAGCTGAGTTGCCAGTTGGACCCCTGCAAAAACGTCAGTCTGTCACTCCATTTCCTTTCATGTGAAGAAACACAGAGCCCAGTTCCAGGTAAATACTGTTCCTTTAACACCTTAGAGGTGCTGGGCGTGACTCCTGCTATGATTTCTCCCTTCCCTCTGTTCCATGAGCTCATTAGCCTCTTGGCTACGTCTCTGCTAGTAAACTAAACTGTGCCAGAGCCCATTCTTCAGCCCTGAAGCCAACTGGCACGGCCTGACGCCTACATATTATTAAACTCTCTTACACTCTGAAACAAGGTGGTCGCGTTCGGACTGCCCTTCTGGAATGTCCTGGCCCAACCTGACTCCCAGCAACACCCAGAAGTTATCTCAGACCAACCCAGCGTGGTGAGCACAGACCATCAAGACCAGCTCACTAGTACAGGTATAAGCCAGCTGTGGGGAGCACTGAAAGTGAAGAATACTTTTTGAAAAATCGGTGAGGAGTAGCACAGTACTTGGGAAGAGTCTGGGAAGACCCAAAAAAAAAAAGTTTTTCCTACTCAACTTGGGTTTTTTTTTAAAAAAATGTGGCTTTTCATATAGGAACTGTAAACAAACTTTTGAGCTTTTACCTAGAAACGGACTCCAGGCAAAGCTGTCAGCAACGTCTCCTGAGTCCCTCATTGCTTATGGCAGCAGGACAAGGGATGCCAAGGCTGGACAGGGAGCTTGAACTTTCCCCAGTCATGGGAGGGGATGTGCCTCGGCTGGAGGACTGTTGTGCTCAGAATGTACTCAAATCCCCCCTTCCCACCTTCCCCACCCCGTACCTTCTTCCACTGCATTCCCTACGGGAGGGGGGAGCAGAGAAGACTTTACTGGAAAACAAACATAAAACGAGGGAGAGCTGAAGGAGCCACATGAATCGAGCAGTGACTCGGAGGTAAACACACTGCATACAAAGCCTTAGGATCTCTTTTTTCCCAGGGCCAGCTCCAAGGCTTCCCCCCCCCCCCCCTCNTATAATTGACCTTTCTAAATGCTGCTGAGTAGCTGGAGGTGTTGGGAACTAACCCTGCCTGCGAAGACCCTGGGGTTGTGCAGTGCTGACTCTATCTGCCGGTGTATAATGCTCCGCAAGCGCTTTTCTGGTTTTTTTTTCTTCCCCTGGCTTACTGACACGTCGAAATTTACTGCCCTGTGTCAGTGAGTTCAAGAAAGCCTTTTAACTCCGAAAGCTCCGGGAACTGGCTCCAGCGCATGCTTCAGGATTTATCCCTCAGTTTGTTAACGCCTTGTTTGTCCAAGAAACAGTCAAGACCAAACGAGTCAGGAATGACAGAAATAGTACATGAAGTCACGGTCGCTCCGCTTTAAAGCACAAGCATTTGTGTCATTTTCCTACCAAATAAATAAATGTATGTGTCTTTAGGGAGCAAATAAGGAAATTGTAGAGGAAAGGCACCACAGGCAGGTTTTTACAGATGCCAGCTGATTTGTGCCCACTCCTCCAAGCAAGTGTAATACAAATTCCCGCAAGTATCAGCTCTTTCTGGTCAGAAAAGCCAGGACCATACACACCCACAAACCCTGTGAACGCTACAGCAATCAAGTAAAAACCTGGAAACACTAGACTGAAGCTGAAAGGCAGACACCTAAGTGAAAACGTGGAGCACCCCCTGCTCTTTCCCTCACCTCCTTCACTGCCTTCCCGGCTTCTGCACAGCCCCATGCTGCTTTCCCCCTCCCTTAAATAGATGTTTGTGGTTTTTTAACCATCAGTTCTATCAATCCACTGGTGTCTGCAAAACAGCAGCAGTGGCAGCCCTGGCAGATGCTGACCTTCTACTAGGGAGAAAAAACCCACGCTGGGCTCCTGCAGGACTGGCTCTCCCCAGCCCCGTCCCCACCAGCCACTCACCCACCCCACCACCCAAACACGCACCACCAGCATCCCCACCACCTGCCTGGACGGGACCATCGCTGGCAAAGTTTGCGAGAGAGAAGGACGCTTTTGCTCTCACCACCTTCGGTTGGCAGCAGCCTGAGGAAGTACAGCTTGGGGAGAAGAAAGTTATTTCACTGCTCAGTTCTTCTTCTTCGGCGTCGCCGGCAGCTGAGCCCGTGGGGAGAGGGAGAGCAGGAACGCAGTGTGACAGAGGCGAGAGTGCGGTATTCTGTGATTTCTCTGTACGTCCCTGCCCTCTCACATCCTCCCCAAACGCCCCGTGCGTCTGCGGGAGGAGAGGAGAGCGGAGCGGAGCGCGGGAGCCAGTGTCGAGGAGGGCAGCAACAGGAAATGACACAGAAACTTCACCAGGCTCCAATCCAAAACTTGGCTCCTGACATGAAAGAAAGGGGGAGGCAATTTGGGGGGCA